>JBBGZY010000068.1:667500-1105000 GCA_037952925.1 Lithobates clamitans
AGTGTCCTTACAGACGCAAATACTTGTATCCAAAATCAGGGATAAGCAGCCATGCTCGTAGTGGCCTCCTCACATGACACCCACCCTCAAGACTTACTTTAAACCAAGGACTGGTCAGACTATGGACACAATCTGTTCTTCCTCCTCCCCCCTCGGGTACCTCGTTTGGTTACGACTAAACTCGGTGTGAGGAGTTGGGTTGCGTGACCATGTTGCCAAGCTCGACAGCCGGCCATCACACTGGATGGAAACATTGATAATTTTTATTGGATTGAAATGCGCTTTTTACTGTTTGAGTATTATGGCCTTTGCTGTACTGCTTTAATGTACTTTTTTTATACTTTACATGATGTGATGAGAGTCTAAGGAAGATCCTATTGGTGTTCATGCAATAGAAGTGGTGAACCACAAGGAGAATTTTTATTCTCACTGAAGTGTTACCAACATCTCAAACATTTGTTGAATAGAGAGCCCTAAAAAAAAGGGAGACAAGTAACCCCCGGTACACTGGGATTTTATGGACGAACACAAAAAGGATCATATATAAAATATATCAATTCTTTGTAAAAGTTTTTTTTTTAAAAGCACATGTGTAATAACAAACATAGCAACAGTTCGTATAATACATGAAAAGTCAAATGCTTGTAGTAAATTTAATACAAATTCCAATGAATGTGGATTTTCTCCTTTTTGGCCTGACATGTTTCAGGAAAAATATCCCTCCCTTAGAGGCATTATAGGGGAGGGTACAAATACATTCTGAAAGAAAACAGGAATAGTAGTTTCAGCATAAGGTTTCAAGGCAGCATCAACATTGTAGCACATGAGCATGTCCAACATGCATACTGACATTGAATTGTAAAGGATTTTCATGCAAGTACTTTATAATCAAAATTTCATAGGAAGATAAATTTGCCGCTGTCTGTCCATCGGAAGGCGTCTGGGCTCGGAACAGTTCTCACAAAGGTCCCCAAGGAGCAGCCCTCATGGTATAGCCACAGAAAAAATCCTGGAAAAAGGTCAAATATCCTAATATAGTGTGTGTGTGTGTGTGTGTGTGTGTGTGTGTGTGTGTGTGTGTATGTATACACACACACAAAGAATACTGATGTTATGGACATTTGGGCCATATGGGTCTTCATAGCGAGCATATTGCATAGCCCCTTTCAGTTGCAAAAAAAAGGGAAATATACCCTTTCTTGGCAAATGAGTATAATGTTTATATCTTTAATGAGAAGTTGAAATTCTTGTAATAGGAGGGAGAGAAGGAGATTCTCTCCCTCTCCAAGGATTATTTGCATATGTAGAAGGACAAACTGAAACTAGCAGAAAAGAAAAAAGAGATGCTTTACTTAGGGTGGGTGTGTGGACACACGTGGCTGAGACGTTGGTCCCAAGAGGCAAAGTTTGCACTGCTCAGCGGGCCATCGGTGGGCTTTAAAAGCCGCCAGCGCATGTGCAGTTGACTATACCACCACTGACGGCGTTATTTGCGTCCATGAAAGGTGTCACTGCGTACAGTAATGCGATGACGTCCTCTCGCTGCGCAGGGCGAGTAAACCACTCACGGTGCCTGGAAGTTTAGCGAGCCTGATGTCTCCGTAAGCCAGAGACAAAAGCATATCCTCAATGGTTACCGTGGCAACCACCAAGCAACAGAAGACTATTCAACATCAGAAAATGAGGGAATAAAAATTAATGAAAATAAAAAAAGGCGGCAGTCACAACATTAAAGGAAAGGATTTTTTGAGGGCATGTGGAGGAAACCACGGGGAAAAAATGCATGGGGGACCCCCAGGGCAAGAGCTGCACAGCGCCGACCTATTGCAAAAGAGCCATGGGAGAGCATCATGCAGATCGAACCCACCGGCGCAAAAACTGTCGTAGTGCCCAAGGGCGACCAAGTGCCAGATAAGCATGTAACAGGCGCCTGCCCTCCCGAGGGGAAAGACTGGCTCCCGGGCGAGGAACATGTATGAAACAGCGAAATTGTTGGATTCCAATGACTTAAAAATGGAGATATTTAGTAAGCTTGCATGGAGACCAAAAATAATGGCTCCATGTTATGTACATCAATAATCATTGTACATGAAGGCAGGCATTTGGGCATGATCAAATGCATTCAATGGAGCCCATTGGGGGGATGGTCATGAAAACATGTAATCATAGCTTCAATGTCTCAATATAAAGAGGATCAAAGAATATGTGATAAAATATACAGCAAACAATCATGATATTTTCATATAACATATAGATTTGCCATTCTAATAATGTTATGGAGACCCGAAACAACCAAGAAAGGGAATAGGCAGAGATGAATCACATCAAACAATTCATCAATATGCTTTTAAATATAAAGCAAGGTATGGTAATCGAATATGATGTTTTTAGACAGAGATTACTTTTTCACATCCTCCTGAAGTAAACCCGTCCAGGAAGGGGCGGAAACTTGAGTATTAAAGTGGTGTTCCGGCCGAAATTATACTTTATAAATAAAAATAGCCCTATAATACACAAGCTTAATGTATTCTAGTAAAGTTTAGTCTGTCAACTAAGGTCTGTTTTGTTAGTTTATAGCAGTAGTTTGTTATTTTATAAACTTACAGCAGGCCGTGGCCATCTTAAGTGTGGGCATCTGAAGCCAGACTGTATTTCTTCCTGGATCTCATCCTTGCAGATCTCGCACATGCTCAGTGCAGCACAAGCAGTGTAATAGGTTTCAGGTCAGGTTTCAATCGCAACGGCAGTTTCAAAGGAAGTTGCCTCCCCTTCCCAGAAGGCATTGCAAACAGGAAATGATGCGATGGGCCGCGGCCAGGGAGGAGGAAGTGAAAAATGAATACAGCAGATATACAGTAGGTGCTGAGAAAAAAAAATATCCAATTTGTTTACAGTGCACAGTTTAGTGAGGGATGCTGAAGAGTTGTAAAAGTGGGTGGAACTCCACTTTAAGGACTTAAAAAAAAGTATTGGCACTGGCACATTAGTAGATAAATGACCCCAGGCGTTTTTCAGTTAGCAAAGTGTCTGGGTCTATGCATTTTGCCATTTGGTAGCATGAATTTCGATTGTGTATTCATGTATCGACAACATGTACATCCACCACAGGTGAAAGTACCAAATGTTTTGCAGTTGTCAGACTGAGAGAAACCAACATACTCACTTTTGACCAAATAGACTTTTAGTGAGCGTGCTTTTGTAAACGTACACATAGGTGTAGCAGACATATGTGGTTTTATATTCGGGTCAATTTGTAATAGGTGCCAGTGTTTTTGTAAGATTTTTTTTTTTGATGGCCTTGTGTTGCTTATTGTAAGTCGTTATCAATCTAGTGGTTGGTTTTGAAACGTCATTTTTTTTTTTTGGAAAAGAGTAGTAGTTCCTGTCTTGTTTGTCCATGTGCATGTCTAAAAGCCTTTTTAAGGCACGTGAGTGAGTAACCTCGATCCAGGAGGTGATTCTTGAGTAAACTAGCTTCATGGATGAATTCTGCATCTGTAGAGCAATTGCGTCTGAGCTTTAGGTACTGTCCATATGGAATGGACAGAACCAGGGGCTCGGGGTGCAAACTGAACACGTGCAGAATGGTGTTACCAGCGGTCTCTTTGCGGTATAGACCGGTGGATAATGAACGTCTGCTAATTTGGTAATATTTAAGTCGAGAAATGTAATGGAAGTATCACTGAAGGTCATTGTGAAGTATAGATTGGAGACATTCTTGTTCATAACACAGATGAAGGCTTGTAATTAAACTGGTGTACTGTCCCATACCATCAAAATATCATCTATATACCTGAACCATGCCAGAACATGGGTGGTATATGATGGACTGTCGCTAGACAGAAGGGATTGCTCCCACTCCCCCAGGTACAGGTTGGCATACGATGGGGCACAGCAAGTCCCCATCGCAACCCCCTGTACCTGGAGGTAGTGGGACCCATCAAAGGAAAAAATGTGCGTTAGAATTAAGTCAAACGAATCTAACAAAAAAGATTTTAACAATCTAAGTGGAAGATTTTCAAACGTGTTTGACTGATTTTGATTAAGTAGTGTCTTTCCAGCACTTTCCCTTGTGTGGACCTACACCTATTGCACTGTTTTTATTCAGATGTCATATTTTCTCAACATTGAGATTTTTTTAATCATTCTTAGTGCTGCACCTTTCACCTACTCCTGAGAATAGTGGCTTTATCAATTGTGTACAGCATCTTGTTTGTTTTTTTACCTGTAGAACAATAGTGCGCATTTTTTTTTTTTTTCTGTTCCTGGTTAAACACACTGAAACAAACACTTGCACTAGATATAAAACCTTTTTTTGTATACAAAACATACTGGCACTAACTGATACAATAACGCACACTACAGTGCATTTGGAAAGTATTCACAGCGCTTCACCTTTTCCACATTTTGTTAGGTTACAGTCTTATTCCAAAATTGATTAAATTCATTATTTTCCTCCATTCTACAAAAAACCCATAATGACAATGTTAAAGTGTTTGAAATCTTTGCAAATTTATTAAAAATAAAAAACAAAAATCACATGTACCATAAGTATTCACAGCCTTTGCCATGACAAAATTGAGCTCTGGTGCATCCTGTTTCCACTGATCATCCTTGATGTTTCTACAACTTGATTGGAGTTTACTTGTGGTAAATTTCAGTTGATTGGACATGATTTGGAAAGGCACACCCTTGTTCTATGTAAGGTCCCACAGTTTACAGTGCATGCCAGAGCACAAATGAAGCCATGAAGTCCTAGGTATTGTCTGTAGACCTTCGAGACAGGGTTGTATCGAGGTACAGCCCTGGGAGAGGGTACAGAAAAATGTCTGCAGGATTGAAGATCCCAGTGAGCACAGTGGCCGCCATCATTCGTAAATGGAAGAAGTTTTGGAACCACCAGAACTCTTCCTAGAGCGGGCCGCCCGGCCAAACTGAGCGATCGGGGGAAAGGGGCCTTAGGGAGGATGACCAAGAACCTGATGGTCACTTTGACAGAGCTCCGGCATTTCTCTGTGGAGTGAGAATCTTCCAGAAGAACAACCATCTCTGCAGCACTCCACCAATCAGGCCTGTATGCTGCATATAAATACGACCTTGTGTGGGCTGGATGTTATGTCTTTGATGATGCCCTGGAGGAGGGGTGAAACGCGTCGACGCAATATCCGGCCTATGTCTGAGAACCAGTAACGCTGTTTCCTGTAGTCAGTGGAGTGCACGCTGTTATAGTGGCGGTCACTGACTAATTCTGAACGCCTGCTCTGCATATTCATTCCGTGAGTAGCGCTGTTATGCGCAATTGATCTTTTATCCCACAATATTACACCATATTGTTTTTTCTTGCTTTTTGGGTGGAATATGATGCCCGCGGCTCCCAAGGTTATATCATAGTGTCAGCAGTCCAAGCTTTATCCTATCTCTCTATATCCACCGCAGTATTCCAGATGACTGTGATCAACTGTTTGGATGAGAAGTTGGAAGTCTGCTGTCATTGCTGATTTTTGTTTTTCTGGATGAACATTTATATCCATCTTGAATTTACATTTATTTGTGTTGAGGTATATATCAACAATATCTTTGTGATCGTTTATATCTGTTAATATTTAATAATTTTTTAGATTGTCTATGGTTTCTAAATAGAATAGATCTCCCATCACATTTCTCACTTAACCACTTGCTGCCTGCCCGCCGTCATATGACGGTGGGACGGTGCAGCTGTTATCCTGGGCCGCCGTCTTCCAGGCAGCCCAGGGGGCGCACGCGCGCCGCATCGCTCGGGTCCCGGTGCGCGTGCCCGGCGGCCGGGATGTCTGCCGGGCACCCGCGATTGCCCGGTAACCGAGCAGGACCGTGGATCTGTGTGTGTAAACACAGATCTACGTCCTGTCAGATGGGAGGAGACCGATGGTGTGTTCCTTGTACAGAGGAACACTGATCGGTCTCCTCTCCTTGTGAATCCCCTCCCCACAGTTAGAATCACTCCCTAGCAACACATTAACCCCTACAGCGCACCCTCCTGGTTAACCCCTTCATTGCCAGTCACATTTATACAGTAATCAATGCATTCTTATAGCACGGATCGCTGTATAAATGGGAATGGTCCCAAAAATGTGTCAAAATTGTCTGTGTCCGCCGCAATATCGCAGTCACAATAAAAATCGCAGATCGCCGCCATTACTAGTAAAAAAAAAAAATAAATAATAAAAATGCTATAAATCTATCCCCTTATTTTGTAGACGCTATAACTTTTGCGCAAACCAATAAATATACGCTTATTGCGATATTTTTTACCAAAAATATGTAGAAGAATACGTATCGGTCTAAAATGAGGAAAAAATTTGTTTTTAAAAAAAAATAAAAAATTTGGATGCTTATAGCAAAAAGTAAAAAATATTGTGTTTTTTCAAACTTGTCACTCTTGTTTTGTTTATAGCACAAGGAATAAAAACCGCAGGGGTGATCAAATACCACCAAAAGAAAGCTCTATTAGTGGGGAAAAAATGATAAATTTCATTTGGGTACAGTGTAGTATACCGCGCAATTGTTATTCAAAGTGCGACAGCGCTGAAAGCTGAAAATTGGCTTGGGCAGGAAGGGGGTGAAAATGCCCTGTATGGAAGTAGTTAATGCAATTTATTTAGTCGCATTTATGTAGCGTCATTTTCACTTATTTTTTGTGCTTGTTGCCAGCGCTGGTTTTTGTATATCTAATTTTAGTCACAGTACTTGTATCTAGCAGCTGAAATAAGGTTTGTAGTGCACATATTTAATTTGCGAGCGCTTATTTATTTCTGTATGGTAGAGTGGCCAGATGGAAGCCACTCAGCAGAAGGCACATGACAGCCCTTCTGGAGTTTGCCAAAAGGCCCCCCAAAGAAACAAAATCTCTGGTCTAATGAAACAAAGATTGAACACTTTGACCTGAATGGCAAGCCTCATGTCTGGAGGAAAACAGGCACCACTCATCGCCTGGCCAATATCATTCATACAGTGAAGCATGGAAGTGGGAGCATCATGCTGTGGGGATGTTTTTCAGTGGTAGGAACTGGGAGACTAGTTGGGATCAAGAGAAAGTGGAATGCAGCAATGTACATCCTTGATGAAAACCTGCTCCAGAGTGCTCTGGACCTCAGAGGGGCGAAGGTTCAACTTCAAACAGGACAACGACCTAAGCACAAAGCCAAGATAACAAAGGAGTGGCTATGGGACAACTCTGACCTTGAGTGGCCCAAACTTGAACACAATTGAACATCTCTGGAGAGATCTGAAAATGGCTGTGCACTGATGCTTCCCATCCAACCTGATGGAGCTTGAGAGGTCCTGCAAAGAAGCATGGGAGTGATTGCCGAAAAATAGGTGTGCCAAGCTTGTAGCATCATACTCAAAAATACTTGAGGCTATAATTGGTGCCAAGGGTGCTTCAACAAAGCATTGAGCAAAGGCTGTGAGTACTTTTGTACATGTGAATTTTTCCCTTGGGTCCCAATTGTTAGTACGAGACCTGGGGCTGTCACTGACAGCCCAGCCTCTGTGCTGGGAGTAAGTGAGCGAGCATGCTCCCAGCACAAACACTAGAGCATGTATACGCAGCGCCCAGGTTTAAAGCGCACTTCATGTATGCTGCATGTGTGTTACACGGTTGTAAAGGATTTAATCACAATATTGGGGGTGAAGACTTTCTGTACAGTGGTTGCAAACCCACGAAAAAAAAAAAACCCTGCAAGACAAAGGCATAATGAGCTAGTATGCATAGCATACTAGCTCATTATGAAATACTTGCCTTTAGATCGAAGCCCCCCGCAGCAGTCCCGGCACACTGCTCTGGCCGGCGACATGTCCCCCAGAGTTATTTCCGGAGCCACGATGATGGCACGTCAGCTGAAGAAACGGCACTCGGTCCGTTTCTTCAGTGCGCATGTGCCAATAACGTCGGTACATGCTGATGCAGTGGATATCTCCTAAACCTTGCAGGTTTAGGAGATGTCCACGGTACCTACAGGGTAACCTTTGGAAGTGGTAGGCTTACCTGTAGTCAAGTGGTCTGTAGGGGTTTACAACCACTTTAATGCTCAGACCTGAAATATAAAAAAGCATATCCCTCTGTAGTATGTACTTGTCTTAAGAGCTCCAAGTCACTTAAGTCTGCTGCTTTGTTCACTTGCTATCATCATAGATCACTTCTGACAAGTTTTCCTAACACAAGAGAAAAATGGTGACGGAGGTACCTCCAGCTGATTTCCTCAGCTCTGTTGCTGTATGGAGGGGGTGTAGATTTTAATGTTTGTTTGATTTTCATGTAGAATTTTTAAATGTGAATGTACTTCCAAGAGTTTTCAAGCATCTGCAGAGCTCTCAACTTTTGATCACCGTGTATTTGTTAAAAAAAAAGTCTTGTTTAGAGACTTTCTGGTATGGGGTGACAATGGTCTTCCAGCTCCCTATTGTCACACGTCTAAAAGGAAAAGTGCCTGACTTTGTGGTACAGACTTTTACCTTTTTGGGTTTTACTGCTGTCTACAAAAGCATTAATACTGGCAACCTGTAGGCAAGCCCAGGATTACCCCTCCTGCTACCAGAATGTATGTTGTCTTCTTCTTTTTTTTTTTGCTAGTATCTTTAGGGTGGATGTCTTCTAAAGCTCTGCTATGTAAAAGGCTAACTTTGAATCTTAATCATCCTGTCCAGGACAGAGGACTTATATTCGTAGGCCATAAGTTATATGCTACCACTTTTCAGGTGGTAGGAAACAAATATTTTTTTGCTGGAGTGTACTTGTATAAACCTGTCCTTTTTTTGAGGCTTGACCTTTTTTTTTTTTTTTTTCATCAAACTTATATCAACATGTGACTGCTTATTGCCTTGCACTGCCAAGCAGTTACATTGCCCTCAGTGTGTACCTCAGGGGCCATACCTGGATTTCACTGTGTGGGGCTGGCCTCTAATGGTGCCTTGAGCCCTGGATCCTGCGTTAGGCACTCACCTTGGCATGAAGTGCAACGTGTAACAGCTGCAGGGTGCTATAAAGGTCCATGGTTCTCAGACCCGGAAGACCCCTTTGCAGGTATGCCTACCTTGACAGGTAAAGCCCAGACCATCAATAAGCCCAGCATTGTGGATAAGGTAAGATCGGGTTTCCCTGTGTTTTTTCACACTGGTGCCTGACTTTTACAAGCACAATCTGCAGTGGGTAGCACATTGTTTCTCAAGACAGAGGATTTTGGTAGGTGTTAGCTTTTTACTGTGCTAAATTGTCATTTTGTTTCTAATGTCTTGCATGTCAAGCAGTTTAAACTTTGGTCATTTTTCTCCTCTAGACTTCGTTTTAGAAGGATGAGGCAACGGTGTCACACCTCCTGAATGACGCCTTCCTGCCTGTCTTTTCTGCTGAGAAAATACACACCATGTTGCTGAACTCCTGCATCCATCTTCTACAGAGACCAAGCCTTAAGAACATGGTCAACACCTGGCTTATAGCGAAACGCACAATACCCCATCTATTCCGTGAGTTTCTCAGTGGGAATCCTCTCCTTAGCAAAAACCATGAAAAGGCATAAGGGAGCCCTGGACAAAAAAGCCAAATAGCACGTGTTCTGCAGATAGCCCACAGTAAACTCAAAACACGGCCGAGGGTGTCCCGATAGAAGTCTTGCCCAGAAGCAATGCCCTATTTGAAACCATACCATCTAACTCAAGCTGCATGGTGCATGTCTGAGGGGAAACCAGTCTGACAACAGCAGATTTCGCAGAAACTGTGATTTCTTTGGAAAACTCAGAACTTTTAGAACCTTCAGTTTCCAGAGGACAGAAACGCCACACATCCTCTCTCTCCCCTGATCCTGTTCAGGATTCAGGAGGAAAAGTGGGTATTGGTGCGGAAAATATTGAAGGCCTTGGTTTTGAAGCATAATGCGTGTGTACAAATTGATGCAGCGTACACTCAGCACCTGAGTCTTCACAGCCTAAACAAGCCCCTATGGGCACCAAACTGTCTAAGTCCAGAAAGACTTTTCCCATGCACACACACAAACTGTGCAGTTTTGAGGTTTAGCCCAGTCCTGACAGGATTTGCACTTAAAGTGGTTGTAAAGTCAGTAGGTTTTTTTATCCTAATGCATTAAGACAAAAAGCCTTTTGTGTGCAGCAGGCCCCCCCCCCCCCCAACACTTGAGCCACATCTCTATCCAGTGATGTCCACGAGTGCCTTGGCCATCAGGGACTCTCCCTCCTGATTGGCTAAGACACAGCGGATCCATTGGCTCCCGCTGCTGTCAATCAAACTCTGCCAATCCATGGGGGAGGGGCTGAACCATGGCTGAATGGATACATGGAGCCTCAGCTTGGGTGCCCCCATGTAAGCTGCTTGCTGTGGGGGCACTCAACAGGAGGGAGGGGTCAGGAGCTCCAGCCAGGGACCCAAAAAGGAGGATATGGGCTGCTCTGTACAAAACCACTGCACAGAGCAGGTCTCTTTCCCTAGAATAGATTTCAACAAAAAGGGATGATAGTCTTGTTTTTTTTTATCCTATTAAAATAAAACAGACTATCATCACTTTTTGCTGAAATCTATCCTATGGAAAAAGGTATTTAACCACTTGTCGACGGCCTTATACTGCGTTCTGTTCCAGCGCTCTCCACCCCTCCTAAATGCGTCCATAGACCCAGCAGCGCTTGGTCCACTCCTGCTCCCACCTAACAGGATTTGAGTAACAGCGAAAGCCAATGGCTCCCACTGTTGCCTGTGTCCTGAGAAGTGCCCCTAGAGACTGGCAAAACTCTGGATCGAGAGAGGACTACTAGGACATTTTTTACCTTAATGCAGGGAATGCATTAAGGTAAAAAAAATGTTTTCACTTTAGAACCACCTAAAGGATAGAAGGAAAAATGCATGGGGCAAAATACTGTCAAATTCTTGAGAAAAATCTTCTGCCCTTTGCCAGAAAGTTGTCAATGGGTAGAAAGTTTACCTTCTAACATGACAATGACCTAAAGCACACAGCGAAAATCACCACACAGTAGTTGAAGGAGAAAAAGTTGAATGTCCTTGCATGGCCTAATTAAAGTTCAGGCTAAAACCGCACCGCTAGCGGCCGCATACCGACGGTAAAACGCTTCTAATAATGGCGTTTTACCGCCGACGCCGCCCCAGTGTGAAAGGGCTCCTAAAGCAAAAGGTTGTTTTAACAAAATACTGACACAAGGGGGTGATCCTTTTTCCAACTCAGTGATTTGTTTTTTGATTTTTTTTTTCTTCTGACATGGTCCGTGCAACTTATAACATCCAAGCAAAAGGTCCAAAACAAGTGCATACAGCAAACTGTGTCTGTCTTCATTTTGGGCTGCAAAGCAACAAAATGTGATTATTTTAACTACTTAAAGACCTTTTCTTGCATTCTTTTGTTTACAAGTTTAAATCAGTATTTTTGGCTCAAATTATTTATAACCCTCAAACCTTATATAGTTTTAGCAGAGACCCTAGGGAATAAAATGGTAATCGTTGGAATTTTTTTATGTCGCGTGGTATTTGCGCAGCGGTTTTTCAAATTCAATTTTTTTGGAAAAAATATATTTTAATGAATTTAAAAATAAAAACAATATATACCCCAATTTTATGTATATTATGAAAGATAATATGCCAAGTAAATAGATGCCAAACATGTCATGCTTCTTGAGCACTTGCCGACCAGCCGCTGCCATTATATTGCGGCAGGTTGGCAGGATCCCGCTAACCGTTGTAGCTGTACGTCGGTCCCTCTAAGCGGGATAGCAGGCGAACGCGCGCTGCACAACGGGGGTGCCGATGCTCGTGACCCGCGTTTCTGATGACCGCCGGCCCCGAGCGATCGCGGGCACGAGAGGCAGAACAGGGACGTGTGTGTAAACGCACACACCCCAGTTCTGTGAGGAGAGAAAGATTGTGAGTTCCTACAAGCTGGGAATCGCAATCTCTCATCTCCTATACTCAGACCCATCCCCCACAGTTAAAACACACGCACAAGGAACACAGTTAAACCCTTGATCGCCTCCTAGTGTTAACCCCTTCCCTGCCCGTGACATTTATACAGTAATCGGTGCATTTTTATAGCATTGATCGCTGTATAATTGTCAAGTGTCTGATGTGTCCGCCATAATGTCAATCTCGATAAAAATCGGATTGCCGCCATTACTAGTAGAAAAAATAAAATAAAAATGCCATAAATCTATCCCCTATTTTGTAGATGCTATAACTTTTGCGCAAACCAATCAATATACACTTTTTGTGATTTTTTTTTTTTTTTTTTTTTTCTATTACCAAAAATATGGAGAAGAATACATATCTGCCTAAACAGAGTAAAAAATTAGCTATTACAGCAAAAATGTTTTTTTTTTTGTTTTGTTTTTCGTCAGCGCAAAAAATAAAAACCACAGAGATGATCAAATACCACCAAAAGAAAGCTCCATTTGCGGGGGGAAAAAGTCAATTTTGTTTGGGTACAGCGTCGCACGACCGCACAATTGTCAGTTAAAGCGATGCAGTGCCGTATCTCAAAGAATGGCCTGGTCATTGAGCAGCCAATTCTTCCTGGGCTGAAGTGGTTAAATTGTGCACGCTCGTGGAATGGCAACAAACTACGGAACTTAAATCTCCATAGGCAACGTTTTAACCACTTCACGCAAAACTACGTACCCGTACGTCTGTAATTTGATGCTAAATACCGGGGTTATGGCAGCAGACACCCTGTTTCCCCGAAAATAAGACCTAGCGTGATGTCGGTGATGGCTGCAATATAAGCCCTACCCCCCAAATAAGCCCTAGTTAAAGTCCTTGTAGGTCTTATTTTCAGGGTAGGGCTTATTTGGGGGGTAGGGCTTATATTGCAGCCATCACTGACAATCACGCTAGGTCTTATTTTCAGGGAAACAGGGTAGCTGTCATAACCCCGGTATTTTCGGGAACGCCGCGCATTTCTCATCAGGATAAAAGTGGTCTCCGGCAGATCCACTACGAGATTACTTTTATCGGCAGTGGGAGAGGTCTCCACCCCCCTCCTGCCGCGCCCCGGTCGTCTCTGCCGCTTACTGGATCCGCCGGTAGCAGCGGAGACTCTCATCCTCCTCGTGGATGCCTGGCTGCTGACTATGGGGAAGATGGCCCCTGCTCGGCTCCATGGCATGGGAGGGTGGATGCGATGTCAAACGTCACTTCTGCCCATAGCTCTTAAAGATTTTTTTTATTTTTTTTTTAATTGCATTTTAGTGTAAATGAGATCTGAGGTCGTTTGGACCCCAGATCTCATATTTAAGAGGTTCTGTCATGCTTTTATTTATTTTTTATTACAAGGGATATTTACATTCCTTGTAATAGGAATAAAAGTGACTCAAAATTGTTATTTTTTTCTTTTAACTGTCAAAATAAAAAAAGAAAAGTAAAATAAATAAAAACTTATTTTAAATTTTTATTTTTAAAGCGCCCCGTCCCAACGAGCTCCCGCGCAGTAGAGAACGCATACATGAGTAGTAGCGCCTGCATATGAAAACTGTGTTCAAACCACACGTGAGGTTTTTAAACATCGCCTATGGAGATTTTGACCTCCCTGGCGGTTTTCCCGAGTGTGGCTCGGGGTTAAAATTCAGTACCATTAGTGGTAACCCCGAGCCACACTCGGGATCGCATTGCAGGATCCTGGGGCGGCGTTACTTACCTTGTCCCCGGGATCCTGCAATGTCCCCCACAGTGTCCGAGGGCTCCGTCCTCCTCAGAAGCCTCTCCTTGCCAGGCTCTGTTCCCTGCGAGCGGCGCGACGCACGGGGGTGGAGCTTGGCGGCAAATTAAAAAAAAAAGTAAAAATCATAACACATACAGTACTGTAATCTTACAGATTACAGTACTGATTTCACATCCACAAATGATTTCACATCCCTTTTGTCCCCAGTGCTTTGGCCCATGCCCTGCATGCAGTTTTATATGATATATACTGTTCTTTCTGGCTGGAAATTGGAGATTGTCCATAGCAACCAAAAAGTGTCCCTTTACGTCAAAAGTGGCTTTAGACCAGCTAGAAAACAGCGATAGTAAATTAGAACACTTGCAGAATTGAGCGATAGTGAATTGTGGGGAAATTTATTTTATTACTAATTTTTTTTTATTATTTATTTTTATTTATTATATTATAATTTATGTTTTTGTGTTTCAAACTTTATCATACCCGGGATATCTACTAGACTCTGGTTTGGACAGATTTAAGTGTGTTATTGTTAAGATTTACAGACCTACAATATAAAACGCCAAATTTCCATGCAAAATAATGGTACCGCTTTCAGCACCTAAAATCCGAAAGAATCATACCGCCAGGGAGGTTAAGGGTAAAAGTTTGTCGCCATTCCATGAGCTGGCGCAATTTTGACGCATGACATGTTGAGTATCAATTTACTCAGCCTATCATCTTTCACAATATAAAAAAAATGGCCTAACTTTATTGTTTTATTTTTTAATTCAAAAAAAGTGAGCTTGTAAGACTGCTGCGCAAATATGGTGTGACAAAGTATTGCAATGACCGCCATTTTATTCTCTAGGGTGTTAGGAAAAAATATATATAATGTTTGGGGTTTCTAAGTAATTTTCTAGCAAAAAAAAAAAAAATTTTAACTTGTAAACAAGTGTAAAAAAGAGGCGCTCGGTCCTTAACCACTTGCCGACCATCCACCGCAGTTGTACTGCAGCAGAGAGGCACGGCTGGGTGAAACGATGTTATGTAGCGTCGCTTCCCCATGTGGCCACTAGGGGGCACGTGCACGCCGCCTGCTCGTCCACGGAGCCGATGCAAGTGCCTGACGGCCGCGATCACCGCCAGGCTTCCGCGATCGCTCGAGGCACACCGAGAACCGGGATCTGTATGTGTAAACGCACAGTTTCCAGTTCTCTGAGGGGAGAAAAGACGGATCCGTCTGTTCATATAGAGCAGTGGTTCTCAACTCCTGTCCTTGGGACCCACTAACAGGCCAGGTTTGCAAGATAACTGAAATACATCAGAGGTGATATCATTTGCTGCTCAGTGATTGCAGTATTCTAGTCTGCATCTCCCCAAGGTAATACTTAAATTCTGGCCTATTAGTGGGTCCTGAGGACCGGAGTTGAGAACCACTGATATAGAGTATGTTATCTCCTCTGCACAGTCCCATCCCCCCTTCAGTTAGAACACACACTAGGGAACACAACCCCTTGATTGCCCCCTAGTGGTTAACCCCTTCACTGCCAGTGACATTTTTACAGTAATCTATGCATTTTCATAGCACTGATCGCTGTAAAAATGCCAATGGTGTCAAAATTGTCAGACGTGTCCGCCATAATGTGGCAGTCCCATTAAAAATCGCAGATCGCTGCCATCCATTACTAGTAAAAAAAAAAAAGAAGAATAAAAATGCTATAAAACTATGCTCTATTTTATAGACGCTATAACTTTTGCGCAAACCAATCAATATACGCTTATTGCGATATTTTTTTTTTTTACCAAAAATATGTAGAAAAATACATATCAGCCTGAGGGGAAAAAATAGTTTTTTTATATATTTTTGGGGGAGATTTATTATAGTAAAAAATAGTGCATTTTTTTTTTCAAAATTGTCACTCTTTTTTTTGTTTATAGCGCAAAAAATAAAAACCGCAGAGGTGATCAAATGCCACCAAAAGAAAGCTCTATTTGTGCAAAAAAGACATCAAATTTGTTTAAGTGCAAAGTTGCACGACCGTGCAATTGTCAGTTAAAGCGACGCGGTGCCGAATCGCAAAAAGTGTTCTGGTCAGGAAGGGGGTATAATCTTCTGGGGCTGAAGTGGTTAAGTGGTTAAAGTGGTTGTAAACCCTATAAGGCTTACCTGTAGGTACCGCAAATATCTCCTAAACTTGCACTGTTTAGGAGATATTCACTGTATCCGCATGTGCTGACGTCATCGGCACATGCGCACTGAAGAAACGGCTTGCTCGTGCCCTTTGGTTTGTTTTTTTTTGGGTTTTTTTTTGGTTTTTTAGTAGCTGTGCCGTGACCAGCGGCAAATGTGCGGGAGTGACGTCATCACGGCTCTGGACAATCTCAGCGCGGCGCCCACTAACCCGGAAATAACTCTGGGAGACATCACTGGTCACAGCGGTGTACGGGGACCGCTGCAACAGCTTCGTTCTATGGTAAGTATTTCATAATGAGCTAGTCTAGAGCAGACTAGCCCATTATGCCTTTGTCTTGCAGGTTTTTTTTTTGTTTTTTTGTTTTTTTTTTAGAGTTTACAACCAGTTTAACCACTTCAGCCCCCGACCATTATGCTGCCTAAGGACCAGAGGTCTTTTTCCAATTTGGCACTGCGTCGATTTAATTGCGTGGTCATGCAATGCTGTACCCAAACGAAATTTGCATTTTTTTCTTCCCACAAATAGATCTTTCTTTTGATGGTATTTGATCACCTCTGCCGTTTTTATTTTTTGCGCTATACACGGAAAAAGACAGAAAATTTTGGAAAAAAAAATGATATTTTCTACTGTTTGTTATAAAAAAATCCAATAAACACAATTTTAGTCATACATTTAGGCCAAAATGTATTCGGCCACATGTCTTTGGTAAAAAAAAAGTCAATAAGCGTATATTTATTGGTTTGCGCAAAAGTTATAGCGTCTACAAACTAGGGTACATTTTCTGGAATTTACACAGCTTTTAGTTTATGACTGCCTATGTCATTTCTTGAGGTGCTAAAATGGCAGGGCAGTACAAAACCCCCCCAAATGACCCCATTTTGGAAAGTAGACACCCCAAGGAAATTGCTGAGAGGCATGTTGAACCCATTGAATATTTATTTTTTTTGTCCCAAGTGATTGAATAATGACAACAAAAAAAAAATATTTACAAAAAGTTGTCACTGAATGATATATCGCTCACACAGGCCATTTTGGAAAGTAGACACCCCAAGCTATTTGCTGAGAGGCATGTTGAGTCCATGGAATATTTTATATTTTGACACAAGTTGCGGGAAAGTGACACTTTTTTTTTTTTGCACAAAGTTGTCACTAAATGATATATTGCTCACACAGGCCATAGGCCTATGTCGAATTGCACCCCAAAATACATTCAACTGCTTCTCTTGAGTATGGGGATACCACATGTGTGGGACTTTTTGGGAGCCTAGCCGCGTACGGGGCCCCGAAAACCAATCACTGCCTTCAGGATTTCTAAGGGTGTAAATTTTTGATTTCACTCTTCACTGCTTATCACAGTTTCGGAGGCCATGGAATGCCCAGGTGGCACAAAACCCCCCCCAAATGACCCCATTTTGGAAAGTAGACACCCCAAGCTATTTGCTGAGAGGCATGGTGAGTATTTTGCAGCTCTCATTTGTTTTTGAAAATGAAGAAAGACAAGAAAAATTTTTTTTTTTTTTTTTTCAATTTTCAAAACTTTGTGACAAAAAGTGAGGTCTGCAAAATACTCACTATACCTCTCAGCAAATAGCTTGGGGTGTCTACTTTCCAAAATGGGGTCATTTGGGGGGGGGGGTTGTGCCACCTGAGCATTCCATGGCCTCTGAAACTGTGATAGGCAGTGAAGAGTGTAATCAAAAATTTACGCCCTTAGAAAGCCTGAAGGCGGTGCTTGGTTTTCAGGGTCCCGTACGCGGCTAGGCTCCCAAAAAGTCTCACACATATGGTATCCCCGTACTTAGGAGAAGCAACAGAGAATGTATTTCGGGGTGTAATTTCACATATTCCCATGGCATGTTTGAGCAATATATCATTTAGTGACAACTTTGTGCAAAAAAAAAAAAAATTCTCTTTCCCGCAACTTGTTTCACAATATAAAATATTCCATGGACTCGACATGACTCTTAGCAAATAGCTTGGGGTGTCTACTTTCCAAAATGGGGTAATTTGGGGGGGTTTTGAACTGTCCTGGCATTTTATGCACAACATTTAGAAGCTCACACATCACCCACTCTTCTAACCACTTGAAGACAAAACCCTTTCTGACACTTTTTGTTTACATGAAAAAATTATTTTTTTTCGCAAGAAAATTAATTTGAACCCCCAAACATATATTTTTTTTAAAGCAAATGCCCTACAGATTAAAATGGTGAGTGTTTCATTTTTTTTTTTCACACAGTATTTGCGCAGCGATTTTTCAAACGCATTTTTTGGGGGAAAAACACACTTTTTTTTAAAATTTTAATGCACTGAAACACACTATATTGCCCAAATGTTTGATGAAATAAAAAAGATGATCTTAGGCCGAGTACATGGATACCAAACATGACATGCTTTAAAATTGCGCACAAACGTGCAGTGGCGACAAACTGAATACCGTTTTAAAAGCCTTTACAAGTTACCACTTTAGATTTACAGAGGAGGTCTACTGCTAAAATTACTGCCCTCGATCTGACGTTCGCGGTGACACCTCACATGCATGGTGAAATTGCTGTTTACATTTGACGCCAGGCCGACGCTTGCAGCAGGGGAGGACAGGGGTGCGCTTTTGCTTTTTATCTTATTTTTAAACTGTTCCTTTCATTTTTTTTTTTTTTTTTTTTTTTTAATTTTATTGTTATCTCAGGGAATGTAAATATCCCCTATGATCGCAATAGGTAGTGACAGGTACTCTTTTTTTGAAAAAATTGGGGTCTATTAGACCCTAGATCTCTCCTCTGCCCTCAAAGCATCTGACCACACCAAGATCGGTGTGATAAAATGCTTTCCCAATTTCCCAATGGCGCTGTTTACATCCGGTGAAATCTAAGTCATGAAATGCTCGTAGCTTCTGGTTTTTTAGGCCATAGAGATGTTTGGAGCCACTCTGGAATCTGATCAGCTCTATGGTCAGCTGGCTGAATCACCGGCTGCATTCTCAGGTTCCCTGTTGAGACAGGAGAGCCAGAGAATAACACGGAAGACGGTGGGGGCATTCCCTCCCACTGCTTGTAAAAGCAGTCTAGAGGCTATTTAGCCACTAGGATTGCTTTTACATGAAAGCCGACCGCTGGCTGAAAAGAATGATACCAAGATGATACCTAAACCTGCAGGCATCATTCTGGTATAACCTCTCAAAGTCGTGAATGGCGTACCTGAAGACAAAAAAATTAACAATAAAACACAGTAAACAGTAAGGTATAAAAAATTGCATACCAATAAAACATTGCAGAATAGAATACAGTAAAAAAGAGCAGAACAATAGAGAGAATAGAGAGAGAACAATAAAACGACAACTATTTTTTTTTTATTTTATGTAATTTTTTTTTTTTTTTACACTTTTATTTGTAACTAACTTTTATAACTGTAACCGGTTCCAGGTTCGAGTCTCTCAAAATGCGATGGCATCTTGGGAGACCCTGTGAAAGTGTGCCTAGTCTGTGCAATGCTGTGCCCTATGCTAATACTCAACTAGTGTATGGTAGCGTTCAAAACATTCACCAATGCAAAGACCAGGATTGTCCAGGACAGGAGGGACAATAATAGCGGGTGTCATGCCTATATCCGCGCTTGCTGCAGACACAACATCTTTTTGGGGGGGGTTCGTTGGGTAGGGATACTCGGGAGGACATAAAGAAAATGCCTCTCATGCAGCCGACTGCATTTGGTTGGGGATGTGAATGGGGGAATTACGGGTGCTGCAGAAGTGGTGGGTTCCCAATTAGGATTGGCGAATGCAGCAGGAAGGGCATGATGGGCACGACAGGCCTGTTTGTCTTCTTCTTGGTGGCAGCGGGACACTACTTGTGCTTGACACCTCACCAGCTTGAACTGCACTTATGGGACTCGCCACGTCACCAAGTGTTACTGCAGTGCTGGTTTGACTACGACCCGGGTGTACTAGGCCGCTGGTGCTTGCCAGTTCACCAAAACGCTACTAAAAATACTGTTAGCGATCGCAGGGATCAGGCCTGATTTTGCGAACGCTGCAGTTATGCGTTTAGTGTTTTGTAAGTGACAGTGATCGATCGATACTGCACTTGGGTGGGCTGGGCCGGGCGGAGGGGCGAAACGCAGGTGCTAGCGGGTATCTGGGCCGATCCCGCTAACACTGCGTTTTTGGGAACTTTAAACTGCTGGGGACGCTAGTATAGATCTGATCGGATCAGATACTATACCACTAAGGGAGGCGTATGCTGCGTGCGTGGGTGTTAGCGGTACTGGCGCTAACCTGACGCTGCCTGGGGCTGGTGCTTGCCAGTTCACCAAAATGCTACCAAAAAAACTGTTAGCGATCGCAGGGATCAGGCCTGACTCTGCGAACGCTGCAGTTATGTGTTTAGTGTTTTGTAAGAGACAGTGATCGATCAATACTGCACTTGGGTGGGCTGGGCTGGGCCGGGCGGAGGGGCAAAATGCAGGTGCTAGCAGGTATCTGGGCTGATCCCGCTAACGCTGCGTTTTTGGGAACCCTAAACTGCTGGGGACACTAGTATAGATCTGATCGGATCAGATATTGATCTGTTCAGATACTATACCACTAAGGGAGGCCTATGTTGTGTGCGTGGGTGTTAGCGGTACTGGCGCTAATCTGACGCTGCCTGGGGCGATGCATATCACCGCCGGGCGATCAGGGGGCTGAACCTTTATTCGGTAATAAACAGCGGGTGCCCTGACACTATAAAAAATAAACGAACTAACCAGCGTCACCTGTAACGGTTATACGGTGATCAGTGGTAAAAGGGTTAACTAGGGGGCAATCAAGGGGTTAAAACATTTATTAGTATATGGGGGTCCCTGTCGCTATAAAACGCCGACGGCGAACCTAAATATTTACATCCCTAACTAGCGTCACCAGTGACACTAATACAGCGTTTAGAAAAATGATCGCTTAGTGACACTGGCGACGGGGTGATCAAGGGGTTAAAATTTTATTAGGGGGGGGTTGGGGGATCCCTAGACCTAAAGGGGGCAAACCCTAACTGCCCTAACACACTGTCACAAACTGACACCATGCAGTAATCAAAAAAAAAAACTGCTTGGTGTCAATGTGACAGGGGGGGCAGGGGTGATTGGGGGGTAAAGGGGGGTGTAATGTGTGCCTGGCATGTTCTACTGTGTGTGTTTGGTGCACTCACAGTGAAGTCTTCTCTCGGCGCCGGAACGGAAACTGCCGAGCCGAGGTGACATCACATCCCCTGCCTGTGTGTACTACACACAGGCAGGGGATGATTCTCGTTGGCTGGGAGCGATCGCGAGGGGGGGGGGCCATGATCGAATGGCCTCCCCCCTCATCACTGAACGCTCCCAGACCAAAGGCGACCGCCGCTGGCACCAGGGGGGGTCCGATCAGACCCTCCACCCGCAGGAAGGCAAGGACGTATATGTATGTCCTTTTGCCTGCCCGTACCGCTCTGTGGACGTATATTGTCGTGCGGCGGTCGTCAAGTGGTTAATGTGACATTAAAAACATTTCCATTCCTACAGCTTGTAATAAAATGAAAATGTAACTCCTTCCTAATACATAAAATACACTACCAAGCTATGTCTGAAGCAGCCATTAGATGATTTGATTTCCACCACTGGAGGAAGGAAAGGAAATTGCTTGATTCCCTGATCAACACAGCCAACATTGATAGGGGAATGCCTCAAGGTAGTGCTATTGAGTTCTACCCGCAAGGGGGGCACGGGAGCATTCCTGGCCGGCAGAACACAATGATTACTGCTAGCGGTTATAGCTGCTAGCAGTAATCGAATGTAAAAAAATCCGACAGTCTGGTTGTAACCAAGTCGATCGATGGATCAGCTTTGGTACAATCAGCCTGCCCATAGATGGATCAAATCTAAGCCAGCCCCTGCTGAATCAGCCAAATTTCGTTCCCTGTGTGGCCAGCTTTAACATATACATTGGTTAATGCAAGCTCTCAGGCGGTAAGTAAACTTGGATTTTCAAGGGAGCCAGGACCTTAATGTGTTTTGTGGGGGGTATCCCGCTACTCCAGGACGATATAGGAAGACCAAAAATAAATTGAATAACCTAGTATACCACTATACACCAATTAAACAATTCATAATTCCAAAAATATTGATGCTGTGTAAAATCTACATAAAAGCAGAATTCAGTGATTTGCAAATCTGTTTTTTTTTTTTTCTTTCATTATGTTTTTAGTTGAAAATGTAATTGAAAGGTACAAAATCCTGCAACTGCATGTAAGCAAGAAAAAGGAAAGAAAGACATCAACAGAGGTGAATGCCTCACAGGGCATATTCTGTCTAGTGATACATTAGAATTCTTTACAGTTCTACACAAAGATAGGCCAACATGACAATAAAGTGCAGCAATCATCAGTCACTTTTATGCCTCGTTTCCACTGAGTGGATCGGTACGGTACGCTATTTTGGGTGTTTCCATTATGAAAGCGGCCCATACAACCGAACCGTACCGTTCCATTCAGGGTCTTGCTTCAGATGTGGGGCCATAGAAAATGGAACGATTCAGTTAGGGCGGAGCTACAATACATTCCACTGCTTGGCTGACAGAAAACCCTCTGCTGTGCTATGCTGAGGCATTTTTTCGAAACCCTGTATGGCCCCTTGTGGTCCCACTTGCAGTGGAAATGCTCACCAGAATAGACCGGACCATTCTAGGCCATTCAAACTGTACCGAACCGATCCGCTCAGTGGAAACGAGGCATTAGAGAACCATTGAGTCCAAGACAGCCAAGCTTTCTCAAATGGAATTAATAAATCAATACTTAAAGCCAACATTTTTTTTTCAAAGGTGTAATGGGATTGTATAGTTCACCTCACTAGTTGGTGCCATCTCTCCCTTCCAATGCCTTGTAATAAGTCTAGCTGCCAGTAGAATACTGGATGTTATTTTGTGAAACTGGAAACGGAATTCATCTATTTCTATTTTTAAAATTGCAAGAGCCGGGTTAGGGTCAGTGATGAAACCAGTGATGTCGGAGAGAAGATAGAACACGCTCCGCCAGAAGCTTCTCAGGGTTTTTGCATGTCCAAAATATATGTAGTAAGTTTCCAATTTGGCCAACGGGGAGGAGAACTTTGAGAAAATTGAGCTATACAGTAATGGCATAAAAAAAGCTATTCCCCTGGGTGCACTAGATGTACTCTGATAAAAGTTCCATACCTCTGTGTGGATTGACACTGGGTGGAAGGGAGAAGTCGTTTAAGTAGTGACATATACTAAATAGCTTAAAGGTGCTACCTGTTGGCAGATTGTATTCTTTTGGAAGGTACTCCATGCCCTTGAGTTTACCCTTCTCGTAGAGGTCAGTCACCCAGCATAGGTTATATTGATACCAGTCTGGTTCAAGTGGGGTAGGAGTACGTATTTTGAAAATTGTGATGGTACCTTTACCTCGGCCTTGAGCTTAGAATGTTTTAGGTTGTTTTGGAGAGACCTCCAAGCTATCAAAGAAGCTTAGATAGTGGGTGGCAAAGCGTCTAAAGATAAGGGAGCCCAAATATCCATTTGTAGCAAGAGATGCAAGTCATTGACTGGGGCTAAGGCTGACTTTATATCTAGCCATAGTGTTTCAGTAGGTACTTGGAACCAGTGTTGCATATGATCAAGAAGGGCAGCATAATAGTAATCCTTGATATCCACCATACCCATCCCAACTACCCGCTTATGTTTAATAATCTGAGTGTGCATACATCTGGCTCTTTTGGTTCCATATGAATCTGTAGCCTCCCTGGCGGTTTTCCCGAGTGTGGCTCGGGGTTAAAATTCAGGACCATTAGCGGTAACCCCGAGCCACACTCGGGATTACATCGCAGGATCCTGGTGTGGCTTTACTTACCTTGTCCCGGGATCCTGCGATGTCCCCCGCTGTGTCTGTGGGCTCCATCCTCCTCCGAAGCCTCTCTGTGCCAAGCTCCGTTCCCTGCGAGCGTCGCGACGCACGGGGGCAGAGCCTGGCGGCAAATTAAAAAAATGTTCAAAATCATAACACATACAGTACTGTAATCTTACGGATTACAGTACTGTATGAAATAATTTCACATCCCTTTTGTCCCCAGTGCTTTGCCCAGTGCCCTGCATGCAGTTTATGTACTGTTCTTTCTGCCTGGAAACTGGAGATTGTCCATAGCAACCAAAAAGTGTCCCTTTACGTCAAAAGTGGCTTTAGACCAGCTAGAAAACAGCGATAGTAAATTAGAACACTTGCAGAATTGGACGATAGTGAATCGTGGGGAAATGTATTTTATTATATATATATATATTTTTTAATTAATTATTTTTATTTATTATATTATAATTTGTTTTTGTGTTTCAAACTTTATCATACCCGGGATATCTACTAGACTCTTGTTTGGACAGATTTAATTGTGTTATTGTTAAGAATTACAGACCTACAATATAAAACGCCAAATTTCCATGCAAAATAATTGTACCGCTTTCAGCACCTAAAATCCGAAATAATCATACTGCCAGGGAGGTTAAGGGATGTTGGTTTATAATTGATCCTTTGCGTGGAAGTGTGCAGAAAAGATAACCTAGCTGGTGTAGCATGAGCATCTGGCAGGAAGCCAGTCTGCCTGCCCAAGATAATTCATGGCGGGAGAGGAGCTTTAAATCTGCTGCGCGTTTTGATGTCAGGGGCTTAAAGTTGGTCTCCGCTAAAGTGGAGATCGAGGGGGTCAGTGTAATACCCAGATATGGTTCACTGGATGTTGTCCAAGAATATGGATATTCCCTTTCTAGATATGAATGATCTCTATTTTTAATGCCCATATTGAGTATAGTTGATTTGGAAAAATGTACTTTGTAGTACGAAACCATACTAAATTCTGCGAGGATCTTATGGGCCTGAGGGAGTGAAGTAGGGGGGTTGGACAAAATAATGTCATCAGCGAACAGGTTTATGGTCATGGTCTTGTGTGGTGGCATCTGCTGCCTTTTCGCCCTTGACAAAGCCCATCTGATCAGGCTTTATCAAAGTTGGAATAACCTGTAAAAGGCGAGTAGTGGTGCATCGAAATTTCAGCCACCGAAACATATCGGCCGAAAATTGTGTTTTCGGCAGGCGGCCAAAAGGAAAAAATACAGATAATGGAGCCGAAAAAGGGGCGGGCCGCCCTGCGCCGCACTTGTATCATCCTGACGCGCCCCTGTCAGAGTCGTCATTCCCCCCCCGCTCTTCTCACGAGTGTCATGAGATGCAGCCTCCCCAGTGCCTGGTAGCACAACATCGCGCTGTATCAGATCTGAATCGCCATACAGCCATTGTAACGATGTCCTGCCTCCTAGACCTCCTCTTGTGATAGACAACACACTGATCCAATGCCAGGAATCGTGCCGTGTGTCATAGGAGGCGGGACATCGTTACAGCGGCTGCACTCCGATTCGGGTCTCTGACACACAGCGTGAGATTGCGCTGGTAGGCTGCATGGCATGGGCACTGGCGGGTTGCATCTGATGGGCACTGGTGAGGTGCATGACAGGCAGGCTACTGCATCTGATGGGCACGGGCACAGGCAGGCTGCTGCATCTGACAGGCACTGGTGAAGCTGCATTTGAAGGACCCTGGTGAGGCTGCATTGATCTCTTGTATCATGTCTGCAGTCTGGCAGTCTCCTGTATCATGTCTGCTAGAGGTGCACCAAATGGAATATTTGCTAATGCTATTAGCAGTGTGTTTAAGAGATTACAGACATGATGCAAGAGATGGTTAGAGACTGCCGACTGCATTTTTCTTGACCTTTCTTGCACTAAATGTGCCAATAATAGCCAACAACAAATTCATATTGATTTTAAAAAGTCGACTATAATACAAATATAACTATTTTTAAAAAACTCATTTTCGGTATCGGTTTTGGTTTTTGGCCTAGTGCATCCTTCATTTTTGGTTTTGGCACCAAAATTTCCATTCGGTGCACCCCTAGCAAGTAGCTAACAATTTGGCAAACACTTTGATTTCAGAGTTCAACAGCAAAATTGGTCTGAAATTGATCGGCGTAGTTGTCTCTTACAGGTTTGGGGAGAGCAACAATGTGCACCCTCAGCATCTCTTGTGAGAAGGAAATCTGGTTTTGTGCTGCAGTAAATATTTTTGCCATATGAGGGGCCAGGATATTGCCAAAATTTTGTAGTACTCGTTTTGTAAGCCCATCAGGGCACGGCGATTTTATTCACAGGTAGAGATTTGATTACCCTTATGATTTCTTCAGTGGTAAAAGGAGCATTCAGAGACTCCAATTGATCAGAGCATAGTGAAGGTAATTGAAAACGGGACAGTAAAGCCTCAATGTTTGAGTCTTCAGGTTGTAGAGTGGAAGCATCCCCTTGTAGGTTAGAGGGAGCTATAAAAGCCAGCAAAATTGTCTGCAATAAGTTAGGGATTTTGCAATGTTCATTTTGTAAATGGATGGCTTACTTGGGAGATCTTGCTTTTAGTGTGTTGAGTTTTTTCTGTCTGTGAGGAATTTGCCTGCTTTATTATGAGCATAGTATTGGAGTCTTAAGAATCACAGATATTTATTGTGTTGGACATGCAAAAGTTCATGCAATTCTGTACATAATTTAGGAGGCGAAGCAGAGATCTCGTGGTCAGGGTTGGATCGGTTGCCTATCGGTTGAAATTTCCTAGTTGTGGATGGAGTCTAGCAGGCAAATTATACAGGGAGTTAAATTTGTTTGGCTGAAGCACTAAGCTTAAATGTTACCCTGCACGTATGCCTTATGGGCATTCCATACAGTAAAGCGGCCTGCATCAGTTGTCAAGTATTCCTTGAGATGCTGCAAGAGCATAGCACTATTGTTTGGGTCCTGGATAATTCTATTGTTACATCTCCACACAGTAACCGGTGTGCAAGTATTCTTTTCCACCAAAGAAACAGACAGCAGCGTGGTTGGACCACGATGTCCGAGATGGTGGAAGAGAGGATGCCTGTTGCAATAACCACTTATCAGATACAAACAGATCTATACAAGAATAACACATGACGTGAGGAAAAAAAAAGTATAGCATTTTTCATTGGTGTGCAAACTGTGCCACACATCATCCATGTCCTATTCCTGAAACAAAGACCGCAGACTGGGGGGTATGGTTCCTGGGGGGATGAGGATATCCCTAGGTGGAGATCCACTGTGAAGTTGAATTCCCCACAGGCAAGGCTACCCCGTCTGATCTTGGATATCTGTTTAAACACTTGATGTAAAAAACGAATTTGCTTAGTATTAGAGGCGTACAAAATCACTAGTGTATAGGGACGGTTATTGATATCATAAGCCAGTATGTCCATTTGTGAGTTTCTCGCCACAAAGAGAACCTCTTTGCTGGATGGTTGAGGCCTCTGTCATTGATGTTAGTTTAATTGCCATCAATACGGCAAGTGATGTGTTGGGCAATTGGACTCGCGTGAGTGCAGTGTACTGGAGACTGCTGATCAGGCTCGTAGTGAGAAGGTTTGGCTGGAATGGCTTGGTAATCCTGAAGAATGGTATCGGAGAGGTGATAATTGTTGGCATGTTGATGGCGAGGCTACATAGAAACTAGAAGAAAACAGAGTAACATATTCCCGTGGGAAATGCATCATAACTGCTGAAACGGGAGTAAGGGAACTAAAAAAGGCTTCTGTGGAGCTAAGCACAGACAAGCTGCAACATTCATGGGGGGGTGGCCCAAAACTGGGTTCATGACTAGTTCCGTGAGCTGGGAATCTTGCGTTGAAATGGCGATGTAGAGCAGGTGTTATGCCCTAGGTAGGACCTTCGGATGATCCCGACTTGGGGCCCCGTTTATGGGTCACTACTTGCCACTCATCAGGAAGTTGAGGCTGGATACAAGTGTTTGAGGAGGGTTATTCATTCTCATAGCAAATGCACATATTCGTCAGCATACCAAGGATCTACAATCACTGTCCAAAGGTTCTAAAAAACTAATTTGCAGGACAATGTCCCGTGGCACATTGGAGGGCAGAAAGTGTGGTTTTGTGACTGTATGTACCCAATTAATGGTGAGGTCTGCAGACACCAGGGAGGGGGATGATGGTTTGAAACGAGTCCCGCACAAAGTTAGAAGGGTAGTTGGGAGGGCTGGACTGTCTCCGGGATACCTCAGATTTTCAAATGTTTGCGCCGGGACCTATACTCCAAATCTGCGATTTTTTTTTTTTTTTTTTTTTTTTTTTTTTTTTAATCTTTTAGCCATTTTATTTTATTTTATTTATTTCAGGTACTTGTATAGCGCCGTCAATTTACACAGCGCTTTACTTATATATATTATACATTCACATCAGTCCCTATACCCTCAAGGAGCTTACAATCTAAGGTCCCTAACTCACATTCATACATACTAGGGCCAATTTAGACAGGATCCAATTAACCTACCAGCATGTCTTTGGAGTGTGGGAGGAAACCGGAGTACCCGGAGGAAACCCACGCAGACACAGGGAAAACATGCAAACTCCAGGCAGGTAGTGTCGTGGTCGGGATTCGAACCAGCGACCCTTCTTACTGCTAGGCGAAAGTGCTAACCACTGCGCCACTGTGCCGCCCATGCCATGTTATCTTTCTGGTCCTCATGCACGTTGATGTATTAAATGTAGTAGCAAATTCCCCTAATTTTTTTTTAACATGATCCAGCCTGTCACCTAGATCTTGAACTTCAGGTGACACTCTGTGAACATATGAGAATAGATCTGCTTGCAGAGAGGCTCTTAAAGATGGCAGCATGCTTTTCATTGTTGTATCTGACATGGGCTGGTCTGATGTGGGGAAGTTTAGGACGGGGTTTTCTGGGAGAGGTGCTGCAGATGTTTGTGATGACTATGCACTCACCTCCATAAATAGCTCCTCATCCTGTGTGGTGTTTGAGTCCCTGTGGGGCCTAGACTTGGCTGTGCTCCACATGGATGGTGTAGAGGACCCAGCAGAGCCTTCTAATGTACTCCCGCTGGCTGCGGGCTCCAAGGCCGGGCCTGCAGCTGTCGACTGGGTCCTGACGCCATTTTGTTGAAGTGCCTTACCAAAGGCAGGAGAAAAAAATCGGATTACTTCTGTAGCGGCGGGTTCTCTCCCCTCCTGTGCGGCATTGCAGAGGGTGTCAGCAGGAAGCCAGTGGTGTGAGGTGGGATGAGAAGGCATGTAAGGTCCCAGGGCAGGCTTACATTCCCAGCGAGCGGAGGAGCAGCAGAACCCCCTCTCAGACCATTTTGATCACCATAGAAAACCTCAAATTGCTTTAAACTGATAAAATGTACCATTTAAAGAAAAAAACGGTCATTTTGAAATTGCTGTCAGCAACTTGTCTTAAATTTGGGACAGGGCATCAAAAAGCTGGCAAAGCAAGTGATATATAACACGGAAGCTGGAAGAACGTTTTGCAGCTAATTTTGGTTAATTGGTAACAGGTTAATAGGGATGGGTGAACGGTTCGGCCCAAGCATGAGTAATAAACACAAGAGACCAGTTTTTGACAATTCCTTTATAAAAAAAATAAAAATACAATAGTGCCCTTCAATGTAAAAACATTGTCAATCATGCTGCCCGCCGACCCGAAAAATAAAAACCGCTTCCGTCAATCACGCTGCCCGCCGACCTGAAAAATAAAAACTGCTCTCGCCACCTGGGAGGCCTCCCGCTGTATGCCTGCTCTGCTCTTTGACATTTCTTATATACAGTCAGGTCCATAAATATTGGGACATCGACACAATTCTAATCTTTTTGGCTCTATACACCACCACAATGGATTTGAAATGAAACGAACAAGATGTGCTTTAATTTGAAGGTATTTACATCCAAATCAGGTGAACGGTGTAGGAATTACAACAGTTTGTATATGTGCCTCCCACTTTTTAAGGGACCAAAAGTAATGGGACAGATTAACAATCATCCATCAAACTTTTTCTCTTTTTAATACTTTGCAGTCAATTACAGCCTGAAGTCTGGAACGCATAGACATCACCAGACGCTGGGTTTCATCCCTGGTGATGCTCTGCCAGGCCTCTACTGCAACTGTCTTCAGTTCCTGCTTGTTCTTGGGACATTTTCCCTTCAGTTTTGTCTTCAGCAAGTGAAATGCATGCTCAATCGGATTCAGGTCAGGTGATTGACTTGGCCATTGCATAACATTCCACTTCTTTCCCTTAAAAACTCTGGTTGCTTTCGCAGTATGCTTCGGGTCATTGTCCATCTGCACTGTGAAGCGCTGTCCAATGAGTTTTTTTGCTGAATATGAGCAGATATTGCCCGAAACACTTCAGAATTCATCCTGCTGCTTTTGTCAGCAGTCACATCAATAAATACAAGAGAACCAGTTCCATTGGCAGTCATACATGCCCACAGCATGACACTACCACCACCGTGCTTCACTGATGAGGTGGTATGCTTTGGATCATGAGCAGTTCCTTTCCCTCGCCATACTCTTCTCATCACTCTGGTAAAAGTTGATCTTGGTCTCATCTGTCCATAGGATGTTGTTCCAGAACTGTGAAGGCTTTTTTAGATGTTTGGCAAACTCTAATCTGGCCTTCCTGTTTTTGAGGCTCACTGATGGTTTACATCTTGTGGTGAACCCTCTCTATTCACTCTGGTGAAGTCCTCTCTTTGTTGACTTTGACACACATACACCTACCTCCTGGAGAGTGTTCTTGATCTGGCCAACTGTTGTGAAGGGTGTTTTCTTCACCAGGGAAATAATTCTTCGGTCATCCACCACAGTTGTTTTCCATGGTCTTCCAGGTCTTTTGGTGTTGCTGAGCTCACTGCTGCATTCTTTCTTTTTAAGGATGTTCCAAACAGTTGATTTGGCCACAATTAATGTTTTTGCCATCTCTCTGATGGGTTTGTTTTTGTTTTTTCAGCCTAATGATGGCTTGCTTCATTGATAGTGACAGCTCTTTGGATCCCATATTGAGAGTTGACAGCAATAGATTCCAAATGCAAATAGCACACTTGAAATGAACCCTGGACCTTTTACCTGCTCCTTGTAAATGGGATAATGGGGGAATAACACACACCTGGCCATGGAACAGCTGAGAAGCCAATTGTCCCATTACTTTTGGTCCCTTTAAAAAGTGGGAAGCACATATACAAACTGTTGTAATTCCTACATTGTTCACCTGATTTGGATGTAAATACCCTCAAATTAAAGCTGAAAGTCTGCAGCACATCTTTGTTTCATTTCAAATCCATTGTGGTGGTGTATAGAGCAAAAAAGATTAGAATTGTGTCGATGTCCCAATATTTATGGACCCGTTTGTAGGTAAGGAGTGGGACCACCTGGCCCCGTAACCTGGTGGCCCTGCCTCCTTATGACCTCACATGCCCAGCATGCACCAGTCCGTGACATCAGAAGGGGACTCGTTCACATAGGGGGGCCTGGGATCTGGGGGCCTCTTGTTAAAGGGGGCTTCCAGCAGATTCCGATAACCCCCCCCCCCCCCGCCAGCAGACCCCCACAACCACCAGCCGTTGTTGTGGGGATGAGGCCCGTGTCATTATCAACATAAGGACAAGGTGCTTTGGGGTGGCCCAAAGCACCCACCCCTCCATGTTGAGGGCATGTGGCCTGGTATGCTCCAGGAGGAAGGGGGCTGCTTTGCCCACCCCCTTTCCTTACCTGCCAGGCTGCATTCCCGGATAAGGCGTGGGGTTCCCCTCCAAATCCATGTAAGCCTTCAAAATGGGCACTTTTTATTTTTCCTGTTCAGCTCCCTTAGAGAATAGGGTTTGCCGTTTGGGTTAGAACATTTCCCCTGTTTATATTTGCCCTCATGACCAGGTGGTAATCTCCTAATAGGGAGAGGAATGTAAAAGGTAACATCCATATTCCTATCACCCACAATCCTGGAATAAACTCTAAGCGAACGGGTGCTGCGGCAACCGCCAGGTGGAAACTGCAACATACATGATGCACTGCAAATATTTTCCAGCACACCATGGATCTTTGAGTTAAGTTCAAATGATTTTTTTTATTGAAGCATGATCTTACAAGCAAAAAAGTGCAAAGTTTTGGAGCTGCACAGGGCCCCTTCGTCAGGCATGTCCCCTTGCATGCTTAATGAAGTGGCCCTGCGAGACTCCAAAACATTGCACTCTTTTTGCATGTGATGTGATCATGCTTCAATAAAAAAAATAATTTGGACCTAACTCGAAGATGCGTGGTGTGGTAGCAAATATTTACACTGCATCAGTAAGGTAACAAAAAAAAAAAAATCCCTCCTTAACCACTTCCCACTCGGCTTATAGCAGAATGACAGCCGGGGGAGGCTCTTTACCACGTGATCAGCCGTGTCCAATCACGGCTGATCACGATGTAAACCGGAAAAGCTGTTGACTGGCTTTTTCTCACTCGCGTCTGACAGATGCGAGTAGAGGAGAGCCGATCGGCAGCTCTCCTGACAGGGGGGTCTGCGCTGATAGTTAGCGCAGCCCCCCTCAGATGCCCACACTAGACCACCAGGGAAGCCCCCAGCATGTGGATGGCCAGGTATGTACCCCATGGCCATCCACATATAAAAAAAAAAATGCCCAATACATACCTATCAGTGCCCACAAATGGGCACTGACTGGCACCATTACAGAAATAAAAAAATAAGTGATGCCCAGCAGTGCCACCCATCAGTGACCATCGGTGCCGCCTTATCAGTGCCCGCCATTGAAGAAGAAAACGTACTTATTACAAAACAATTAAAGAAAAACGTATTTTTTTTTTCAAAATTTTCAGTCTTTTATTTGTTGCGCAAAAAATAAAAATCGCAGAGGTGATCAAATACCACCAAAAGAAAGCTCTATTTGTGGGAACAAAATGATAAAACATTTGTTTGGGTACAGTGAAGCATGACTGCGCAATTGTCATTCAAATTGTGATAGCGCTGAAAATTGGCTTGGGCAGGAAGGTGTATAAGTGCCTGGTATTGAAGTGGTTAAAGACCCAAAAAGTCATCAAGGTAAAAAGGTATATCAAACATAGACTCACTAGTATAGGGTTCATTTGCAAAACTGAGGGTTAAGTCCAAGCAAATTGGTAGATGATATCAATAGGGACAACTGTGGACAAGTGAGAAAAGGGGGGATAGTATGCACATAAACCACATACAAAGAAATGTACATATGTCGATCTCCTTTCCAGCAAGAGCAATTCTTGAATCAATAAACATAATATTTTAAATTTGTAAATTGTGGGCACCTTTTTAAAGTGATTGTAAACCCATAATTTTTCTTTTTAAATAACACATGTTATATACCTACCTGCACTGTGCAATGGTCTTGCACAGAGCAGCCCTCAGCCTCGTCTCGGGTCTCCAACTGGCGCCCCTGGTTCCTACCCCCTGTGCCCAACATAGCAGGCCACTTGCTTTGGGGGCTACTTGTCCGGGCTCGCTCCTGAACCACACTGTGTTGGTCCATTGATACGCAGAGCGAGGCTCAGCCCCGCCCCCTGCTTTCCTTCTCACTAGCTAATGGCTCCTGCTGTTGTCTCTGAGCCTATGAGGAGGAATAGAGCAGAGAACTCTTGTGGACAGCACCGGATCGAGATCAAGCTCAGGTAAGTAGAGGTGGGGGTGACGGGAGGAGCTGCACTCCTTAGAGCAGACTTTTTTTGTTTTTTTTTTTATACACAGCTCATGTAATCTTTTTAACCTTTCTTTCTCTCTCCCCCCCCCTCCTTTTTCTGCTAACTTCTTTCCACATTCCTTAGTGTAATTAGGAGTCTGCAGCAAGACAAAACTGGTTCAAGGAACTGGCTTTTGTCTGTAATACAGGCCTTTGAACAAAATTTAAGACTTGTAATAAATACTGCTCAATTTCAGTTGATGCTGCAGCTAAAAAACAAGATGGTGGATGTGACATATATGCTAAACATCTGAGGTATACACTAGATATATGAATAAAATGTTTGAGTAGGGGAAATGTCCTTTATACGCGTTCCAAGCTTGGAGGTATGCAGCGTTATGAAATTAATGATTGTGCATACTGCGTTACTTGCTTTGGGACAGGTAAATGACATGCTAGCTATGTATACCAACAACTTTTCAATAGTCAAATATTCGTGAGCCTTGTGTTTTTTTGTAAATTTAGGTTCAAGTGGTGTATTTTCTGTTCACATGTAAATTTTGTAGATCTTGAATAGTCAGGGGGAAGTATCAAAAATACATAATCAAATGCAGGGAAATGTTCTACTGTGAATAGACTTGTTAAAAGTTTGGGTGGCCATAAACAGCCAAATGCCTAATTTGAAGGTTCAGTGCGGCTTTGAGATGTTTTAACCACTTGTGAGTGCCCTATAGCAGATATACTGCTACAGGACGGCCTCTGTGTGCAGGATCGGGTGTATGCACCCGATCCTGCACTTTCGGGTAGCAGGCGCAAATGCGCGCCGCTAGCGGCTCACTACTGCTGTGATTAAACACGTCGCATGTCTTACCCTAGTAAAAGCACCTCCCACACTGTACAAAAACACAGGCTAGCCACACAGTTAACCCTTTGATCACCCCTGATGTTAGCCCCTTCCCAGCCAGTGTCAGTACAGTGACAGTGCATATTTTTAGCACTCATCACCATATTGGTGTCACTGATTCCCAAAAAAGTGTCAGTGTCTTTGTCCGCCGCAATATTGTAGTCCTGAGTCGCTGATCGCCGCTATTACTAGTAAAAATTCCATAAATATATCCCATAGTTTGTAGATGCTATAACTTTTGCGCAAACCAGTCAAAATACGTATTGGCCTAAATTTAAGAAGAAATTTTTTTTTTTTTAATCGGATGGTTTGTCGCAGAAAGTAAAAAAATATCTGTTTCAAAATTGTCTTTTTTGTTTGTTTATAGTGCAAACAATGAAAAACAGAGGTGATCAAATGCCATCAAAAGAAAGCTCTATTTGTGGGGAATAGGACAAATTTTATTTGGGTACAGTATTGCATGACAGCACAATTGACAGTTAAAGTAACTGGCCATGAATCGGGGTTAAATCTTCAGAAGCTGAAGTGGTTAATCTACAGAGAAGCTTCAAGCACTTCTGCCTGGCATGAATTGTAATTCTGATATGTAATGGGTGTTTTAGTCTTTTTCAAGAAGTGGAAAGACGTACAATAGCAATTCCCTGAGTGTTTAACCACTTGCTTACTGGGCACCTAAACCCCCCTCCTGCCCAGACCAATTTTCAGCTTTCAGTGCTCACACTTTGACAATTACGCAGTCATTCAACACTGTACCCAAATTATTTTTTGTCCTTTTTTTTTTTTTTTTTTAATACAAATAGAGCTTTCATTTGGTGGTACTTGATCACCTCCTGGGTTTTTTATTTTTTGCGCTATAAATGAAAAAAGATCAAAAATTTAAAAAAAAAACAACAAATTTTTCTTTTGTTTCTGTGATAAAATTTTTAGAGTCTGCAAGCTATGGTGCAAATCATTAAAAATTGATCACATCTGATGTACTGGCGGCCTATCATTTTCTTGACTCTTAACAAGCCAGGAAAGTACAAATGCCCCCCAAATGACCCCTTTTTGGAAAGTGGACATTTCAAGGTATTTAGTAAAAGGCATGGTGAGTTATTTGATGTTGTCTTTTTTTTTTACCAGAATTCTTTGCAAAATTAAGATTTTATTTTCTTTTTTTTTCAGAAAATTGTCATTGTAATAGCTTATTTCTCTCACATGGAATGTGTATACCACAAATGACACCCCAAAATACATTCTGCTACTGCGTATTATGATACCACATGTGTGGGACTTTTTCACTACCTGGCCACACACAGAGGCCCAACATGCAGGGAACACCAACAGGTGTTCAAGGAGCATAAATTACACATCTAACTTGTTGACTACCTATTATACTTTTGAATGCCCTAGAGCACCAGGACAATGGAAATGCCCACAAAATGACTCTATTTTGAAAAGCTAACACCCCAACGTATAATCTATGAGGCATAATGAGTCTTTTGAATGGTTCATTTTTTTTTTTCCCAGCAGTTTTTGAAAAATGTGGGGGAAAAAAACGCATTTTTATTTTTTTACACAAAGTTGTCCGTTTATAAGATATTTCCAACACATAGCATTTACAAAATAACAGCCCAAAATACATTCTGCTGCTACTCCTGAGTATAACAATACCACATGTGTGAGACTTTTACACAGCCTGGCCACATACAGAGGCCCAACATAGAAGTAGCACCTTCAGGCGTTCTAGGAGCATAAATTACACATTTCATTTCCCAACCACCTATTACACTTTTGAAGGCCCTGGAGCACCAGGACAATGGAAACGCCCACAAAATGACCCCATTTTGGAAAGTTACCCCAACGTATAATCTGAGGCATGATGAGTCTTTTGAACGGTTCATTTTTTTTTCCAGAAGTTTTTGGAAAATGTAAAAAACCAAAAAACGCTTTTTTTTTTTTTTTTTTACCACCTCAATACAATGCACTTACACCCCTTTCCTGCCCAGACTAATTTTTAGCTTTCAGCGCTCTCACAGTTTGACAATTACTCAGTCGTGCAACACTGTACCCATATGAAACTTGCTTCCTTTTTTTTTCACACAAATAGAGCTTTCTTTTGGTGGTATTTAATCACTAGTGGGTTTTATATTTTTTGTGCTATAAATAAAAAAGACCATACATTTGGTAAAAAAAATGCCTTTTTCTTTGTTTCTGTCATAAAATGTTGCTAATTAATTTTTCTTCATACACTTTGGGCAAAATTTATACTGCTACATATCATTGGTAAAAATAACCCAAATTAGTGTGTATTATTTGGTCTTTGTGAAAGTTAGTCTACAAACTATGGTGCCAATCTCTGAAAATTGATCACATCTGATCAGGCCTTCAGTACATCAGGTGAATCTCATTTCTTGAGACACTAACAAGTCAGGAAAGTACAAATACCCCCTTTTTAGAAAGTAGACATTCCAAGGTATTAAGTAAGTAACATGGTGAGTTTTTTTAAGTTGTCATTTTTTCCCACAGTTCTTTGCAAAATGAAGATTTTTTTTTTTTAATTTTTTTTTACAAAATTGTCATTATCAGGTTATTTCTCACACACAGCATATGCATGCAACAAATTACACCCCAAAATACATTTTGCTACTCTACCCGAGTATGGTGATACCACATGTGTGAGACTTTTACACAGCCTGGCCACATACAGAGGCCCAACATTGAAGTAGCACCTTCAGGCGTTCTACAAGGATAAATGACACATCTCATTTCTCAACCACCTATTACACTTTTGAAGGCCCTGGAGCACCAGGACAATGGAATTGCCCAAAAAATGACACCCTCTTGGAAAGCAAACACCCCAACGTATAATCTATGAGGTATAATAAGTCTTTTGAACGGTTCATTTTTTTCCAGAAGTTTTTGGAAAATGTGGAAAAAAATAAACACATTTTTTTTATTTTTTTACACAAAGTTGTCAATTTATAAGATATCTCTAACACATAGCATGTATATATCAAAAATTACACCCCAAAATACATTCTGCTACTCTTCCCGAGTATGGCGAAACCACATATGAGACTTTTACGCAGCCTGGCCACATACAGGGGTCCAGGTACTCTGATGGCCTGGTGACAGGTACTTGGGTACTCTGATGGGCTACAGATAGGTACTCGGGTAGGCTGGTGACTGGTATTCGGGTACTCTGAAGGGCAGTGACAGGTACTCGGTACTCATATGGACTGTGACAGGTACTCGGGTATTCATATGGACTGTGACGGGTACTCAGATGGACTGTGATGGGTACTCTGATGAACTGTGACAGTAACTATGATAGGTGATGACAGGTCCTCTTTATTGGGGGGGCAATCAGTGTGATTGGTGTACACTGTAAGCGGTAACGAGATGTTACCGCAATCTCCTCCTCACAATCGTGTGTGAGGAGGAGAACTCGGTAACATCTCGTTACCGCGGTTTGTTGACATTTAGTGATCGGCTGTGAAAGGATCACAGCCAATCATGTGGTAAACAGCCGCCGGCCGATCGCGCACATGCACGGTGGGGCAGAAACATTTTTGATCGTCCGTAACTTCATCACGGCAAATCACGTGGTAAACAGCCTTGACCAATGGCTGTTCAAGCCCCTCGCCACCACCGAAGGAAAAGGGATGCGCACGATTGTGCGCATTCCCTGTTTAAATGGAGGGCCGTCATAAGGCCCCCCCCAGAACGAGAGCCGCGCCATCTGGCAGTCATATGGTAGGCGGCAAGCGGTTAAACAAAGTTGTCAGTTTATAAGGTATTTCCAACACATAGCAAAAATGACACCCCAAAATACATTCTGCCACTCCTGATTATGGCGATACCAAATGTGTGAGACTTTTACACAGCCTGGCCACATACAGAGATCCAACATGCAAGGAACACATAGCATGTACATACCAAGAATTACACCCCAAAATACATTATGCAGAGCAAAGGGTAAACAAAAGATTACCTGTGGTTTTAGTAGCACAGTTGTCCGCCGGAGGATAGCACTGGTCCAGGCAGCTGGCAGGGACTTGGTCAGCAACAGCAAACACAATTGTTCAGGCAGCCGGCAGGGATACTGTCCATATACAGTCCACGGTCAGTGCAGGTAGAGATATTGTCAGCAGTGCCAAAAATATTGGTCCTGGTAGTAGGCAGGAACATGGTCCATGTGCTGTGGTCAGTGCGACAGGCAGAGGCATAATGGCAGTAAATCCTCCAGGCAGCAGTCTGAAGTAGGGCCTAGTTCAGAACAGAATGGGGACAGGGGTAGAGGCTTCTCCTACCCAGATCTCTTTGAAGCCTCTGAGTCACCAGACCCTAATCTAGGAATGAGAAAACAAACAAAATTGTTTTCTTCATCCAGAAAAACTATTCTGGAGCCCCCCACATATGTGAGACCTCTGTGTTGAATCCCACTAGTCCAGTTGCAGGGTACAAAATCGGTCCAGTCCAAGAGGCAGGCAAATAACATGGTCAAACAGTCCAAGATAGGTCAGTTTCAGATCAGGCAGGGGTATGTACAGAATCGTTAGGCAGAAGCATGGTCGAATAACAGTACAGGGTCAGTTCCAGATCAGGCAGAGGTATGTACAGAATCGGCAGGCAGAAGCGTGGTCGAATAACAAGCCAGGGTCAGTTACAGCGCAGGCAGTGGTGTGAGGGTAAATGGCAAGAACTGAGGCTTACGTTTACAATACTTCACTAATAATTTACTGAAATATGGTAATGGTGAAAACAGTCACCTATGCAGAGGCCTGGGTGGGTAGGACAATGGGGACAATAATAGGATGCGTCTCTTCTGACTCCTTTACTGGTACACACCTTACATCTTTTTTTTTTTTTTTTTTTTTTTTTTTTTTTTTACGTCTTTGGCCTGTTTGGGAAGGATTTTATCAGAAAGTAGCGTTCGGAGCGTCGACTAAGAACATCTGATCTGACGTTTTCTGGTGGGCCATTTGGAAATATAAGGGCAGGTTAAATTTCCTCCTGGTAGCTAAGGAAGGGTTGGGGGTTTTGGGTGGAGTTGCGGTAAATGATATAGGAGTTGTATATGGCCAATTGAAAAAAATAAATTGCTCCTTTTTTTTTTTTTTATACCAATGGTATGGCCGTCTTGTAGCAAGGTATGGTTCGAGCATTTGGTCGTTTAAGTCGACTCCCCCCCATAAACAAATTGTATTCATGGATGCATGTTGGTTTTTGGATGGGGCCATTCCTTCTGGGGATTTCCACGTAGGTGTTATTGTGGATCGAAGACAACATGTAGACATCCCTTCTGTCCCTCCACTTCACTGCCAGAATCTCCTTGTTTTGCAGACTTGCCGTCTCTCCTCTTCTCAACTTCATATTGACAAGTCTTTGAGGAAAGCCCTTCCGGTTCTTTCTTACGGTGCCACATGTTGGCGTCTTCTTCCAGTGAAGGTTGTGGAACAGGGGCAGACTTGTGTAGAAGTTGTCTTCATACAAGTGGTATCCTTTGTCGAGTAGGGGGTATATGAGGTCCCAAACAACTTTCCCATTTGATCCCAAGTAGTCCGGGCAATTAGGGGGCTGCAGCTGGGTGTCCTTCCCTTCATACGCTATGAAGGCATATGTGTACCCTGTGGCTCGGTTACAGAATTTGTACACCTTCACCCCATAGCGGGCCCTTTTACTGGGGATAAATTGTTTAATTTTAAGCCTGCTGCTAAATTTTACAAGGGACTCATCCACACGTGTTGCTACGGGGTAAACAACTGGGGGAATATTTCTGAAAAATAATTTAGTATTGGCCGCATTTTGTAAAGCCTGTCATAATTTGAGTCATTTCGGGGAGGGCACTGGGTATTGTCACTGAAATGTAGGAACCTCATTGTAACGATATCAAGTACGGGACATGACAAGCTGTAGCTAGCTGCCATCTTGTGTGGAAGTAGCCATGACAGTTTGGCTAACCATGTAACCTCACAGAGAACTCTGAACACCGTCTTCCCCACCTTAGGAATTCAAAGCTTTTTAAGTTCAACAGAAAAGGTTATCTCAACAGAGAAACCAGAACCAGGCTAAGTCAGTAGAAAAACATTTGTTGTAAGGGCAGTGTTCAGGCCTGTCGTAAAACTGTCACCCTCCCCATTCAGAGCCCTAACAGACCTCGGTCGTAAAGTCTTCTGAATACACCTCACTAGAATAAGTATGAAATTTCAGCATGTTTCATAACTTCTGACTTAGTAATAGCACAGACATAATCTGGACATATTTAGCTTCCTCAGATAATATGGAACGTTTCAAGTCCAGACACCCCTATGTCAGGTCATATGGGAAACCCCTGGGACCACTTATTCCTCCAAAGCAGACTATACGTTATAGACATAGCATGTTTAGACTTGTTTTGAAGGAAATCTCAAGTTGAATAAGAATATGGATATTTGGAGTCTGTAAACACTACAGATGCAGATATATGAGTATGTATTACAAAGTCACCTGGGACGTGGTCATGAGTGTAGACACCTCCCAGCAACCAACCCCTAAAACCAGCTGATCAGATGATTGGTTACTGGTCGCTGTCAACACCCCCTTTGATTTGACAGAAAAGAGGAGATGCCAAGACAATGGGCAGTTCTCCTTTTACCATCCAAGAAGTAACATCTGCCAAGTCGAGAACCGATTACCTAGCTCATCTATCGAACTCTGATCAACCCTCGGACATTAATTGCAAGTATTCTCTCTTCCCAATTCTACCTTATTGCTTTGTGGCTGTATATTGTCTTTATCTTTTGAAACATCTTTTTTCTGTAAGTATTTTATTTGCATCAACCTTGACCTTTTCATAATAAACCCTTATGTTGAAAAGTGTTAACCTTGTCTCTAAAGCTCTTAATGCAAGCTATAAACGAACCTGCCTCTTGAAGGGCGCTACTGTTGTAGAGTAAGACTCTGAGCAGATCTGTCTGTAGTGGCAGTGTGTGTGGCAGACGCTTATTCTAAAATTATAATTGGTATTGCAAAATTACGAGTCTCCCCCGGCTCGGTCTTTTAAACGGGGGTGGTGGCAGTTAAAGGGTTAATTGTGTAATTAGCCCAGTGACAATCACTCTCAGGCTGCTCGCACCTAGATTGTGGTCCTGCAAGCTGGAAAATCTTTGTGCTGGGCGCAGCTGAGAGTGGCATTGTTACGTAAGTGACAGCGTGGTGTGAGGTTGGCCGGTCCTTTGTCGCGAGTTAGCGAGGAGGGCAGGGATCTGACACCCGCGTTCGTCACACTCATGATCATGAGATATCCGGTTCTGGGCATTACTGCGTAGAAGATCGGCATGGGGCGGGTTGACCAATAGGAATGCAATTAATTTTTTTTGGCGAGTCCCATACAAAATGTGAGGCCCAAAAAAACCTTAAACTCCTCCACTGTTCGGTCTCTCCACTCGTAGGGACGGGCATAATAGGATATTGGATTATTCAAAATAAATTGTGCATACAGGTTGCACTGGGCCACAATTGACGCTAATATGTCCCCCGTAAAAATTACATTAAAAAAATTGATTGGGGAAAAATTCTCCGTGTCCACCTGGACTCCTGGCTGGGCAGTGAAACGGGGAACGTTGGCTTCTCCTGAATTAGGAGGAAGCCACAAGGGGTTCTGAAGGGCATAATGAAGGCTGGCATGGGTCCTAACTCTTTGGGGCTGAGGTGACACCCCACTGGTACTTGACCTTTCTTGCCGAGGTACTGCGATGCTGGTGGATGCCACTGCCTCCTCACCAGAACCCCTTCGTTTGGTGGGTAGAATATCGTCCTCCTCTGAGTCTGTCAGTGTTCCACTACTGAGGACTGGCTCATAATTTACGTCCGACTCAAAATCCAAATTTGAAAGGGAATCCGAAAAAGAGAGCTCCTCGTTGCTCTTGTCAGCCGTGGAAAGTATTTGGTATGCCTCCTCGGCGGAAAAGCATCTTTTGGACATGTTTGCTGAGGGGGATGAGACTGCACAGGTGTGTGCTAAGACTGCACTGATGGGCACTGATGAGCCTGCCCAGATGTGTGCTAATAAGCCTGCACTGATGAGGCGGCACAGATGTGCACTGATTAATTGCACAGATGTGCACTAATGAGGTGGCACAGATGAAGCAGCACAGATGTGTACTGATTGCACAGGTGGGCACTGATGAGGTGGTACAGGTGGGCACAGATGTGCACTGATGTGGCTGCACAGACAGGCACTGATTGCAGATGGGCACTAGTTATAGATTGTACTGATTGGCACCGTAGTACTGATTGGGCACTGTATGGGTTTTTGTTTTTTTTTTACTGTTTTGTTACTGTAGTGATCAGGAATCACTCACGATTCAGCACAAAAGATCTCCCTCATAGGTGATCTCTGTGTGAGGAGGGAGAGCCGGCAATGAGAGATGATCTCATATGTTTATATTTGAGATCCTCTCTCATTCGCCACGCTGATTGTGCAGTAAATGGCCACTGTGATTGGCCATTTACAGTGATCTGTGATTGGCTGTGTCCAAGGGACATGGCCAACAGAGATTTTCCCCGATGCCGGCTCACGAGAGCGCAAGGAGAGCGAGGAAAGGGGAGGACATCCATAGACGTGCTCCTGGCAATGTAGGTCTGTGCTGTAGCCGCCATTTGGATCTGAAGCAGTTAAGGGCAAGCAAATTGCTCTAACACCCCACTGGGTAGACTAAGGCCATCTGTGACCACACTTGGGTTTGCAGCAATTGGTACTATACTAAATTTAAAAGTGTTATGATGTGTAGATGGCCTCAATTGTTGCATACAGGCAAATTTTAAAGCTGAATTTTTTTCCCCCAGCCTGGCCCAATGTACAGTGCATCTGGAAAGTATTCACAGCCCTTCACTTCCACATTTTGTTATGTTACAGCCTTATTCCAAAATGGATTAAATTCAGATCAAAATTCTACAAAAAATACACCATAATGACAACATGAAAGAAGTTTGTTTGAAATTTTTGCAAATCTATAGCCTCAAGACTTTCTGCGTATGATGCTACAAGCTTGGCACACCTGATTTTGGGCAGTTACTCCCATTCTTCTTTGCAGGACCTCTCAAGCTCCATCAGGTTGGATGGGGAGCGTCGGTGCACAGCCATTTTCAAATCGCTTCAGAAATGTTCTCTTGGGTTCAGTCTGGGCTCTGGCTGGGTCACCCGAGGACATTCACAGAGTTGTCCAATAGCCACTCCTTTGTTATCTTGGCTGTGTGTAGCCACTCCTTTGTTATCTTGGCTGTGTGCTTAGGGTCGTTGTCCTGTTGAAATATGAACCTTCGCCCCAGACTGAGGTCCAAAGTGCTCTGGAGCAGGCTTTCATCAAGTATGTCTCTGTATATTGCTGCATTTATCTTTCCCTGATCCTGACTAGTCTCCCAACTCCTGCTGCTGAAAAATCCCCACAGCATGATGCTGCCACCACCATGCTTCACTGTAGGGATGGTATTGGCCAGGTGATGAGCGGTGCCTGCTTTCCTTCGGATATGATGCTTGCCATTCAGGCCAAAGAGTTCAATCTTTGTTTCATCAGACCAGGGAATTTTGTTTCTTATGGTCAGAGTCCTTCAGGTGCCTTTTGGCAAACTCCAGCTGGGCTGTCATGTGCCTTCTACCTAGGAGTTCGCTTTCATCTGGCCACTCTACCATACAGGCCTGATTGGTGGAGTACTGCAGAGATGGTTGTTCTTCTGGAAGGTTCTCTCCACAGAGAAACGCTGGAGCTCTGTCAGTGACCAACTGATTCTTGGTCATCTCCCTACAGTGATCTCGCTGTCTTCCAGGTCCTGTGCCAAGTAGTTCCCCTGCTGCCTACAGGGAGTCACTTGCTAGGCATAGGCACCATTCAGAGGAATTTCCTCAATGAATGCAAAGTGTTTTCTGGTTAAGGTGGAGAGATGGGGTGGTGACATCACAACACAATCTTTATTTTGTCTTTCGTTCATCAATGGACACAGCGCATCCTTAATCTTGACCGTTGGGTTATATATCGCCTCAGCAGGATTAGGACTAGGCAGAACAAAATACTGGCTATGCCCATGGGCTATCATCAGTCAGTATATAACTCCCTCCCTGCTGTAGGTATTTAGTTTATTTCTGTCCAGTCAGGAGTAAGGACCTAGCTCCTTGCTGGGAGCTTTTGCTCCTAGCAAATTTTTTTTTTGTATTTTTTTTCCTGGAAGATCTACAATCAACTGCCGGGCTGGGTGACGGCTGGATAATCTAGATCCAGTGGTCTCCCCAGTCCAGCCAGCTAGCACATGCAGACCGGAGCTACGCCCTAGGTCGGCTGTGACATAGCCTCAACGGACAGAGGCTGGCCCGCAAGTTAAACGCCTTGCAGGGTCGCAAAGGGGCTCTGGTCCAAGTAGCAGCGGTCCCTTGGCCGGCAGCCCCCCACTTCAGTGGCGAGGAGTTCTGTCTGGAGTGTCCCCTTAAATGTTCACCTGGCCTGGTGGCGTACAGTACCTTTTGCAGAGTGTGCAGCGAAGTTAAAGGCACAGAGGATCCTGGCAGCATGTTTCAGTATGTCAAGAGAACATGTTTGGTAGGTCTGATGACATCACGGCAGCCATTTTCCCTTGGTCTGGCTGGTCTCTGGCGGCCAGTATGTCAAGCGGCCATGTTTGTGTAGCCATTTGTTGTTAGTCTAGGGCAGGGGTCTCAAACTGGCGGCCCTCCAGCTGTTGCGAAACTACAAGTCCCATCATGCCTCTGCCTGTGGGAGTCATGCTTGTAACTGTCAGCCTTGCAATGCCTCATGCGACTTGTAGTTTCACAACAGCTGGAGGGCCGCTAGTTTGAGACCCCTGGTCTAGGGAGATGCTAGAGATGGCTGAAACCTCGCGGGGATGCCAGAGCTCCTCCTCTTCCTCCCCTATGCTTCTCTTCCTGTCTTGGGATATATGAAATGGACGCCGACATTGATGTTGCTGGGTCCGAATTGCGGCACTCCTCCGTTTGGTAGGGTGAGTCTTTGGGGGACCTTGTGTAGCTCCCTCTCTGCTGATAGGTACCCTGGCCATTGGGGTGTCCCTTTTAGTGGTGTCAAAGTTCCTTTGTACTACAGGGTCTTCTTCCCTATGGAGCCTCAGGGTCACATCTCACCCACTGATCCCCCTCATGGAGGTGGCGGGTCCCTCGGAACCCCAGCTTCCCATGGTTGCGCTGATGACGGTCCTTGAGTCATTGGTATCCCGGGTGGTAGTAGAATGTGGGCAAAGACCCAGGAGGAAGCATCCCCTGCTCAGTCTCTCATCTTATTCTGAGCCTGATGCCGCTGGGAACGTGGCCTGTCCAGGGGGGATTAATATCTTGCCCCCTGACCCGTCCGATAGTGAGGATGAGTGCTCTGTGGTCTCAGCAGCAAGTGAAAAAGCGCTGGTGGATGCACTTGTTACTGCGGTGCGGGAGACTCTGATGGAGGATGTGGCTGACAGGGCCACAGATATGGCTGTGTCCTTTGATACGTACCTTTTTGATAAGTCACCTCGCACACCAAAGGCGTTTCCTTATCTGCCTTATTTTGATTGGTTGTTCCCATTTCTTATAGGTAAACCTAAGTGACCCTTTTGTGGTCCCCAAATGTTTCTCAGTATGCTACCCCTTTTAAAAAAAGTGCTATCCCACCAGTGGTGGAGTCTCCCGTTTACAGGCTGAATAAAGCAACCATGACCCCAGTAGAGGAATCCCCATCCTTTAAGGCTGACCGGAAAGAGGAGGCTGTGGCACGCAGCATGTTTACAATGGCTGGGTCGGCTTTGCGTCCAGTCTTGGCCTCGGCCCTGGTGACGCAGTTGGTCCATGGGCTGCTGTATCTTTGTGATGCAGCTCCTGTGCTGTCCAAGCTTTCTGTTTCAGCGGTGGTGATTAGATGTGTGCTGTGGCCTAAGAATTGGTCATCAGACCAATCCTCTAAAAAAAGCTCTCGTTGATCTGCCCTTACAAGGTGACCGCCTGTTTGGGGCTACCCTGGATGACCTCATTAAGGGTGTCACAGGGGGGAAGAGTACCTTCCTGCCTCACTCTAGGAAAGGGAAGGAGCCTAATCGCAGACGGGGGCCTTCCTTCTCAACCCATAAGAAATTCTTCCGGGCTCCCGGGACTGCAGATAAAGGAAACGGATCTCTCAAGTTTTCCCTGGGAAGTTCCATGCAATCTTGGTCTGGTAAGCCTAGAGCAGGCTTCTCCAGATCCACTGACAAGACTCCTTCAGCATGAAGGTCTGCCCTCACCCATTGCTGGGGTGGGGGGACATCTTTGCTAGTTTCCAGATTCATGGACCTCCTTTTGTGAGCATCAAGGGGGTCCACGAATTGAACCTTTTGGGGGTACTAAAGAAGGGAGACAGGATTTGTCCACTTCGGCAGGCCCTGTCTCCTTGTGTGGGTATAATTCCTGTAAAAGGTTTGGGTGACGTCTGAACTACCCAAGGTCCCCTCTAGCCCTGTCCAGGAAATTGGGCTACCTGAGTCTGACTCTGGAGTGAATGCTGACCAGGTTAGTAGCTTTTTCTTCTTAAACGTCAGCCCCTTCAGCAGGTTCAGTTCAACGGGAAGTAACTGAGGCTTGTGGCAATCTCGCAAGTTCCTCAGGTAGACACCGCAGTTGTCCTAGTGCCGCTGCAGGGCCAACACCTTCCTCTTGTGTGGTGCCTGCGAAGGACCCAGGGCCAAAGTCTTCTGGTGGCCGTAAATGTCCCTTGGAAGCTACCTCTCAAGGAGGACCAGTTATACCGAGGGCTGAGCATCCATTCTGCTATACAGTAACTGGTTTTAATGGCCTAGCCACTGAAAGCCAGGTACTAAGAGATAGTGGTCTGTTGGGATCTGTGATCCCTACTATGGTGAAGGTGAGGAAGTCGACTTCTATTAAGATATACCATCATATGTGGAAAGCGTACATTTCTTGGTGTGAGTCGATTGGCGTTCATCCTCGATCCTTTTCTGTAGCTCGGATCTTAGCTTTTCTTCAACAGGGCATTGAGCAGAAGTCGGCTTTGAGCACCCTCAAGGGCCAGGTGTCTGCCTTAGCAGTCTTCTTTCAGCGACCCCTAGCCACTCACTCTTTAGTCCGTACCTTCATTCAGGGAGTCTGGCATGTGGCTCCGCCTGTACGGTCTCTCTTTTTTTTTTTGAAAAGTTTTGTTTATTGCTTTTTAACATAACAAGTAAACACAAGACCCAGTGGGCCACACACAAAAAGACTATTTACATTTCTTCAGCATTGACTCTCTCCTCCTCCTTCCAGACCCTCACTCAGTGACAGGATCAGAATAATGATAATAAGGCCACCTTTCCCTAATAACAATCAATAATACATATCAATATGTCAAAAAGTTACATACAGGTTCAATCCCACAGCAGGTGCATTCCATTATGTGCCACTCAATCCGCCACCGTGGTTTCACTATTCATCTAACTGCCCCACACTTTATCAAATTTCTGTGGTATTCCCCTGCTAATATATGTAGCCTTGTAGAAAGGTGCGGCTCTATTTACCACACCCTTCCATGCTGATACAGATGGAGGATTGGGCTTTTTCCATGATAACACTATCATTTTCCTAGCATAATAGATTAGTATCGTCAGTAAGATACGCATTACTCTCTTTAGGGCTAGATTATCTACCAAACCCAAAAGGCACACCTCTATCGTGGGCTGTATATTAATGACAGTTACTTCTGCTATATATTCTGTGACCCCCTTCCAAAAAGCTTGGATGCTCGAGCAATTCCAAAAGATATGCATGAAATCTGCAGTGGGGGAACTGCACCACAAGTAACTAGGTGACTGGGTAGGGAACATCTTAGCCAATCTAGCTGGAGTAAGATAGATACGATGTAGGAATTTAAATTGAATGAGTTGGTCCCTAGCAGCGACCAATCTAGCAAAATTAATGTGCCATATATCATCCCAGTCATCCCCATCCATGTGGGGGAACACTTCTCCCCACACCGCCCTACACTTTGCAGGGAGATCTCCAAATTGGGCATTGTATGCATGTCTGAGCTGAAGATAATGGAACAAGTGAGTGTTGGGAAGATTAAACTTAGTTTTCAGGGCGTCAAACTGCAGAAGTTTCCCACCACCCACTATGTCTTTCAGCGTCTTAATACCAAATTTAGTCCAGATAATTGGATCAGGGTACTCACAGAAGTGTATTAATTTAGGATTCTTCCAAAGTGGTGTGTGAGGAGAATACTCAGAAGTGCTACCAATCTTGGTCACTGCTACCCATGCCCTACTGGTTGCACGCATGGATATCATGAGCCTATATGGAGCCCCGACACCCCGAAATGGGAGGTGTGTCAGCTCCTCATATGAACCAACAACAGCCGCCTCTAGAGTATTGGCAGTGTCATCCTCAGGTAGAGTAAACCACCTGTATACGAATACTAGCTGACCCGCTAAGAAATATCTGTGAAAGTCCGGGACTGCCAGACCCCCTTGTTTCCACGGCAGTTGTAACACCCGGAGTTTAATTCGGGGGTGTCACCCCTGCCACAAGAAATTCGTTATAAGTTGATCTGTTCTTTTGAATATATATATATCGGTATCCAAACAGGAGAATTCCGAAATATATATAAAAACAGGGGTAGAAATTTAATTTTTACTAAATTCACCCTACCTATGAGTGTTAGAGGTAGATTCTGCCATGCATGCAATCTGGATTTTAGTTTAGTCAAAAGTGGATCGACATTCAAAGCAATAAAATCTGATACAGAGTTGGAGATATGTAACCCCAGATATTTGATCACCTCTACCCTCTCCAAGGGACAATTTACGGGGATCTCACATCTGGGGGATGGCGTCTTGAGTGAGAGAATCTGGGATTTTCCCCAGTTGACTTATTTATATTCGCAATTTCTTTAATTATACAAAATTATAGTAGTGTAGTAAAAAAATATATATATTTTTTCTTTAATTATACAAAGATATCAAAAAATGTGTTTTTAGGTGTGTGCACTTGAAATTCATGTTGCCTCAATGTACAGATGTACAATTATATTTCTATATGTTCATGGGTTTTCATCGCAATGGGTACTTATGAGTGCTCTAAGCAAAGCAAGATTTATCATAATTATATGGTACAGGACAAGTTGTATTTGTAGATAATGTGTTATATAAAGACTGCAGGAGATTGCACTCATATAACCCCACCCACTCTGTTAGACTCCAGTTGTTTCCTTGTGTCCCCTGGTGATGAACCTATTCTCTTCTGAAGAAGTATTTTTCTTTTGAAACAGTCAACTTTTTTCTGATATCAAAATGGTGAAAAATGTAATGCTAACCAGTGTACACAAATATCGTGATAAGTGTGGAATAGTACATAAAAATGACAATAAAGATGGAAGAACTCAAAAGTCCATCTGAAAACAATGGTGGTTAACCAAAAAATAGACCTAAATGGTGTGAAAAAGGTATACAATAATGTCCAACATAACTAACAGTGTAAACAAAAACGTCCAACACCAGATGATATAAATTCAAAAGAAGTGAAGTGGAAATGTAACTCCGTCCGTTAGAAGAACACAAAGAATGGAAAATCATCAACAACTGAATGAGATGTGGATGCTCTTACCGGAACAGGTGGACTCCAATGTCAGCGACACAGAGTCATACAGGCAGTGTGCAGCAAATGGCAGATGTATGGAATTCCAGATGGTTTGGACCTCTAGGATGGGATCCAGGGGAACCGAGGGTAGCCTCCAAGTGGACCTACAAGCCAAAGACCGTCAGGGCTGGATCTTAATGGTAGATTCAAAAGAACAGCACACCCTCTCACATCCGGATGGTATGTGGAGAAAAAAATTGCTCCCACATGGTGCAGGTCAAAAAGGTTATTTATTTAAAGCATGTAGAGGTCTGTAATTTTTACCATAGGTGCTCTTCAACTGTAATCAGAGGATACCGGCTCGGCGAGACAATGTGAGGCCTGGGAGCCCGTGGGAAAACTCCACCCCACCTCAACCGGGAGGATGGGTCCCAAGTGGTTACGTGGAGATATATACTAGGTTTTATCAAAGAGTTAATGTGATCCTAGGAATCAAGAGATACACTATGCTTGAATTGTAATTTTCACTTTAGTAAAAGGAAGATATACTGTATATCTCTAAACCTTGACGAGACGGTCAAAAGAGAGAGGCATCCCAGACAGGAAAAAAGCTGAATTCTCAGCTTGCTGTAATCTTGCAAACAAAGTCTTTCCCCAGCGTCCCCCACACAAGTGAGCAGATGAGCTGCTTTTTTCTGATAGTTCTATCAAGATCTTAATACTTTTTGCCCAGGGCATCTAGCTGTTTCTCAATTGGTTACCCCTCTGTGTTTTCTGGTGGACCATCCCAGGATCCTACTGAGTCAGCTTGTAATGTTTGCTTTGGGAACTGGATTCTGCATTTAGATGCTCACCTTGGCATGAAGAGCAACCTGTAGTTGGCTGCAGGGTGTTTTAAATAGGCCCAGGGCTATGTGATTCATTTTAATGTACTAATGACACTGGCTGGCAAGGGGGTTAACATCTAGGAACAATCAAGGGGTTAACTGTGTCTTATGCCGTGTACACACAGGTGGACTTTTCGACCGGACTGATCCGACGGGACGAATCCGTCGGACAATCCGACCGTGTGTGGGCTTCATCGGACCTGCAGCAGACTTTTTCAGTCGAAAATCAGACGGACTTTAGATTTGGAACATGTTTTAAATCTTTCCAACGGACTCGAGTCCGGTCGAAAAATCCGCTCGTCTGTATGCTAGTCTGATGGACAAACTGACGCTAGGGCAGCTATTGGCTACTGGCTATAAACTTCCTCATTTTAGTCCGGTCGAAAGTCATCACATACGAATCCATCGGACTTTGGTGTGATCCTGTGGAGGCAAGTCCGTTTGTTCGAAAGTCCGTCGGAAAGACCGTCGGACCGTTGATGCCAGAAAAGTCTGCCCGTGTGTACACGGCATAACAAGTGTAATGTGTGCTGCTAGGGGGGTGGTCTCTAAATCTCTAATACTGCAAGGTAGAGATTCCTGAATAGGCAAAGTGAACAGAAAACCTAATAAAAAAAATCGCAAAAAAGGAATCGCCTCCCTTTCATGGAATGGAGACTATAAACTCCTATTCGCTGTCATTATAATTGATCCATGGTCTCATCTAACATAACATTTTTCTAATCTATTGCTATTAGTACAGACCCATTTCTCATCTTCCATAATTTTGTTAACCTGTTTCACCCAGTGTTCTATAGGCACGTGTGGCTTATTCCAACAGATGTGGGACTATACTCTTCTTATATTCCCTGATGGAACTTTGGGGGGGGGGGGGGGCGTCCGTCCTCCCTCTTCTCCATAGTCACGCCAGCATCGGGGGGGGTGTATCGTCCACCCATCCACTTCTCCCAGGGTTTGCCAGTGTTTGCCATTTTCGGTTTCACCGGGGGGGCCTGTGTCCCCTGGCTCTCGGATGGGGGCGGAGCTTCGCCCCTCCAGCCGACTGCATTCCAGCTCCTCCTAGCTCGCCCCTCCAGCCCTCTGCACTGCAGCTCCTCTTGCTCTCCCTCAGAAATCTAGTCACTCTTCTGCCACCCCTGCCCCTGTGTGCACCCCTCCCTTTCAGGCTGCAGGGGGGGTCACTGAGGGCAGTATCAGGTAAGGGGGGGCAGGTTGGTGGGTTAGCTCCACTGCCGTGGTTGGTTTATAGGATTCCTTGCCTGTGTCTTAGCGGTTTTGTCAGCAGGTCTGCCTTAGCAGGTGGTCATAACGGTCAGCGATTCAATCGCACAGTTCCGCCTCAGCTGGTCCTGTAACAGCATTTTTCACTCGTGTTTTCAGTCAGCTTTCAGTCATAGCGGTTTTCGTAGCATTTTCAGTCATAGCGGTTTAGTCACAGTATTTTCAGTCATAGCATTTTTAGTCATAGCGGTTCTGTTACAGCGTGTTCAGTTTCAGCGTTTCAAGCCATAGCGGTTCTGTCTAGCGTTTCAGTCACAACATTTTCAGTCAGTGTTTTGGTTTAGCATTTCAGTCATAGCGGCTTCGGTCATAGGGAGTTCAGTCATAGCGTTTCAGTCGAAGCATTTCAGTAACAACGTTTCCAGTCACAGCGGGTGCTGTCATGTGTTCAGTCATAGCTTCCTGTCATAGTGTGTTCTGTCATAGTGTGTCACTGTCATAGCGAGTGTTGTCACACATGTTCAGTCATGACGTTCGTCTAGCGGGTGCGTCCTAACGTGGTCGGTCAGCGCATCCAGCCTCAGTGTCTTGGTCATAACGTGTCCAGTGATAGCGTTCCTGTCCAGCAGGTTCTGTCTGAGGGGGGCTATCATAGCGTGTCTCAGTCACAGCGGGTTCTGTCGTTCGGGTTCTGGCAGCAGGCACTGTCATTAGGTATTCAGTCATAGTGTTCCTGTCACTGCATGTTCAGTCATAGCCGGTGCTGTCACAAGCGGGTTCCAGTCGCAGCTGGTCAGTCACAGTAGTTTGGTCATGGCATCCTGTCATAGCAGATCGGTCACAGAAGTTCTTGTCAGCGTGGTCTGCGGTCCTGTCATAGCGGTTCTGTCACAATGGGTTCATCATAGCGTTTCTGTCACAGCGTTTCTGTCACATTTGTGTTTGTGTTTCCTTAGATCAGGGCATGTCCCGTGTTTCGGAAGCGGCCAATTCGCATTCATCTCTCCACCGCCGCATGGGGGTTCAGCGCATGGTAGCACCCCATCATTAAGGGGTGGGACCATACCAAACCACCTTCCATCCACCAGCGCAGAACATGTTTCTATGCATGATTCTTCAACCCAGATTCATGCGGTACTTAATGCGCTCTTACGTCCATGCTACAATTGTTAGGTTGGAGGGGATCATAGCCCGCTCGGCTAGAGCAGAGGTGTCAGCTGCAACCCCGGCTCCTGCTCTTCTCAGTGCGCCTGCAGGTGATGTTGGGATTTCTTACAGTGGCATGTAGAACTGGGGCAAGCTTGGTCACAGGTGATCGATCTGGCGAATGGTTCTTTATCCAGAGTATTCCAAGGACTTCTACCAAGGGTGGGAAGGTTTCATAGGTTCATGTCTCCGGCTTTCGCTGCATATTGTCTTAGCCTCATCTGCCAACACTATCAAGTATATATCTGGTGACCAGCATTTCAGGCCCCTGCAAACTCCTGTCAGTCTGTCCATTTTTTTGCAGCTCTCCCTCTCTAAGCCATCATAAGGGTATTTAGAGAAGTCAGAGATGTTCTCTTTAGCATGGCTACCAGTTATCGGCCAGGTTTTCATGGTGTTTTAGACTTCCTGTCTCCTACCCTTGGCGCAGTTCCCAGTTGGTGCTTTAGGCAGTTCTCTTTTACTACGCTTACAACTTTCCCATCAATAGAATAGATGGATAAGCCAGGGGTTCATGGTTATATTACTGTACCACAGTAACGGTGTCAGAATAAAGTATTTGTCCTTCTCTGCAATATTCCTCGGGTCTGCTCTTTCTCCTTCTCCCCATGCTTCTTCTTCTTACAAACAGTTCGTTCTTATGTCCAGGTTTACTTGCCAAACTAGGCTTGAATCCTAAACCCCTTCTCTGGATATTCGTCTGGATCGGAAGAAACTTCCGTAGGTCCCGTACAGGGGATCCTTTCTTTATCACCAGGTACATGGGGCGCTGCAGATCCTCCATTTTAGCAGCTACATGCGTAAACCCCTTTTCTGTAGTCATCCGGGCATTCGCTTCATTCTGGACTGATGGTTGTTGCTGGCCCTTCATTGAAGCTTTCACATCACACCTACTTCGTGTCTTTTTGCCCTCTTTTAGGCATTCTGACCAGCTAGGCCAAGGCACACCTCAGGTTTTGGTAGTTAGGATTATCGCATTTCCAAGTGAAGACTCTGAATGCAAGTTTGAAGGCTGGCCTCAGCCTGAATTTGTAGGAGTCTGAGGGCTATATATCCCTCCTCCCCCTCCATCAGATCCTTCGTCGGCTCATTTCTGGGTTCCCACCCACCCGTTCCCCCATACTTTCATCATTTCATTTACATACATATTCATTCAGGGTATGCCCTCTTTTAGGCATGCTGACCAGCTAGGCCAAGGCACACCTCAGGTCTTGGTAGTTAGTCTTCACTTGGAAATGCGATAATCCACAAGGGTTTAAAATCCCTTTAAAGGCATTCTGGCCTTCCTATAATCAGGGCTTGACCTCAACTAGTTATATACAAAAAAAGAATGGCACTACATACCCTATGTAAACTATGCATAAAAAGAGACAAAATACAGTGTTTTAAAGCAAGATTATTAAAGCAAGACTATTCTTTGTTCCCATGAATAATAAAAAGTCAGACTACTCCCTGTGCCCGTATGTTGATATAATACGCGATCAAGTGTCCTTAAACTTTGGCAATGATCCTCCTCTTCAACAAGGCACCACTATTGTGATTGACCACTGCCCTGTCCCTTCTGCGACACTGCAGGTGACTCTTGTGCAAAAGTGCTCCAATCGCCAAATAACACCGACCTCTTATGTAAATATTGTGTCTTCTACACGCACAAGGAATAGACTGACATTTAATTATTCATTGGTACAAGGAATAGAGCGACTATTATTCAGCACTCTATTTTGTAATTTTTTTTTTTTTTAATTTATGTATAATTTACATATTTAAGGCACGTGGCACCATTCTTTTTTTGTTTTTAGGATGTATTAAAAGTGCAATAAGGGTGCACTTTGAGGCAGCAGCAGGGATATCAACCCACTTCCATGGGGGTACGGTTTGTGTATTCAAAGTTTGCAGTATTTTGTTTCCAGTAGTGCAGAACTACACTTTTTTTTTTGTTGTTTGACCACAACTTGGCTCTAAGTACTCTGAAAGAACATGTTTCAGTCTTGCCTTTTCTTTTGCAAAAGCCTTTGGCCTCATTCTACTTTGTCAAAAGCATTTAATTCAAGGTATATCTCGGATCAGGCCCCACTTACAGCACCATGTGCTTACTTGGGACCTCAATCTGTTTTTCTCTGCCCAGCAGAAACCACCCTTTGAGCCCATCAGGGAAATCCCCTTAGATCTCTCCTACAAAGTAGCCTTCTTGGTTGCCAACACATCTCAGATGTATCTCTAAGCTAGTGTCCCTCTCTTGTAAGGAGCCATTCCTCATCTTTCACAACAAGGCAGTTGCCTGCCCAAAGTCTTTCTTCCTCAAGTGGTATCAGTTTTCCACCTCAGTGAAGTCATTGTCCTATCTTAGTGCCCTACTCCGAAGCACCCAAAAGGGCCTAGACCTAAAGCCATCAGAATCTACCTCAAAGCTCCAGCTTCAGACGGGCTCCCTATTTGTCATATTCTTAAGCTCTTCCCAAGGACATCCTGCTTCAAAACTTGCCATTAGTAGATGGATAAGACAACTCCTCAAGGGCTTATGCTATAGAGAAGAGCTCCTTAAGCATTCATATTGACTCACCCCACCAGATCATTGGGAGTTTCCTAAGCATTTAGACATTAAACTTCTGTTGCCTAGCCTTGTAAGCTCGCCACCTGGTCTTCTGTTCATACCTTTTTAAAGTTTCTACCAGGTAGACATTCAAACTTCTGTGCTGCAGCTCACAATGCACATGCTGTACATTGGAGTGTGTCTGTGGGGAAAAAGTCATGTCTAATTTTTAGTGCACTGTTAATCCATTCAAAATTTGAGCTGCCGTAACACAGAGGACTATACCACATTGCCTTGCAGAACGTGCGTTAATTAAAGACATAGTTTAAATGGGCCCTTAGATAATACTAATTTGGGTTAGCTCGGACCAAAAAAAGCAAGTTGGCAACATTTTCACAGGTTTGCAATCATTAAAATTATGAATGCATATGTCACCTAAAACATGCAATCTTTTTTGTTTTGACCTTTTTGGTTTAAAGGACAGAGTATTTTATTAAAAATGTTTTGACTATCCTTTTTTGTTTCCTGGTAGAAGTCACAAAACTGCGTTGGGTGCACCCAACAGATCACTTCCAATAGTAATCTACTGCTGGCTTCAATTAGCCAGCAATATCTAACTATAGCAGTAATCTACTGCTGCATGGAGAAGCTGGACAGAGCTACTGCTTCAACAAGAGCAGAAGCCCAGAAGTTGAGCAATTCAGCTCTTGGGCTTGGTGCTAGACTGCCATTGTCTAATTAGAGGGCTGGAGTACAGCCAGAGGCATGCGTTGGGAACTCTTGGGCTACTTGCTGGGCAAAGGGTATAGAGGATAAAAGGATGACTAACTACACTATTCACGCTGGATGTTAGTGGAAAGTGGCGGGTCATTTCTAAGTTACCCCTAGCCGGCACAAACCGTTTTTTGTACAACTGTGACTTGTGTATCAAATATCCAGAATCATTTAGGACTCATGTCCATTGTCTTCATCCTGCATTTGATGTGTTTTTTGAACACACCTCAGATTTGGGTCCTCAAATTACCATTAACTTTAGTCGGGTATACAATTCTCTTTAAGATGGACATCCTCCCTAGATTTCTCGACATCTTTCAAACAATACCGATCCGGGTCTCTTGTTCTTCTTTTTTTTCTTTTTTTTGTTCGGCGCGGTCTATTCTCAAATACATTTGGACTAGATCTGTAGCTAGACTTTAAATATGATATCTTAGTAAAAAAGCAAGATGCTGGTGGTGCCCGCCTCCCCTGGAACTATATTATACTGTGGCAATACTTAGTAGGGTACTGGATTGGTCACCCTTGAGTCAGATCTATTGCCTGTACCACTGACTTCCCTCCCATGGTTGCTGTCTATTGACCGTCCACCTCCAGCACAGCTAACGCTCTTACTTTCCTCACTTAATATTTGGGACAAGGCCATTACAATATATAGAATATCTACCCACCCGGGGCCATTGACTCTGATATTGGGCAACCCAGGGTTTCGACCTTGTTTGTCAGACAGGGGTTTTCTCTGTTGGCAACCATCATGCCTATCATCCATCTGGCAGGCATATAATGCGAAGGGCTTGAAATCGCTAAGGAAGCTTAGTCCCCTCTCCTGTTCTTCTAGTGGACATTGGCTACAATATTTTCAATTACGTCACTTTTATGATTGGCTGGGTAAAGGTTGGCATCCTGGGGATCTGACTCTGTTTGAGAAGTTGTGCCTCTCTAACTCAAAATGTTCACGTTTTGTCTAAAATATATGGCACCCTATTTCATGCATTCCCTGACCGCCCTTCTGTTCGTGACTGGGAGAGGGAACTAGGCAATAGCCTAAGGAGGACTGAGATAAAGCCTTTATCCTTACATTTATATCTACTAGAGCTTCCTACTTACAGGAAAGAAATTACAAGTTACTAACTAGATGTCATCGCTGCCTGACCCTTTTAAAATAAGATCAATACGGCTACGCCAGATCTATGTTAGAGATGGGGTAAGTCAAAAGGTTCATGCGTGGTGGTCTTGCCAAATAATAAAACCATTCTGGTCTGCTATATTCCAGCTTAGTCATCAGATCACGGGTAAGGTATGGCCAGAGACCCCAGAGGCAGCACTCCTCTCTCTGATCCTGGAATCAATCAAAGCCATTAAAATGGGAATATTCCAATTCCTGTTGAGAGCAGGGAGAGCACTGATTCCCAGAAACTGGAAATCCCCAGTAACACCAATATGGGAATGGGTAGTGTAAGTGAACCATATAATGCATATGGAAGAGATGGCAGCCATAGCGAATGAAAATCATCCTGTTTAGTGAAGTATGGACCCCTTGGATAGAATTTCTTGATTCTCCATTGCTTTTGTCTTTTATAGCAAATAGAAATACCACATCTCAGAAAATCATACTTGGGTGTTTGCTAGAATAGACATTATGAGACAAAGTGGGAGACCCGATATTGATATAGATTACTTCTTTTTGCCACAATGGCAGAATCTTTCTGTAGGACGCTACATTTTTTTTTTTCTTACCATTCTGGGTTCCCCCTGATTTTGGGAAAATGTGACCTCGAGGCTAAACATTTTATTACATTTTAATTTTAGGTTTTGCAGTTACTGAAGGATAAGAGGGCATGTGATAAACTATACTTATGATTGACATACTCGAGTCTTGTAAATGTCGTTGTTATTATTCTGTAAAAGTGCCACACTTACCTTTTTTTTTTTTTCTTTCTTTTCAATAAAAATTCATTGATTAAACTTTAATCTACACATGGTAGTTCAGAGGCTGTGTTTGATCTGCATTGTGTTGCACTGCATTTCTTTGGATGCAGCGTTTCCTATTGAGGTACAGGCAAAGCAGATCCTATGCAGTCTAAGCAGATCCAATGGAGCCTTTTTATCTAAAATGCTGCATTTTCTGTTCAAATGTATGCAGCAGCCTTTGAATGGAAAATGCAGCGTTTGACTACAGTGCTCCTCAACATAAACCCTTTAACTGCAAGCATATTGTTTATAGCCAAATAAAGATTTGGTACCTGCCAGTGAAGCAAAGCACTGATTGTCTAGCAAAGATTGTCTAGTATAGTCATCGTAGCGGTTTACAGTAATATCCATATGCTCACTTCAGGGAAAAACCAAGGAGAAACAGCCTGTTGTGTGCAAAACTTGAAAGCTGAAGTAGTTTTGTGACTAATAGTAAATAATATATTTAGTAATGCAAGCAGCAATTTGCTTTCCCGTTTGGAAAGGGCTGTGTTGGCATTCTTTAGCCTGTAAATCATTTATCTCCAGACTCCATCTGTTTAGCGCAGACAGGTGTCATCCTTTTAATTGCATGCTTTGTATTGCTTGACTCCCTTTAAATGATAGAGGATTGTCGTTTAAGGAGGCTGGTTTTATGCTTACACCAGAGTTGAGTAATTCTTCATATTAATTGCTCTGAATCATTATAGTTCTATCAAGTGTAGCTGCATCTTATTCTTGTCACTCCACATTTCTGTGTTGCAACATTTGGTGTTTGATATTTTATGCATTTACCTGCATGTTTAAGGTGCATTGAAATCAATGGAAATGCATGAAAACACATGAAAAAGTGTGTAAATTTCATGTAACACAGTCCATATTCCCATCGCACATGTTCCTGGAATAAGGTCTTTAGGCTACAGGGTGCTGTAGTGACCGCAAGCTGGTTACTGGAACGTATGCGATATGTAGATATTTCGCCAGCACACCAAGGATCATCAGTTTCGTCCAAACGTCTTTTTTTATTTAAGAAAGATCACATCACAAAACGTCACAACATTTCACACATCACAACATTGCACAACATTGCACTACACTGTTTTGTGATGTGATCTTTCTTGAATAAAAAATCGTTTGGACGAAATTGATGATCCTTGATATGCTGGCGAATATCTATAAATTGCATGTAAATCGCATTACAATTGCACCTTAACTAACATAAACCATACACAAGGAAAAATAAATAACAGTGGAAGCAGAGAGATGTGAACTTAGGCAATAACAAATATGCCGTGTTCTGAGATGTAATAAAATTTTCCAGTTACTACATATAAGGATTTACTAAAGGCAAATCCACTGTGAATTACAAGTGTATTTGGAAGCGCAGTCGCTGTAGATCTGAGGGGAACATGCAAGGGAAAAAAAAAAACAGCATTTTTGCCTGCACATAATTGGATGATAAAAATCAGGAGAGTTTCATCTAATTTCAGATCTTCCCCTGAGATCTAGAGCAACTGCACTTCCAAGTGCACTTATAGTGCACAGTGGATTTGTGTTTAGTAAATGAACCCCATAGTGAGGTTAATTTAGTAAAGAAGTAAAGGCTGTTTACATTGGCTGTTTAAATACCCAATCATGTGCAAGGCAAAAAAAGTGTCTTTAAAGCGAATGCAGGTTCACTGTAGCTAGTAGTAGTCTGTCACATTAGTTCGGAAGATGGTTTTTATGTTCTTTGGTAGCAAGAATTCTACAGCTACATATTAAAATGTTTTTACAATCTTGTGACAGTTTTTTTTTTATTATTAAAACATATAAACTGTAGATATCCATTACCATTTACATGTCAAAGTTTGCAAAACTGTGGTAAGGCATCAAGATTTATTTTTACCATTGTCATGAAGGTGTTAAATCAACCCCAGGTCATGCTCACTACTTTCATATGGAACGCACGGAAACTACGAATAGCTATGAAGGTGTTGAGGCGCCCTAAACACTATGGAGGGTTGGGTGTCCCAGATTTGCAGCGGTACTGCCAGGCCATTGCCCTGCAGAGGATTCTAAATTGGCACTTCCATGGTCAGTTCAAACTATGGGTGACCATGGAAAAATATATGGCAGGTAGGAACCTGTCCTATGCCCCGTGGCTTTCGGGGGAACACAGGGGATTGTCTTAAACTACGTCCCCATTAACGATATCTACGCTTAAAACATGGGACCGAGTTAATCGAACGTTGAACTTAGCCCTCCCTGTGTCCCTGCTGATGCCTCTGGGTGGATGGATTCCTCTGGTTCCCGCCGGGGGAACACGCGGGCTTCTTTGGAGCCTGGGTGGAAGACAAGAATGCCAGCTGTGGTAAACTGATGAGAAATGGGAAAATTCTGCCCTTCGAATCCCTGGGGAACAGACCTGGCAGACCGCATCTCAATTTCTGTTAGTATAGACAGCTACACCACTTCTTCGAGACACATCGGAGCTCTATAAGAGATATCTCATTGCTCACACCTTTTGAGAAAGTGTTCATAGCAGAGGAACCGATCCCCCGCATGATTTCGGAGATTTACCTACTGATAGGGTCTTCGGCCTCGGCTTCTAAACCTACCTATATACGTGCCTGGGAAAGAGACCTTGGGAAAGAGTTCTCTGGATCTCAGTTAAAGCACTCATACCAACTTACGCATTCCAGCTCAGTGGACTCCAAGATGCTGAAGACAAATTACAAATTATTGACATGCTGGTACAGAGTTCCTTCTGACTTGGCACGGATATATCCGGCTAGCTCAGATCTATGCTGGCGAGGATGCGGAGGCCGAGGTACCCTCTTACACCTGTGGTGGGAATGCCCTCGAAAAAAGGCATACTGACAGACTATTAAAGAACAGATTAAAGATATCCTTGGGATAGAGATTCCCCTCTCCCCGGAACATTTCCTCCTGCATATCCCTCCCATGCCAGTTAGTCGCTACAAGAAAAGCGCATTACCCCACTTACTAAACGCTGCTAAGCGGCTACTGCCAATCTTTTGGAAGAAGGCACAGGTACCGAGCAAAGAGGAGTGGATACGCAGGGTAAATGAGATAAGGGAAGCAGAGGAATGGGTAGCAAAAGGTAAAGGCACTACCGACAAACACACAGCCATATGGTCAACTTGGATAGACCACTTCCGCGACACTGTCCACGTGTCCTCCAGCTTAGACATATCCTTATTAAGACTGGCAGACCCCACATTGGGTCATCGTGACCTCTTCGGTCTTAGAATTTCTCTAAGACCGAAGCATGGACCGCATGCAAAGCATATGTGCTCTTACCAAGGAAGGAGGGTCACCTGGCCGCGGATTGTCCGGAGCGGAACCTAGGAGAACTACACAGATCCAAGGTGTGATCCTGCCCCCCTACCCACCCCCCCCTCTCTTTTTCTCTCCTCTTCCTCTCTGCTCTTTCCTATCCTAATAAGTACCGTAATCAATAGACTTATTTGTTGAATGGCCAGAATGTTAGTAATTATTGATAGAAAAGTTGATGACCACTTTATTACGAGGTGGAGGTGTAGTGGAGATGTTCCCCTGGCCGGGAAGGTCGTGGGGACGGGGATGCACCTGTAGTCCGGGGGTCGCGCCGGGAGGGGACAGTAGGAGGCCTTGAAGGCCCCCCTCTTTTGGTGTAGACCCTGGGCGGGGGTGGTCCCGTGCCCCCGCGGCTTACTTTTTCATCGGCCCAGGAGACCAACATGGCTCAGGTGCAGAAATCCACCGAAAGATAGTGAGCCCAGCCAGTCGCCACCTTGTGGATGCTGAGACCTTAAAACAACTTTTATATGTAACACTAAAAGCACACATTCTCAATGTCTAAATTGCCTTTTTATTACCACACTATCCTATTTTCCCTCTTTCCTCATCTTCTTTTCTCTCTTTATTTCTTTTCACTTATTATTTATGTTACTTATGTGTACGCAATTTATTGCCACTTTCGAAATGAGAAAATATCTGTCACCAATGCGCCTATATTGAACTATGTTTGTCAGGCTGTGACTGAATACAATAAAGATAGTTTAAACAAACAAAAAAAAATCAACCCCAGGTAGTTACCATAGCGTTTTCTGAAAGTAGTTTTTTTTTTTTTTTACTGCAATTTTACATGCTGATCTATAAAAAATTTTCACACACAGATTTGTTGTATTCTCCGCTAGTGTTTATCTTTGTTCAAATTCAGTCAAAATCTGTGTGAAACAAATGCCAGGATCAATTAGATATGCTTTTCTGTCTAAGCTGACCCACTGAGAGAGTAATGGTAATGTGCAATCGTGTCATGCTTTTTGATAAAAGTATGATCAACTATAGAAGGGCATTCTGTAGTCACTTTTCCCATTTGGCCACCCTCCACTTATACACACCATGCTTGTCGACTTTGTTGCTTCATTAGAGTTGCTGTGAAATAGCCCAGTGCTTCTGAATATGACTGAGCTGGTGACCTCCTCCTATAATGCAGGGCTTGATCCTGAGCAGCTAAAAGGCAGGTCTGAACCCTGTTCCCTAATTGAGGGGACGAGTGTAAAATCCCTGACACCCTCCAACAAGGAGCTTATGCAAGGTTAGGACTGCAGAACAAGAATGTTGTGGAGGATCTTGAGGAAGGTCACTTGGTTCCGGGGGGGGGGTGAGGTATTTGTACATGAAATATGGAAGATTTCTGAATAAGTTCTGCACACAAACTTTGGGGGGCAGGGGGGAGGGAAATATATCCAGGTTGTCAAATTGTAACATTTTTGGTGATTTTGCCCGAACGTCTAACGGTTCTGGACCAGGATATTTATTTGGTATAACAAAAGTGAACCAGTGAACCTGGTTGAATGTCCCCAAAAATGCTGGTGTGTCTCCCTTGTATAGTTCTAGATACTTGACCCCAATAATATCAGTATTCATGTTATATTACTTTGTCAAAATATACTGTTGTATATGCATTCTTTAAACATTGTTCTACTAGTTATTTGGATTTTTGCTAATTTTGTGTTGTCTTTCGGTGTGAGAAATATACTGCATATGTATCAGAACACCTTCTGTATCTGCCTGTTTTATTTTTCTCAGTTTGATCTATAATGTTTTTACTATAGGTTTTGTTTCTTTTTTTTGTTTTACCAGGACCCTGTGGTTCTCAATGTCTGGTGTGGACTTTGTGGCTGGACATTGCGGGCTGGGGCGCAGGAATGCTCCCGCTGCCCCCAGAGACCCTTGTGGACTGTTCTCTTTATGTATGTAATATTGTTAAAAAAAATTTTGTAATTTTGCCATTTTAAATCTTCTTTTCCTTTTTACATTATACTACTTTAGCACCGCTTTAATCCCCTATCCCTTCAATTACTAGTTATCTAATCACTTTGGGATGAGGTGCTGTATCCAATTGAACCACCTAGCCACAACCATATTGTCCCCAAAAATGTTTAGGAGGCATTATTTTCTGACCTATCAAGCAAATTACCCAAACATTTTAGAACCCTCCCCTTCTTTATCTTATTAGCAGCTAAAATCACCATAGTGCGAGCATGGAAATCCCCTGTGATTATCTTTGCACTAGAACACAATCTCTTGGATCATGATTAATGGCAAAGTGGGGGACAAACATTGGATTAGATACCTCCAATCTCCTTAGCTCCTTAGCATTTGAGGAGACCTGGTAGTCTGGGACATGGTGATCAGCTCTATATATTTTCTTTTCCTTTTTTCTACTCCTTTTTATTCTCCTTCTAGTTCTCATATTAAATCCTCATGAACGCTTTGGCACAGGCTTTAGGGTTCAATTTAGCCTAAGTATTGAAGCATGGTGTTCTTTTGTCTTGGAAATTTTACTCATTTTTTTTTTTTTTTATAGAACCTGTTTTCATAGCCTTTTAAGAACAGTATATGCATAGTAGATGTGCATTATACTTTATGAGACTATGACCCCTAATTTACCCACCGCATATAGATGACCCCAACCACTGCTTCCTGTGCTTTCTGCATGCCATCGTCCTACCCCTCAGGGCACAGTTGGTTGAGGACTAACACTTTATTATCGCTTAGATGTACGATTAGGATGAGGTGGTTTTGTTATCGCTCAATGTGACATTCTTCTGTACAAATTTGTACCTTATTGTTTTGTTTAAACTTTTAAACTTCTTCAATAAAAATTATTGGAAAATTAAACACTGAAGCCATCAGATCAACAGACAGCCAGTAAACTAGTATTTCCAGGTGATGTTGGTAATAGCAGCTTCCATGCTATATCACTATCAGTTTCCTTTAAAAATAAAATAAGTTCACTCTAAACAGATACTTCAATTAATAGTAGATGTCAGTGTGGCTGGGTCATCTCTTGCTTTGTGTCAGGTATTTTGGTGGTGAAATCCAGCTGTGCCCCTTCCCACCTATGTATCTTCAGTTCCTGAAGGAGGAGTATTCCTCCTCCTTCCCAGTAGTTCGGGACAGGTGTGCACCACTGGTTGCAGCACACAACCATCCCTAACTGCAGGTCATTACTCTCTGCGCAAATTTGTGGACAGCCGCTCATCCAAAACACCTGGCTGTCCCCACAGCAGAAATTCTCTGATCTAGGCAGTGTATGACCCTAGACAGCCCTATGCATAAGCTCGTAAGCATCCTTGAAGCAGTTAGGTGACTTTTGGGGCTAAAAGGTCTAACTGGTAGAGTCCCCAGTAAGACTACATTGATTCCACAAAACATCATTTGTCAGAATTTCATGTTCTGGTAGATTAACTCTTATAAAGTGGCCATTTTGTGTACTGGCATACAGTTGCTTGGTGCTGAACCTTCAGCTATGGCAGTGTTTAGTTACCATGGTTGCATAAGCAACATTTTTATCTGTTTTATAGTGCGTCTCATGGCAACATGCGTAATTCAGTGTGGCTGCAGTACAAGAGTTCACAAAAGCAGCAGTTGTCCCAATTTCTCATCTATATCTATTGATACACTTTAGTTTCACTGGAGGATTGGATAAGACAACTCTAGATTTATTCAATGACAGGTTCACAGTTGGTTGAGCTCTTCTGTAAAAGTGCTGACGATCAAGAGAGCCTGGAAACGAATAACATAAATCAGTCAAAGTTTATGGGGAGATAGTGTAAATGTCCTTATGTTATATGATCATAACTGTGATTTTAGATGTATTCCTAGATGCCCTTTAGTCCTGATGTGTGGGATGTTGAGACACCTGTACCATTCACTCTAAACCTTGTGGAAGCTGTTGAGGCTGCCATTGCTCACTACATTCTGGCCTTTTTAAAGAGTAAATCCAATTTTGTTGAGAAAAAAAAACATTCCCCTCCTGGATGCTCTTTGCACATTGTTAAAATCCTTGCAAATGTTGTTGTAGATTCCTACCTTTTTGTTATTCTGAAGAAATATCTGTTTGTGTTCATGTACAGAGTGAAGCTGTAGGGGAATGATTTTATGATTATCAATCAGCTGCTGCACCAGCCAGGCTCTAATGAGGAAAATTGCAGGGTCTGCATCATTTAGATATGATTTTCCTTTTGGAGTATCTCACCAAAAAGTATAAAAATGACATATAAACATATATCATGCTACATCAAAAAATACAAGAAATGTATACTGTTGTTCAAATCTGCCTCCAAAGTCCGACCTAGAGTGTTTCCTTTTTCTTTTTCCACTCCATTTTTCATAATATTTCAAAACGCTGTTCATGTGCCCCCAGATGGAAAAATGATGGATCCAACAGAATCGGACACTCCAAATAATGTTCTCTCACTCTCCCACTGTACTTAGAGTGTCTGATTGTGTTGGAGCCATCATTTTTCCATCTGGGGGCCATATAAAGAGTGTTTTGAAGAGCTGTACGTTTATGAAAAATGACTGAGGCCGCTAATGGTTACTTGCGGTTGGTGAGTGTGTATTTCATTCACACTGTGGTGGAGCACTTTTACAGAATAGGAAGTCACTATTTTTCACAAAGCACCGTGATTGGAGAATTTGTGAAGGACTTGTGATATTTTTGGTTCATATGTGTTTTGATGATTTCCTATATATTTGAATTATACCATTACCTGCATTGTTTTGTTTGATTAGTAGTGCCATGCCATTTTTACATTTTTTGTTGGCTACAAGTGTTTTGTTTTTTTTTTCACTTAAAGGCGGTTGCTTATTTATTTATTTATCCATCACCATTGTGTATTGTTAGCACCACTTTTATAAAAAAAAAAAACTTGTGCATTTAATATTTTTTGTTGCAGGAGCCTGTAAAGCATTGCACCAGCGATCAGCAGATTGCTGATGCCATGCAGGTCTCCTACAGACTTGTCGGTGTATCTGCTTGCTCGTACCTCCTACGAGGAAGCTGATACACTCTGACAGGAAGAATCAATGAACTACCACAACGCTCGCAGTGCTATGGTAGTTCATTGAGAACGACAAGCCGACTGCTGCTAAGGCTGTTGGGACTTGTAGTTTTCCATTCACATAACCCTTTTTAATTAGTGACGCAGCTGGGCCGGCAGGGCCCCCCTCAGCATTTTTTTTTTTTATTGTGACAGCTAGAGGGGAGGAGAAGATCCCCTGCTAACTGTCAAAGCGGGGGGGGGGGGGGGGTGGAGTCCTGTCCTTTCATAATATGTCACATGTTACACCCTGAATATGTTTGTAACATGTGACATGTTATGAAAGGTGAACTTTTTCTTTATGGCTGTCAGCAGATCGACCTCTAGAAATTCGTCAGTGCCTAAAAATGGAGAGCAACTGAGCATGCGCATAGAAGGTTGGGGCAATGTATTACTGGATTTTAAACCATATGGGAACTTATTTTTAACAGCTTTTCGACCGCCTCACGCCAATATACGTCGGCAGATGGGCACGTACAGACAGATTAACGTACCTGTACATTGCCCTTTAAGAAGCGGTTTGCGGGCGTGCACCTGCTGCGACCTCCATGAGTGTGATCGTGGGTCCCGTGGACTCAATGTCCGCGGGGATACCTGCGATCGTCTCACAGAGAGGAAGAACGGGGAAATGCTAATGTAAACAAGCATTTCCCTGTTCTGCCTAGTGACGGGACACTGATCACAGCTCCCTGTAATCGGGAGCGTCGATCAGTGTTGTGTCACACGTAGCCCATCCCCCCTACAGTTAGAACATATCCCTAGGACACACTTAACCCCTTCACTGCCCCCTAGTGGTTAACCCATTCACTGCCAGTAACATTTACACAGTAATCAATGCATTTTTAATTGCACTGATCGCGGTATAAATGTGAATGGTCCCAAAATCGCTCCAAAAGTGTCCGATCTGTCCGCCATAAGGTCGCAGTCACGATAAAAACTGCTGATCCCTGCCATTACTAGTAAAAAAAAAAAATTATTAATAAAAATGCCATAATATTATCCCCTATTTTGTAGACGCTATAACTTTTGCGCAAACCAATCAATAAACGCTTATTGTGTTTTTTTTACAACAAATATGTAGAATACGTGTCGGCCTAAACTGAGGAGAAAAATTTTTTTTTATATATTTTTGGGGGATATATATTATAGCAAAAAAGAAAAAAAATTGCATTTTTTTCAAAATTGTTGCATTTTTTTGGTTATAGCGCAAAAAATAAAAAACGCAGAGGTGATCAAATACCACCAAAAGAAATCTCTATTTGTGGGGAAAAATGGACGTCAATTTTGTTTGGGAGCTACGTAGCACGACCGTGCAATTGTCAGTCAAAGCGACGCAGTGCCGAAACGCAAAAAGTGCTCTGGTCTTTGGGCAGCCAAATGGTCCAGGGCTTAAGTGGTTGAAGCTGAGTTCCACCCTTTCTTATATCCAAGGCCCCACTGGTAGCTGATACCCATGCTTGTGATCTTTGGGTATTTTTTTTTTTTCATGTTTAGTTATCTTTTTTTTTTTTTAATTTTAAAATTCTCTCCACTTCTGGCCCTAGTCACCGTGGCGATGTATGTCATATCTTGACACCCATTGACTCCTGGGATTGATGACACTGATATCTCAGGAGTCAATGGGAGTCAAGATATGTCGGGCATCCTCCACTACCATCGCGTTATTTCTGCACTGCACTGTATCCTGACTGCGCAGGCGTGAGATCGGGAGGTGCATGCTGGGTAGCCAGCTGCACCAAATCCCAGAAACAAGTACGATGCCTACAGTAGCAATGGGCACTGTCTGCATACCAGGAACACTAAGTAAACGAAGATTTATAAGCCACATCAACGAGTACACTGATAACTGTTTACACTTTTGATGTTTTACATAACTATACCTGCAAAAAGGGCCAGCCTGAAGTGATCTAGCAGGACTTAATTTTCTGACTAAAGTCTTCATAGCTTTACCAAAGTGTTTCCCATTGGTACTGATGCTGATCATCTATTCTAAGTATAGCACCCTGGAGTTTTTAGACAGGGTTGCTCCTCACAAATGTACTTGCCAGGAGTAGTTATCCTGGTTGATTGTTAGAGATCCATTGATTTCTCCCTAAGTTTGGCCTTGTTGCACTTTTCTCTTCTACCACTAGGTGGCCGGGTACTTGGTGGTACTTCATATGAGAAGGGCAACCCAAGGTCAGGTTATGGGTATGTGGGGTGTCCTGGCCAATGGGCAGGGGTTTTCTTGAATCCCTTGGCCTGCTGGGAGAGCCTATATATTCAGGTGGAGTCAGGTGAGCTATGTTCAGTGCCACCTAGATGGCTGTCTGAGTGGACGTGTGTCGTATTGCCCGGGCTGCTAGGCCAGTGATTGGGCCTATCCCGGGCACATCTTGCTTCTAGGCTGTCTGAGGGCCTATCCAGAAGCAAGAGAGCAGCGCAGGGTTGGGACTACGGCTTGCAGTCCAACCAGAAGTGACGGTTCTGCCGGCCGGAGAACCTGTCGTGGTTGGAGGTAGAGAGAAAGCTGTTGCCACTAAGGGACCAACCACCTTATTACCAGTGACAACAGTGAGTAGCTGAAGCAAGTATCAGAGCAGTATTCTCACCAACTGGGGACAATGAAGAATCAGGAAACTTCAGTGGGTATCAAACCAGGGACCCAGCCAGCGGAGGTGACGCTTGCAGAGCAGCCTTTTGTGTCAAGATAGGGACCAAGCAGGCCAGCGTGGGTGAAGCTTGAGAGGTATCTAGAGTGCCAAGATAGGAACCCAGCAGAGAAGCAGGGGTAACGCTTGAGGAAGATACCACCGTGAAGATTGTAGGAGTTCAAGGGATTCAGTGTCGGTGAATCAGTGGGTCCAGTGAGAGACTGGCGCTCAGTGTACTGAAGAACTACAAGGAGTAATTGTAGTGAAAGTGAAGGAACTGTTGAGCCTTGTGTTTGGAGCTGTTAGACTGTTGCCATAGGAGACAGCATTCCTACACATGCAGATGTGGTGTCTCGCTGGATGTCTTTCTCTGCATGGCTATGCTCCTATTGAAGTCTCAGAGTCTGCCAATCAATCTTCCAACTACCTAATACCGCGTACACATGGTCGGATTTTCCGACGGGAAATGTTCGATGGGAGCTTGTTGTAGAAATTCCGACGGTGTGTAGCCTCCATCGGACATTTTCCGGCGGAATTTCCGACAAACAAAATTTGAGATCTGGATCTCAAATTTTCCGAAAACAAAATCCGTTGTCGGAAATTCCGATTGTGTGTACACAATTCTGACGCACAAAATTCCACGCATGCTCGGAATCAAGCAGAAGAGCCGCACTGGCTATTGAACTTCATTTTTCTTGGCTCGTCGTACGTGTTGTACGTCACCGCGTTCTTGACGTTCGGAATTTCCGTCAAGATTTGTGTGACCGTGTGTATGCAAGACAAGTTTGAGCCAACATCCGTCAGAAAGAAAAATGGATTTTGTTGTCGGAATGTGCGACCGTGTGTGCGCAGCATAAGGGTGTCCTGGCCCTAACCTTCTCTCCCCCCAAAAAGTTTAAGAAAAATAAACTTTCTTTTGCATTCAGGAAGTGTCTGGCGTCCAATAACGTTAACTACTCTGCACCCACCATGCCTCACAACCCACTACATACAGAAGGATGTCAGCTGTCCTTGGCCCTGGAGGTTCTCATTAGATCAAAGGAGGCCTGGGACCTTGCAACATAAGTAACCACCTGTCAGCATATTTTAGAGTACATTGATCAAGGAAGACAATTATTGCTCACTAGAAAAAGGAGACTGGGTAGAGGGATTTGGCAATTACTGAAAAGTATCCCCTTGGAATTATTCCATGATACCAAATGTTCACAGTATTTCATGCAGTGTTCACCAGCCCCCTTTTCTGGTGTATGCATATTTACAGCAATATGTAGTGAGTGCCTAGCATGGCCTGATCTTTCTAAATTGTGCATGGCCTACTTTGGTGGATAAATAGAATTTTGTATCCTTTCAGATTTATCATGGTATTTTGGCTTACCTTGTGACATTGCTTTGTTCTGGAAAAAAAATGTCAACTTTACGGAACAAAGTACAGAAGTAAAGCAGGTGCGGCTGTGTACAGAGATATAGGTGAAGTCCAATATTTTCACTGGGAAGATCTGACTCCTTTGTGAATAATAAATAAACACAAAAGAATGAGGGCTTTGTTTAGCAAAATGAGTGGTTATGCGCATAATGCAGACCATGTGTGCCAACTACTGTCTGGCGGCTGATGGGAACTAATTTGTCATTGTCCTTGTATGACCTTGACAGGGCACAAGTTCATCTCTACAGCATGAGAGAGAATACTGCATGCATAGGTTTAAAAAAAAAACATTTAAAAGGGCCGAGGGATATGGTACCCTCAATATGCAGGTGTTCACCCCTTTTTTTAATACATACATTGGATAATAAATGCATCTACAACCTACAAAGAGTCACAAGCAGAAGGTTAATTTTAAATTACAATAAGTAGAGGCTCCATCTCTAATTGTATATAGAAGTTGAGATGTATTTTATTTAGGTCACATCTGAAGTTCTAAACGAGAATTGCGGATACCCCATACAGACGAGGCTGGTATAAGTTTTATAGACAGAAAAGATCTATACTTGTACGCACACTGTAGGTGTATCTACATGTTTACAAAATGTTTGGATAGCCACAGATTTAGTATATTTTATACTGTGCATGTGCTTTGTAATGAAGTTTGTACTCTCTTTTGTGAAAACCTCAATAAAAAAATATTGAAACAGAAAAATGTTTAAACGGAATGCAGTTTCAGAAGCATATTGTGGTCAGTTGCGTAAGTTCTTCTATAATCTGCATTGCTGATTAGCATTGTGATTCTGCAGCCCTGGGGCTCTGTACTGTTTTCTAAAATGTTCACTGCAGGGATGTTTGATCAAGCATATGAGAACTTTTTTCCCCACATTCTGAAAAAATAAAGGGGAGTTGATTGTCTTCTACCTGGCCCGAGCTAGTGTGTGTATCTGCACAGTATATGCACACTTCAACATGCTCTGTAACGTGTGGTGGAATAGATTATGCTATATAATTTAATAAGGCTGAATTCTAGCCAAAAATCTATTTTTTTCTATATCTGCACAGTAGAAATAAATTACCACTAATAAAGTGTCTCACATCTCTGACTGTTGCAGCGATTTTTCCACAGAACGTCTTGCACTGATATACAGCGATCAGTGCTATAAAAAATGCACTGATTACTGTGTAAATGTCACTGGCAGGGAAGGGGTTAACACTAGGGGGGGATCAAGGGGTTAAATGTGTGTTCCCTCAGCGTGTTGTATGGGGATGTGACTTACTAGGTGAGGAGACATATCGCTGTTCCTACTTAGTAGGAACAAACGACATGTCTCCTCTGCCCTGGCAGCACAGGGATGTATGTGTTTACACACACTAATCCCCGTGCTGGCACTCGTGTATGCGATTGTGCCCACTGGCCACTTGCATCGGGTCCCCTGCCGTGCAGCGGCCACATGCCCTCTGGTGGCCACTAAGGGGGAAGGACGTACCCATACCGGCTTTCGTCCAGGATAGCCATTGTGCAACAGTATATCTGCGTGAGCTGGTCGAGAACCGGTTAACCACTTACAGACCGGAAGTATTTGCCCCTTTCCTGATCAGGCCATTTTTTGCTATATGGCACTGCGTCACTTTAACTGACAATTGTGCGGTCGAGCGACACTGTACCCAAACAAAATTTACGTCCTTTTTTTCCCACAAATAGAGCTTTCTTTTGGTGGTATTTGATCACCTCTACGTTTATTTATTTATTTTTTGTTACGCTATAAACAAAAATAGAGCGACAATTTTGAAAAAAAACAACTATTTTTTAGTTTTTGCTATATCCAAAAAAAAACCAATTTTTTCATCAGTTTAGGCCAATATGTATTCTTCTACATATTTTTGGTAAAAAAAAATCGCAATAACCAGATATTGATTGGTTTGCGCAAAAGTTAACTAATAAAGTGTCTCGCATTTCTGACTGCTGCAGCGATTTTTCCACAGAACGTCTTGCACTGATATCTCCAGTTCTGGCTGTAGTACATTGATCAGAGGGTCACTTGTTGTACCCCATCCTCCTTTCAGAAAAAGCTTTGCATTCTTTACACAGAATTCAAGGTGTCCTGTAATTGGAGGAGAGGAGATCGTGATGTTCCTCTACTTCTCCAATCACAGAATGCCTTGCATTCTGCGAAAAGAATGCAAGGCTTTTTGTGAATGGAGGAGGTGCTGAGTTAGCATCCCATTGTGATCTGTGTATTACAGCCATAACTAATTCTCAACTATGGTAGTTCAGTGCCAATCATAGAGTGCAGACTGTATTAACCACTTCAGCCCCAGAAGGATTTACCCACTTCCTGACCAGGCCATCTTTTGCGATACGGCACTGCATCGCTTTAACTGACAATTGCGCAGCTGTGCGTTGCTGTACCCAAACAAAATGGATGTCCTTTTCTTCCCACAAATGCAGCTTTCTTTTGGTGGTATTTGATCACCTCTGCAGTTTTTATTTTTGCTCCTATAAACAAAAAAAAGCGACAATTTTGAAAAATAAAACATTTCCAAAAAAAAAATAAATGTAAAAAAACAAATTTATTCACCAGGTTAGGCCGATATGTATTCTGCTACATATCTTTCGCAATAAGCGTATATTGATTGGTTTGCGCAAAAGTTATCGCATCTACAAAATACGGGATAAATTTATGACATTTTTATCATTATTTATTTATTTTTTTACTAGTAATGGCAGTGATCAGTGAATTTTAGCAGGACTGTGACATTGCAGTGGACAAATCGGACACCTAACTGACATTTTTGACACTTTTTTGGGAACCAGTGACATTACAGTGATCAGTGCTAAAAATTTCCTTCTCTTTAAAGAAATCTATCCTGCTTCTAATACACTGTTTTACTCTCCCATCCATTGGAACTCCCTACCCCAATCTGTCCCACTGTCCCCTAATCTATCCATCTTTAGACGATCCCTGAAACCCCTTCTCTTTAAAGAAGCTTATCCTGCTTCTAACTAATACACTGTTTTACTCCACCTCTCTCTGCCAATCCCTCCACTAGCTTCCTACTCACCCAACAAATAAAATTCACTAATAATACTAAGTAATAACAATAATTTACAAAGCCATCCATAACTCTGCCCCCAGCTACATCACTAACCTACTCACAAAATACCAACCAAGCCGCTCTCTTCGTTCCTCTCAAGACCTTCTGCTCTATAGCTACCTTGTCACCTCCTCCCATGCACGCCTCCAGGATTTCTCCAGAGCCTCTCCTATCCTTTGGAACTCCCTACCCCATTTTGTCCGACTGTCCCCTAATCTGTCCATCTTTAGACGATCCTTGAAAACCCTTCTCTTTAAAGAAGCCTATCCTGCTTCTAACTAATACACGGTTTTAATTTCTCCATCAGCTCATCCCCCACAGCTTTTACCTTTTGTATCAATTGATACTCCCTTTTTAGATTGTAAGCTCTAATGGGCAGGGCCCTCTGATTCCTCTTGTACCAAATTGTAATGTAACTGTAACGTCTGCCTTTATTTTGTTAAGCGCTGCGCAAACTGTTGGCGCTATATAAATCCTGTATAATAATAATAAATATATGCACTGTTATTGTACTAATGACACTGGCAGGTAAGGGGTTAACAGAGGCGATCAAGGGGTTAAATGTGTTCCCTGCAGGTGCTTTCTAACTGTATGGGGGACTGTGTGACTGGAGAAACACACAGATCCATCTTCCTGCTTAGCAGAAATACAGAATCTGTGTGATCTCCCCTGTCAGAGCGGAGATCTACCTTGTTTTAGGCAGATCCCCGTTCTGTCGCTGCGGGGAGCAATCGCGGGTGGCCGGCGGACATCGAGTCCACCTGACCCGCTGATTGGCTCCCCCGCTGGCCAATGGGAGCGAGCGCTCGCCCACAAAAGCGAGTAAATGAGACGACGTACAGCTACTGCAATTCGCGGGATCGTGCCAACCTGCTGTAGTATAATGACGGCAGCTGGTCGGCAAGCGGTTAAAGTAACAGAGAAGCCAGAGATAGGGCAAACTTCATTAGTGGTCATTTATTTTCACTGTGCAATTAAACAAAAAGAGTTATCACTGGATTTAAAATAAACACATTACACACTAAGAAAATTTGGAAGTTATGGTAATACATTGTTTCAATTTAGGCTCGATTCACATGAATGTGTTTTTTGATGCATTTTGCAGAAATGCAGGGAAATTTTTTAAAATGGGTTCCTATAGAACATGTTCACATCAATGCATTTTTGTGCCTCTGCGTTTTTGGAAAAGGGTCGGGAACTTTTTAACCCGCAAAATGCAGCGTTTTGCATGTGGTAGAATTCAACGGACCCACATCCAAAACGCAAGTGCCGCGATTTACGTTTTTTTTTATTTCTTTTTTTTACACTGTATATAGCTGGTTGCTAAGGAGGGGGCCGGGAAGTCGGCCGCCGCGTCCTTGACAACCGATGAGTCATTAGCTCTCAGCTGGCTTCCCGCTCAATGTAAAAAAAAAATGCCGGCTAAAAAAAAAATCGTGAAAAAAAACAGCGTGGTGTCCCCCCCCAGGACCGCACCAGGCCCTTGGGTCTAGTATGGATTCGGAGGGGACCCCCACACACCAAAATAAAAAAAATGGTGTGGGGGTCCTCCCAAAATACATACCAGACCCTTATCCTAGCCAGCTGACAGCTGATGACTCATCGGTTGTTAAGGACGCGGCGGCCGACTTCCCCGCCCCCTCCTTAGCAACCAGCTATATACAGTGTAAAAAAAAACAAACGTAAAAATGCAGCAAGCACAGCAAAAAGCACTGCAGAAACGCTCAAAAGCAACATGCATAGATGTGAATCGAGCCTTACTACCTGTTGTGCCTACAGGACAGAAAGTGAAGGGAAATCGCCCCAATGGAACATAGATGGTCTAAAAACCTACCAAGAGTTTTACCTCCCTCCTACCCTACCCAAACTGAGTGAAAAAAATATTAAGGGCTGGTTCACACCAGATGCAGTCCAGTGTGTTTTTAATCCGAATCTAAGGTTTGATTCTCACGCATGCATTTTTAGTGCTTTTTGCATTTTGCAGATTTGCACTACAGAACGTGTTCCATAGGAAACCATGTTAAAATGCAAAAAGCACTAAAAATGCATAGGTGTGAATCAAGCCTTAAATGTATGCACAGTTCAGTGTGTTCCAGAGCAGTCCACAAAAGCAAAGTGTGCTGCATTTTTCTGTATAAAACGCATTTAGAAAGTAGCAAACACTGCAACGCATCAAAAATGCACCAGAATGCACATGTCCTGAATACAAATGAAGAGAAAGAGAAAGGAAAAAAACGCACTGAAACAAATGAAAAAATGCAAATTTTCGGCAGGGAATTGTGTGATGACAGACCGTTAGTACGCTCCATCAGACAATTGTTGTCCAACTTTTTGCCAACAAATGTTGGATGGCAGGCTTATAAATTTTTGGCAGATAACGCGTGTGTACACAAGTCTGTCACACAAAAGTCGAAAGTACAAACACTCATGCTTGAAATCAACGCTCACCAAACACGACATTAGCAGAAGGTGCCCAAAGGGTGGCGCTCGAGAGCTGAAATTCCACGTAGTACGTCACTACGTTCGTGTTTGTTGGCCGACAATTGTGTGCCGTTAGTATGCAAGACAAAATCCAGGCACACGCCCTTCGGAGAAAAGTCTGCCAACAATCCAATTGTGTGTACGAGGCTTTAGTCTTTAGCTTTACTTACAAGCATACCAGGAAATAAATTTAAAAAAAAATATCTCTGCTTTATGCTACAAACATATTTAGAAGATAAAGTAAGGAACTCCTGGGTAAAATGCAGATCACTATGAAAACTTGTTGAGAAGGCACATATTTACAAGGTCAATCATGTTGAAAAGGACGAGTTAGTAGAGTTCAACCTATTTTTAAGATGTACAGGCAGCCCTGCCAATAAGTTACATAAGTTCTCAAAGTGACAATGAGTGCTTTATAATTGTGAGCAAAACTGTTGCGTTTTCAGTAGATTTGTGTCTTTTTTTTTTTTCTCCATTTTATAAAACAATGAATTCGAAATTAATAATGTCAAAATGCAGTGACAACTAATGCGAATATTCCTAGAAAAAGGAAAAAGAAAGAACCAACTGAAATGCAAAGAGAGAGTTACATAAGAATGAGGGTGGAGTAAACTGTTAGCCAAATGTTCAATGGAGGGTTTTTTATATTCTGACAGAAGCCATCTACAAAATAGATTTTGCTTGATTATTAAATTTCTTATTGGTAAAAATACAATGAAAGTATAGAATTTGCTATGTAAGTGTTGGGTTTCAGAGTGCAGCTGCACCTCTCAAAACATCTAATGGTGGTCATACATGCGTGGACAGTTTATTTTCCAATCAATTTCTTCCACTAGGAATGATCAAGCTATAGTGGACATACCATTTGATCTTTATGCCACACATAGGAAGTAGACTTTCAGTGATCGCTAAACTACAATAGTTACATACAGTAGTTGGTAAGGTTGAATAAAGACACCAGTTCAACCATCTCACTGTATACTGTGTTTGCTAAGATACCTATCCAAGAGTTTTTTAACCACTTCAGCCCCAAAAGAGTTTACCCCTTTCCTGACCAGAGCACTTTTTACAATTGCGTCACTTTAACTGACAATTGCGTGGTCATGCAATGCTGTACCCAAATGAAATTTGCGTCCTTTTTTCCCCACAAATAGAGCTTTCTTTTGGTGGTATTTGATTACCTCTGCGGTTTTTATTTTTTGCGCTATAAACAAAAAAAGAGCGACAATTGTGGAAAAAAAAACAGTATTTTTTGCTATAATAAATATCCCCCAAATTTAAAAAAACAAAACAAATTTCTTTATCAGTTTAGGCTGATATATATTCTTCTACATATTTTTGGTAACAAAATCTCAATAAGCGTATATTGATTGGTTTGCACAAAAGTTATAGCGTCTACAAACTATGGGAAAGATTTATGGCATTTTTATTTTATTTATTTATTTATTTATTTTACTAGTAATGGCGGTGATCTGAGATTTTTAGCGGTATTGCGACATTGCAGCGGACAGATCGGACACTTTTGACACATTTTTGAGACCATTGTCACTGGCAGGGAAGGGTTAATACTAGGGGTGATCAAGGGGTTAAATGTGTGTTCCCTCAGCATGTTGTATGGGGATGTGACTTACTAGGTGAGGAGACATATCGCTGTTCCTACTTAGTAGGAACAAACGACATGTCTCCTCTGCCCTGACAAAACAGGGATGTATTTGTTTACACACACAAATCCCCCTGCTGGCACTCGTGTATGCGATTGTGCCCACACACATCGGGTCCCCTGCCGTGCAGCGGCCGCGTGCCCTTTAGCGGCCACTAAGGGGAAAGGATGTACCCATACCGGATTTCGTCCAGGATAGCCATTGTGCCACAGTATATCTGCGTGAGCCAGTCAAGAACCGGTTAACCACTTACAGACCGGAAGTATTTGCCCCCTTCCTGACCAGGCCATTTTTTGCGATACGGCACTGCGTCGCTTTAACTGACAATTGCACAGCCATGCGACGTTGTACCCAAACAAAATTGACGTCCTTTTTTCCCACAATTCTTTTGGTGGTAATTGATCACCTCTACGTTTTTTTTTTGTTACGCTATAAACAAAAATAGAGCGACAATATCCAAATAATAATGCTATAATATCCAAAAACAAACAAACAATTTCTTCATCAGTTTAGGCCAATATGTATTCTTCTACATAATTTTGGTAAAAAAAAAAATCGCAATAACCATATATTGATGGGTTTGCACAAAAGTTATAGCATCTACAAAATAGGGGATAGATTTATGACATTTTAATTTTTTTTTACTAGTAATGGAGGCGGTCTGCGATTTTTAGCGGGACTGCGACATTGCGGTAGACAGATCGGACACTTTTGACACTTTTTTTGGGACCATTGACATTTATACAGCGATCAGTGCTATAAAAATGCACTGATTACTGTGTAAATGTCACTGGGAGGGAAGGGGTTAACACTAGGGGGCGATCAAGGGATTAAATGTGCTCCCTGGGAGGTGTTTCCAACGGGGGGGGAATAGGACTGACTGGAGGAAGAGAGAGTCGCTGTTCCTTATTACTAGGAACAGCAGATCTCTCTCTCCTCCTCTGTCAGAATGGCTCTCTTTCCCATGATCGCTGGTAGCCGGCGGACAGGCGCATCGGGTCCCCCGCTGTGCGCACCTGCTATGGCTCTTAAAGGAGCCGACTTATAGCTACGGCGATTCGGGGGAACAAGTCAACCTGATGCAGTATAATGACGGTGGCTGGTCGGCAAGTGGTTAAACCTATCAATACTTCCTGCTGACACCACCAATTGTGGAAGTGAATTTCTCATCCTTACGGTGATAAGCGATTGATCACATCTCTGTTTTCACTATGTAATCTTATTATCTGATCATTTAAATTACAATCATATTTATTTTGATTTCAAAAAATCGAAGCATGTGTGGCCATTATACAGCAGGGGAAATTTTTTAAACATATTTTGCCCATCTGTGACTTTTTACTGATTTTGATCTGATATATTTCTTTTTTTCCCTTTGTGAATTAAAATTCTGCTTGCTACATATCTGTTCCAATATGTCTTTAGGAATGAAAGATAACAAAGCTGTGAAATGCCCTTTATTGACTAGTTTCTTGGCTCACTGTATGAACCTAGACAGGTGTGTTGTCCAACATCTCAGTTTTGACTGTGATGACTACAGCAACATGTGCCAGTGCATTGTGTTTTGGTATGTCTACTTGTCGAGAAAAAGGCAGTGAGTGTAACATGGGTTACATAGCTGCTCTATCCCTTAGCAAATGAGTAAAAAAGAGTAATGCCCCGTACACACGGTCGGATTTTGCGACAGAAAATGTGTGATAGGACCTTGTTGTCGGAAATTCCGACCATGTGTAGGCTCCATCACACATTTTCCATGTCTACTTGTCGAGAAAAAGGCAGCGAGTGTAACATGGGTTACATAGCTGCTCTAGCCCTTAGCAAATGAGTAAAAAAGAGTAATGCCCCGTACACACGGTCGGATTTTGCGACGGAAAATGTGTGATAGGACCTTGTTGTCGGAAATTCCGACCATGTGTAGGCTCCATCACACATTTTCCATGTCTACTTGTCGAGAAAAAGGCAGCGAGTGTAACATGGGTTACATAGCTGCTCTATCCCTTAGCAAATGAGTAAAAAAGAGTAATGCCCCGTACACACGGTCAGATTTTCCGACGGAAAATGTGTGATAGGACCTTGTTGTCGGAAATTCCGACCATGTGTGGGCTCCATCACACATTTTCCATTGGATTTTCCGACACACAAAGTTTGAGAGCAGGATATAACATTTTCCGACAACAAAATCCGTTGTCGGAAATTCCGATCGTGTGTACACAAATCCGACGGACAAAGTGCCACGCATGTTCAAAATAAATAAAGAGATGAAAGCTATTGGCCACTGCCCCGTTTATAGTCCCGACGTACGTGTTTTACGTCACCACGTTCAGAACAATCAGATTTTCCGACAACTTTGTGTGACCGTGTGTATGCAAGACAAGTTTGAGCCAACATCCGCCAGAAAAAATCCTAGGATTTTGTTGTCGGAATGTCCGAACAAAGTCCGACCGTGTGTACAGGGCATAACACCTATGGGATTTTGTTGCAGCAATTAAAATTCAAACCAATTATGTTTTTTGTATAAAAGTAGAAAAAGTTTATTTGTACAATAAGATAAAAATGTGTTTATTCTCGTCTATACAGGCTAATTTCTAGTCTAATGTGCAAAAAAAGTCTCATACAATAAGCAGAGAAAACATGTACTTGATCTATTGTGTAACCACCAATAATTTTCCACTGTGTTTCAACTAAATATAGGGTTCTTCGGGGGACAATAAGGTGGGAACAGACATAATTGACCTGATACAGAACCAAGAAAAGTGGCTGTAGTGTGTCTCAAGGGTCCCAGTGTGGAGGTTGACTCAAAGACCCACAGAGGATCGAAGGTAATCAAATGGAGGGAATCACAACAAATTCCACCACGTAAAACAGCTAGCAGTCAGGGTCACTTGTCAGCATGGTCTCTCTTGAGGACCTTATGGGGCGTATTTATCTTTAAATACAATATATTCATCTTTACATGCTTACCCATCCTGGACTAGCATATCTTTGCATACCGTCACCTACCAACAACTGGTTATACTTGGTGGAATTTTGTGATTGCCTCCATTTGATTACCTTCGATCCTCTGTGGGTCTTTGAGTCGACCTCCACACTGGGACCCTTGAGACGCACTACAGCCACTTTTCTTGGTTCTGTATCAGGTCAATTATGTCTGTTCCCACTTTATTATCCCCTGAAGAAGATTGTATTTAGTCAAAACACGTTGATCTATTGTGTAACCACCAATAATTTACCAAGTATATGTTTTCTCTGCTTATTGTATGAGATGTTATTGTACATTAGATTAGGCATTGAACTGTATAGACCAGAACAAACTAATTTTTATCTTATTGTACAAATAAACTTTTTATACAAAAAACATAATTTGTTTGAATTTTAAATGCTGCAACAAAATCCCATGGGAGATACTCTTTTTTTTATTGGTATGTCCACTTGTAGCCCCCCTCGGGAGTGTGTATGAAAGAGACAATGCTGCAGATAAACTGAGTTAAAGGGGTTGTAAATCCTTGTGGTTTTTGCATTCTATGAATTAATGTGAAAAACCTTCTATAGTGCAGTACCCCCCCCCCCCTTTTAATCACCTGAGCCCAGTCATTCAAGCGCAGAGAATGAGCACACCAGCTCCAGCCGGTGTCTCAGGTCCTGATTGGATAGATTGATAGCAGCACAGCCATTGGCTCCCGCTGCTGTCAATCAAATTCAATGACGCGGGGGCAGGGCCGAGTCCTGCTGTCTGTGTCAATAGATGCAGCAGCAGGAGATGGGAGCGCGCCCGCACGAGTGCCCCGAGGGAGAGCGCTTCTCTAATGGGGCACTCGAGAAGAGGAGGAGCCAGGAGCGCCGCTGAGGGACCCGAGAAGAGGAGGATTGGTGCCACATTGTACAAAACCAAATGCACAGAGGAAGTAAGTATGACATGTTTGGTTTTTTGTTCTTAAATAACAAAGGTATAGTTATCCTTTAAGCCTCGTACACACGAGCCGAATATCGCCCGAAATCAGCAGGTACAGTAGAAACTAGTCAAGTGGCTTCTGTCGAAGGAGAATGCTGGAAAAATTGTGTGTGCCAGGCATAACCAGTCACCCTACAAAAGAAAGTTCCTCTGGATACAATTAGCTGGAAGGATCACCAGTAGGGATGAGCTTCGTGTTCGAGTCGAACCCATGTTCGACTCGAACATCGTCTGTTCGCCGAATTCCGAACGTTATGGGCCGTTCGCGCCAAATTCATGTGGCGCGTCACTGCCCATAATTCACTGCGGCATCACAGTGCATTGCTGGCTGATGATTGGCCAAGCATGCACTATGACCCGCATGCTTGGCCAATCACAGCGCCGTCGGCAAAGAGAGCTGTAATTGGCCAAAGCCAGGGTGGCTTTGGCCAATTATGGCTCAGGGGGTTTAGAACACGCCCCACACTATATAAGGCCGCCTGCACGGTGGCCCTGTGTAGTGTGTGTTCCGGCGTTGAAAGAGAGAGAGAGAGAGAGAGAGAGACAGTGTCATTTCATTTGAGTTAGATAGATTAGGCAGGACAATCAGTGAGTTAGCTGCACTTACAGGGTATTGTGTGTGTATGTATATATATATATATATATATATATACACACTGTATTCAGTTTAGCTAGATCCATTCCTGTTATCTTCTTACTGACAGGCAGGCTTGTCTTGTTACAGTATTTACAGCTACCTGAAGAAAATTGCTGGTGTTCTTTTGATCCTATTAGTACCACAGTCAGGCAGCTAGACTATTTACAGTTAGTGCAGTGCGTCCTGCTCACAGTGTTCAGCTAAAACTACAAGTTAGTGTAGTGAGACCTCTGCACAGTGTTCATCTAAAGCTACAAGTTAGTCCAGTGCGTCCTGCTCACAGTGTTCAGCTAAAACTACAAGTTAGTGTGGTGCGTCCTCCTCACAGTGTTCAGCTAAACCTACAAGTTAGTGTAGTGCGTCCTGCTCACAGTATTCAGCTAAAACTACAAGTTAGTGTAGTGAGACCTCTGCACAGTGTTCATCTAAAGCTACAAGTTAGTCCAGTGCGTCCTGCTCACAGTGTTCAGCTAAAACTACAAGTTAGTGTGGTGCGTCCTCCTCACAGTGTTCAGCTAAACCTACAAGTTAGTGTAGTGAGACCTCTGCACAGTGTTCATCTAAAGCTACAAGTTAGTGCAGTGCGTCCTGCTCACAGTGTTCAGCTAAAACTACAAGTTAGTGTAGTGAGACCTCTGCACAGTGTTCACCTAAAGCTACAAGTTAGTGTAGTGAGACCTCTGCACAGTGTTCATCTAAAGCTTCAAGTTAGTGTAGTGCATCCTGCTCACAGTGTTCAGCTAAAACTACAAGTTAGTGTAGTGAGACCTCTGCACAGTGTTCATCTAAAGCTACAAGTTAGTTCAGTGCGTCCTGCTCACAGTGTTCAGCTAAAACTACAAGTTAGTGTGGTGCGTCCTCCTCACAGTGTTCAGCTAAACCTACAAGTTAGTGTAGTGAGACCTCTGCACAGTGTTCATCTAAAGCTACAAGTTAGTGCAGTGCGTCCTGCTCACAGTGTTCAGCTAAAGCTACAAGTTAGTGTAGTGAGACCTCTGCACAGTGTTCATCTAAAGCTACAAGTTAGTCCAGTGCGTCCTGCTCACAGTGTTCAGCTAAAACTACAAGTTAGTGTGGTGCGTCCTTCCTTACAGTGTTCAGCTAAACCTACAAGTTAGTGTAGTGAGACCTCTGCACAGTGTTCATCCAAAGCTACAAATTAGTGCAGTGCGTCCTGCTCACAGTGTTCAGCTAAAACTACAAGTTAGTGTAGTGAGACCTCTGCACAGTGTTCATCTAAAGCTACAAGTTAGTGCAGTGCGTCCTGCTCACAGTGTTCAGCTAAAACTACAAGCTAGTGTAGTGAGACCTCTGCACAGTGTTCATCTAAAGCTACAAGTTAGTGCAGTGCGTCCTGCTCACAGTGTTCAGCTAAAACTACAAGTTAGTGTAGTGAGACCTCTGCACAGTGTTCATCTAAAGCTACAAGCTAGTGCAGTGTGTCCTGCTCACAGTGTTCAGCTAAAACTACAAGTTAGTGTAGTGAGAACTCTGCACAGTGTTCATCTAAAGCTACAAGTTAGTGCAGTGCGTCCTGCTCACAGTGTTCAGCTAAAACTACAAGTTAGTGTGGTGCGTCCTCCTCACAGTGTTCAGCTAAACCTACAAGTTATTTTTTTGCGAGCTCTGCACAGTGTTCATCTAAAGCTACAAGTTAGTGTAGTGCGTCCTGCTCACAGTGTTCAGCTAAAACTACAAGTTAGAATGGTGCGTCGTCCTCACAGTGTTCAGCTAAACCTACAAGTTATTTTTTTGCGAGCTCTGCACAGTGTTCAGCTAAAGCTACCTTTAGAAGGTTGGTGGTGTTCTCATACTACAGGCAGGCAGTTGATTTTGCTAGCTGCAGTTTTAGTACATATATATATATATATATATATATATATATATATATATATATATATATATATATATATATATATATATAATCTCCCCGCTTAGTGCAGCTACAGGCCATTAGTATGTCTGGAAGGCCAAGAAGGAGAGGCAGACAGTCACAAGCTAATAAAAGAGGGCAAGCAGGCTTTGTGTCTAGTGCTGGTCGTGGAGACGGTGCATCCTCATCAGCACGTGGCCATGGGACACGCTTGGCCTTTTTTTTGGCAGCTGGCCGTGTTGAGCCGCAACATGCGGAAGACTTGGTCGAGTGGATGACCAAGCCGTCCTCCTCCTCATCCTCTCTCACCCATGCTCAGGGTACTTTGTCTGGCAAAGCAGCGGCCTCTTCCCTCGGCTCAATGTCATCAGTGACTCCTTCCCTAGCCCCACCATGTCCTCCTGAGGAGTCCCTCGAACTGTTTGACCACAGTGTTGGGTACATGCTCCAGGAGAATGCCCAGCGTTTGGAAGGCTCTGATGATGATACTGAGCTCGATGAAGGCAGTAACATGAGCACGGACAGAGGGGGTGCCCAAGAAGGACAGCAATCTGGCAGTCATGCTCCCCCTGCTGCAGCATACTACCAGGTTTGCTCCAGTAATGAGGAGGGAGGGGATGATGAGGTCACTGACTCAACGTGGTTGCCTGATAGGAGGGAGGAGGAGGAGGAGGAGGCGGCACATCACCAACGAGGCAGGATGCCCTCCAGGGGCCAGCCTAAGGGCAGCACACTGACTGCATCACACCCCAAAGCTCCACATGTGCAGGGCGCTGCAGTCTCTGCGCGTTATTCAAATAGTTCTTTGGTGTGGGCCTTTTTTGAGAGGAGTGCATCAGATTGCACCGCTGCTATTTGCAACATGTGTCTCGCATGGCCAAAACATCTCCCGCTTGGGCACCACATGCTTGACCAGACATATGTTGACCTGCCATGCAGTTCTTTGGCAAGCTTATCTAAAAGACCCACACCAAAGAACAAAGAGGACCTCTCCTTGCTCCTCATCAGCTGAGATCTCCAACCCCACTATACCTTCAGTCCTCTCTGAGACCTGCACTGAGAGGAATGAAGGTGTAGAATTAGGTGTGTCACAGCCAAGTACTTGTGGGCAATCTGCTTTTGGTACACCGACGTCAGATTGTACCAGGCAAATTTCCCTGCCCCAGCTGCTGCACCGCCGAAAGAAGTTTGCTCCCAGCCATCCACATGCCCAGCGGTTGAATGCTAGCTTGGCAAAATTGCTAGCTCTTCAACTGCTGCCTTTTCAGTTGGTAGACTCTGCCCCCTTCCATGAGTTTGTGGAATGTGCGGTTCCTCAGTGGCAGGTACCCAGATGCCACTTTTTCTCACGGAAGGCGATTCTGGCTCTCTACCGGCATGTGGAAGGCAATGTCCATGCCTCGCTGGACAGGGCGGTCAGCGGTAAGGTGCATTATACCGCTGACTCATGGTCCAGCAGGCATGGACAGGGACGTTACCTAAGTTTCAGGGCGCATTGGGTGACTCTGCTGGCAGCTGGGAAGGATGCAGGACAAGGTGCAGTAGTGTTAGAGGTTGTTCCGCCACCACGCCTCCAAAATGCCACTAATAATGATTGTGACACACCTCTCTCCTCCACCCCCTCCTCCTCTTCTTCCTCCATGGTCTTTTCCTGTGCTTTTTCCTCGGAACCAGCGGTGCTCCGTAGCCGTTCAAGGGGCTACACAAGTACGCAGGCCAAAAAATGCCATGCGGTGCTTGAGCTGGTGTGCTTGGGGGACAGGAGCCGCACTAGGGCAGAGGTTCTGTCAGCTCTGCAGGGGCAGGTTCAGAGGTGGTTGACGCCACACCAACTTAAGACAGGAATGGTGGTTTGCGACAATGGAACCAACCTCCTCTCTGCCCTCCGACAGGGACAAATGACCCATGTGCCCTGTTTGGCTCACGTCCTTAACTTGGTGGTGCAGCGGTTTTTGGGCAGGTACCCGGGCTTACAGGATGTCCTAAGGCAGGCCAGGAAAGTCTGTGTGCATTTCCGCCGGTCATATAATGCCAGTGCTCGGCTGGCGGACCTCCAAAAGGAGTTTAACCTGCCCAAGAACCGCCTAATCTGTGACATGCCCACCAGGTGGAACTCAACGTTGGCCATGCTGCAGTGGCTGCACACGCAGCAGAGGGCCATCAAGGAGTACCTGTGCGACTATGGCACCAGGACAGGGTCAGGGGAGCTTGGTTTTTTCCCCATGCCAGTGGGCCATGATCAGGGATGCATGCACTGTCCTGTCACCATTTGAGGAGGCCACGAGGATGGTGAGCAGTGACAGTGCATGCATCAGTGACACTGTTCCCCCTTGTCCACCTGTTGGAGCACACGCTGCGTGGAATAATGGACAGGACACTTGTGGCAGAACAGAGGCAGGAAGAGGAGGACTTCCTTAGCTCTCAAGGCCCCCTTTATCCAGACAGTGTTCCTGCGTGCCCGCCGATCACACAGGAAGAGGACGAGGAGGAGGAGGAAGATTGTGTCATTATGGAGGTGGAGCCTGGCACTCAGCATCAGCAGCAGTCTTTAAGGGATCAGTCCCAAGAAACACAAGAACTTGTACGTGGCTGGGAGGAGGTGGCTGCGGACCATGTCGTCCTTAGTGACCCAGAGGACTCCGGACCGAATGCCTCAGCAAACCTACGCTGCATGGTCTCCCTGATCCTGCAAAGCCTGCGTAAGGATCCTTGTATTCGATATTATCCCTCCTTAGGCCACGTTACAAGGGTAAGGTTGCAGACCTTATCTTGCCATAGCAGAGGGAGCAGAGGATGAAACATCTTCGGGAGGCCTTGCAGAAAGGTCTGTGCAACGCGTTCCCAGAGACTGGGAGGTTACAAACTCCTGTTTCTGGACAACGTGTTGCTGAGGCTTCGGTCAGTCAAAGAAGGAGCGGTGGAGAAGGTAACCGTCTGACCGATGCGTTCAGACAATTTTTTGGTCCGTAGCCCCAAGGTATGATCGGTTCCAGCAACCATCGCCAGCGTCTGTTTTACATGGTGCAGGAATACCTAGGGGCAAGATCTGACTCCTTTCCAACCGAAAATCCTCTGGGTTACTGGGTCTTGAGGATGGATCACTGGCCAGAGCTTGCACAGTATGCAATTGAGCTACTGGCCTGTCCTGCATCCAGCGTTCTTTCGGAACGCACATTCAGTGCTGCTGGAGGCTTTGTAACCGATCACAGGGTGCGTCTGTCCACCGACTCGGTCGATCGACTGACCTTCAAAAAAATGTATCAGTCTTGGATCACCACCAGCTACCAAGCACCTGATGCTGATGTAACCGATTAATTTTTTTTGAAATCTCAGATCCCTTCAAAGACTGCCTATGCTGATGCTGATTGACTATCCCTGAGTAATTATCCTCTTCCTCCTCAATGATCACGCTGATAACTTGTAAGAACATTTTTGGTTCTGGGCGCCACCACCAGTGCCTAAGGCCCAATTTTTCAGCCCCTGTTTAACAGGAGCATGTAATTACAATTTTTGATGCAATACTTTGCAGCAGGGCTCGTTTCTGCATTCCAACTAGAGTATTTGTGAGGGGTTGCAGTGTTGTGGCAGCAGCACCAGTGCCTAAGGCCCAATTTTTCAGCCTCTGTTTAACAGGGGCGTGTAATTACAATTTTTGATGCAATACTTTGCAGCAGGGCTCGTTTCTGCGTTCCAACTAGAGTATCTGTGAGGGGTTGCAGTGTTGTGGCACCAGCACCAGTGCTTAAGGCCCAATTTTTCAGCCCCTGTTTAACAGGGGCGTGTAATTACAATTTTTGATGCAATACTTTGCAGCAGGGCTCGTTTCTGCGTTCCAACTAGAGTATCTGTGAGGGGTTGCAGTGTTGTGGCACCAGCACCAGTGCCTAAGGCCCAATTTTTCAGCTCCTGTTTAACAGGGCATGTAATTACAATTTTTGATGCAATACTTTGCAGCAGGGCTCGTTCCTGCGTTCCAACTAGAGTGTCTGTGAGGACTTACAGTGTTGTGGCACCAGCACCACCACCACCACCAAAGGCCCAATTGTTCTGCCCTTGTTCAACAGGGGCATGTCATTACAATTCTTGATCTAATATTTCACAGCAGGGCCCATTTCTGCACCCACCAAGAGCGAGTGAGGACTTACAGTGTTGTGGCACCAGCACCACCACCACCACCACCAAAGGCCCAATTTTTCTACCCTTGTTCAACAGGGGCATGTAATTACAATTCTTGATCTAATATTTCACAGCAGGGCCCATTTCTGCGTCCACCAAGAGCGAGGACTTACAGTGTTGTGGCACCAGCACCACCATCAAAGGCCCGATTTTTCTGCCCCTGTTCAACAGGGGCATGTAATTACAATTCTTGATCTAATATTTCACAGCAGGGCCCTGTGAGGGCTTACAGTGTTGTGGCCACAACAACACCTAAGGCCCAAATTTCTGCTGAGTATATAGGGCAGGCCCCTACTTTCAAACATCTAACTTACAAACGACTCCTACTTGCAAACGGAAGGAGACAACAGGAAGTGAGATGAAATCTACCCCTAGGAAGGGAAATTCTCTCCTGTAAGAGTTAATATGGGAAAAAGATTTCTCCTTTCCACTGATGCTTTCCAATCCTTGTTCCACAAAAAAACCCAAATTTTCCAAAATCATTTGTCATTGGGACAAAAAGTGAGGTGAAATCTTCTGAAGAGGAGGACAGACAGCAAAACATATGTCACAGGGGTGATAACCCTTCCCTATGTTTTCCAAAAAGCTTAAAAAAGATTTTTTGGCTGGAGCTAAACATGTTAAAAATGTACCCGTTCAAAATTACAAACAGATTCTACTTAACAACAAACCTACAGTCCCTGTTTTGTTTGCACCGCCTGTATACTGCTGTTCAAAGTATATAGGGCCTGGTGGCCCCACACCTTTCCTTATTTTAATTTGGGTGCGGAGTTCCCCTTAATATCCATACAAGACCCAAAGGGCCTGGTAATGGACTGGGGGGTGCCCATGCCGTTTGTCTCACTGATTTTCATCCATATTGCTAGGACCTGACATTACATTAAACCCGCAAGCAGTTTTAAATGAGATTTTTCCTTTAAAAATGACATTTTGTGCAGGGACTGTTCTAAACACGGGAAACACGCACCACTTTACAGGCATACTATAGACACACCCCAGGTACAATATTTAAAGGAATATTTCACTTTTTTTTTTTTACTTTAAGCATCATTAAAATCACTGCTCCCGAAAAAACGGCCGTTTTTAAAAGTTTTTTTTGCATTGATACATGTCCCCTGGGGTAGACAAATTAGCCTTTAAAATGAGCACTTTTGATTTTGAACGTTCGAGTCCCATAGACGTCAATGGGGTTCTAACGCTCGTGCGAATTTTCGGTCCGTTCGCAGGTTCTGGTGCGAACCAAACCGGGGGGGTGTTCGGCTCATCCCTAATCACCAGGTATGACTAGATTCAAAGAAGGAGATATTAAAACAATGATTTGTTTTTTTTTACATTACAGGAACATGTGCAACAATATACAGTATATGATTTAAGTGTTTGGGTTTACATACACTATATTATAGACCCAGCAGCAATTACTATAAAGACGTAACCACAATACAGACAGCTTGGCTCTAAATAAACAGACGGCTTTCCTTGGGTAATGTTAGTTTCAAAAGAACTATAATGTTTTACTGATGTTGTGGCTAATCACTGAAAGATCAAAGTCTGCTTCTTACCAGCATTTCCTGAAACCTGTCACCACCACAGGCTGTTCTAAAGAAGGAGAATACCCTCCCTTCCCCACCCCCACCAACAGTGCTAGCTAGATCATCTGTGCCTGACACCGCTAGGCAGGCTGACAACTGCTATATCCTGGATGGCAATCTATACTGTATATATATGTCCTGGATTGCAATCTATACTGTATATATATCCTGGATGGCAATCTATACTGTATATATATATATATCCTGGATTGCAATCTATACTGTATATATATCCTGGATGGCAATCTATACTGTAAATAAAACAAGAAATCAGTTCACAACAGGTGTTCCCATTACTGATCTAACCTGAAAATGTGAAAGAAGAACAATACAAATGAAAATAAATATAGTTAGCAATATTTAAAATTTTGTTTAAGACACCAGCTACATAACATATACTTCAAAGCGCAGTTTTTTTTTTTTTTTTAAATAATTTGTTTTCAGGTATCTGCGGACCCAATAGACAGGAATGCATCATGAACTGTCCATTACCATCAAGATTGGGCAGTGCACTCCCATCTACTTAAAACCGGTCTTTCTGGGCTAAATGGTCTTGTGTACAGTGGCGGCTGGGGCTCAAAAATTTTATTTTTTTGGGGGGGGGCGCAAACGAACTAAAAAATACTGAAACGAAAACATCCATTGCTGCCTCACTGTTGCCATCATATGCAGCCACCGTGCCATCAAATGCAGCCAATGTGCCCATCATATGCTGCCAACTCTGCCCATCATATGCTGCCAACTGTGCCTAACGTCTGCAGCCAACTGTGCCCGTCATATGCAGACACTGTGCCCAGCAAATGCAGCCACCTGTGCCCATCATATTCAGCCAACTGTGCCCATCATATGCAGACTCTGTGCCCAGCAAATGCAGCCAACTATGCCCATAATATGCAGCCTCTGTGCTCATCAAATGCAGCCCTCTGTGCCCAGCAAATGCAGCCAACTGTGCCCATCATATGCAGACTCTGTGCCCAGCAAATGCAGCCAACTGTGCCCATCATATGCAGACTCTGTGCCCAGCAAATGCAGCCAACTGTGCCCATCATAGGCAGCCTTAGTGCTCATCAAATGCAGCCCTCTGTGCCCAGCAAATGCAGCCAACTGTGCCCATCATATGCAGCCTCTGTGCTCATCAAATGCAGCCAACTGTGCCCCATCAAATGCAGCCAACTGTGCCCCATCAAATGCAGCCTCTGTGTCCATAATGTGCAGCCACCGTGCACAGCAAATGCAGCTAACTGTGACTGATCAATTGCAGCCACTGTGCTCCATCAATTGCAGTCTTTGTGCCCATCATATGCAGCCACTGTGCCCCTCCCCCCCGCTGTCTGCCTGGCACTTACCCCATCGGGGTGGAGGGTCAGGTGGTGAGTTGTGGGATGGGTAGCTAGAATTACTGCCATGATCTGAGGTTCGCTGTGCTACCTCACATGTGTGGGTTGATCGCTGTTTGTGTGCGTGTGGGACCGACACACGCGTTCGCCTTTGCGTGCGAGCATGGGAGGACGGGAGTACTTTAAATGTTTTTTTTTTAATTATTCATTGATTTTATTTTTTTTATCACTTTTATTGCTGTCACAAGGAATGTAAGAATCCTTGTGACAGCAATAGGTAGTGATAGGTACTCTTTGTGGAGAGATCTGGGGTCTATAAGACCCCAAATCTCTCTTCTGCACTTAAAAGCATTCACAACACCATGATCAATGTTTTTGAATGTTTTAGATTTTTCAGAACTGACGCAGATGGTTCCCGAGTTAACACTTCCGGTTTACTCTTACGAACAGTCGAGCTAAGCCGATCCCGGCTTTACTTGGCTGTCCAGCCAGCTGGTGAATGCGCTGGCTGGTCGCTTGGTTCTAAAAGACGATATAGGTGCCGCCCCCCTAAAAAATGCCACCCTAGGCAAACTACTTCTCTGCCTCGCGGTAAATACACCCCTGTCTAGGGGTTCTTACCATACCGCCTGCTCAATCTCTCTTTTTCTCCCTTGCATTCCATTTTGTGGATGGACCCTCAGCATCATCACATACAATGTGTGGCTTTTAACCCTGCACTGTACATGGAGAAGGTGAGCATGTCATTGTGACTAAGAGTGTCACGGAGAGATGGCAGGCTGGACTGGTCGCATGGATGGAGAAAGCCTGCTGGAGACAGAAACAAAGTGTTACTCCTTATTCATGTACTCTCTAGACTGCACGAGCATTTAAACCTATGGTCCCTCTTTAGGAGTCATGCTGCATTTGTTCCCCCCCAAATGCATCATCCTGACTGACACGCTCATTACATAAATCACTTAAGTACTGAAGTCAGAAAGTCAGCATTACAGCTAAGCAAATAGTTTTTTAGCAATGGAAGCCTCCATATTTCACTTTGAAACATTTAACCTGGAGGGCTTCTAATATTGGCTAATGTCTTCAGCAAGATGAACAGAATAACTTGTTGTCTGTGCCCACATTGCTTTTAAATGTCTGGGAGCTTTAAGCGGTCTATAAACCATTTGTATTGCGGATACTTTCTAATGAACAGACTTTCGTTCAGCTGTTGGCCCTTTCAGCCTCCTCTTGCCCAACATCCTTTGATTGAAAACATTAACAAAGCTGGGCAGAAAGTTGTTACTGTACGGATATTCTGACAGTTGCTGCTGCCGCCACCTGGCTCTCAGAATGCGATAGCAAGCAGGCTTGCGGGATTGGTCCATCCAGGCTGAATTAAAAAAAAAAATATATATATATATATATATATATATATATATATATATATATATATATATATATAATGTATGGCCATCTTTAGGAGTCATGCTGCATCTGTGCCCACCCACCCCCCCACGCATTGCTTTATCCTGACTGACACTTGAAAAAAAGGAGGAACCTACTGGCTCATGGGAGCAGTAGCTATAAGAGGCAGAAGTGGCAGTCCACGGTGCAGGTGCGTAGTATAATATACAGTATTTATTTATCACAGGTACTTATATAATTATTATACTATGCACCTGCAACTTACACAGCGCTTTATATATTGTAAATTCACATCAGTCCCTGCCCTCAAGGAGCTTACAATCTAAGGTCGCTAACTCACTTTAATACTTACAATGGCCAATGTGGACAGGAGCAATTAGCCTACCAGCATGTCTTTGGAGTGTGGGAGGAACCTGGAGTACCCGGACGAAAACCCACACAAGCATTTTAGAACCACAAACTACAAGACAATATCACAACATCTTGTAGCATTAATTGTATGCTCTGCATTTGCTTGCCTTTCTGATTATTTTGTAGACAGAAAAAATTGAGTACTGTCCGTGATACTTTTTTTATTTGCACTAACATACAATTTTTCAGGACAAGCTTTCGGGGTATGTCCCCTTCTTCAAGGTCCAAGCAGTACTGCTTGGACCTTGAAGAAGGGGACATACCCCGAAAGCTTGTCCTGAAAAATTGTATGTTAGTGCAATTAGAAAAAGTATCACAGACAGTACTCAATTTTCTCTGTCACAATTGCACTAATACGGCTACAATCAAATCAAGTATGATTATTTTGTATTAATACACTACTACTGGTGGCCTATCTACCTTTAGTTTGCACGTCTCTTGAGCTGCATCTTAATTTGTGGTTTCCAACACTGATGAAGGGAATGACAGCTGTGAAATGGCCCTCGCTGACCACTTTTGGGGCCAGGTGACACAAGTGTCTTACTGCCTCCATGCATGGTCACCAAGCTGTAACATTTACAGAAAAATTGTTTGCTGCAATAAAAAGAAGAGTTACTGTATCTGTCCTGTGCCTGACAATGAACTTTCTATGTGCTATGGTGTACACTGCTGCAAAAAAAACAAAAGTGCATGTTCTTTAAAATATTATTTGTAGTGTGTAAGCAGCCTATTTAAACGTATTATGCATTTTCCTTTTGTATCATTGTAGTATTTTTCAGCTTTTGCTTCCAGGATAATGTATCAGTGGCGTAGAGCCTTTTGAAATGCCCGACTTTGACCATTTAACATACTGAGGGCCTTTTTTTCTAGAGTGAAATCGATAATTCTTTATAGACTGTCAGATATTGGGGTTTCAATGTAGCAAGAAAGGCAAATGTTGTATAAGGAGCAAAGAATGAACAGAGTCAGGGCTGCAATGCAGAAGTAATGTGATCAGTCCAGCATTAGAGAAGCCATGCCCTTCCCCCATGCACAGAGTGTTGATGTCATCATTCAAATACACAGGTGGAAGGAGTCGACTGTATGAGCTGATACAGCTAGGCATTCCCTTGCAGGCAATTTCGAGCCCCACCCTATGGGAAATGTGAGCGTCTACCTGTCGAGCAGGTTTAAAGAAGCGCTAAAGGTGAAGCAGCCGTTAACCTTTATTTTGCCAGAAGGCCAGGAGACATTAACTCTTTAAGCAGTGATGTCTCGACGCAGATTCATCATTAAAATGTTGATAGGAAACCCTTGTTTAAGGGACCAAATTTCTTAGTTTACTCGTGCATAGACCTTACCTATGTACACTGAAACAGAGCCAGATTATTGCAGAACTTGACGCTTTGAGCAATTTTCTGCATTTTAAAATAACTCTAATCTTGGTAATGAAATGTAGCATCATTTAAAAAAAAAGAAACATTTCTCGTTCTATAGTATTTATTGTTTTAAAGAGAATACAGCAAACGATGAGCCCACGCAGGGGCAATGGCAAAGGTAAAGTGTATTCAAACAATGAAGACAGGCAGAACCTTCAGTAACAGATGTTTCCGTGACAAATTCTAGAACAAACAGTATCAGAGCGCAGCTCAGTAATGAACCAGGAACATCATGTATGAAGTCTAAACCAGGGAAAACAAGGAACAGAAGAAAGATAAGTAAAGATAGAGAGCTAGGCCAAGGAGTAAGGGTAAGGAGGGGGAGAGACAGACTCGAATAAAGGATTCAGATGAAAAGTGACCACTTGCGCAGACAAGCAGAATGTAGGGAGGGCAGAGTGTAATTGAGCTAGGGTTCCCAGGTTTTTAAAACTTTTGACTCGGCGTAAGGATACTAGTTTCTCTCTCATTAACCAACATCTGGTTTGTGCAATCTCCAACATCCCAAAACTGGATTGGAGATTTCTTCCAGGCTCTGGCAATTATTCGTTTTGCCATCGAAAATAAGTATACGATTAATCGCTGTTGGTGGCGATAGAGGCTACGGTTCGAAAAAAAAAAAGGCTGTTTTGGTTTTGTTTTTTGTTGTCAGAAGAATCCAGCATTTTGTTTATAATGTAGAACACAGTCATTTCTATTAATGGTTTCCCTTATAGAACAATCCAATCTTTTTCACCCATTATCTATAGATTTTGTGACTGTTTTGGTTAACAATATTTCAAAAATAATCAAAGGAGTATACACAACGCATATCAAAAGATAGAGAATAAGCTATTGTGCTGACTGGAACCCAACTGTCATTAAATGGGGCACATAAGAGGGACAGAAGAGTGGTAGGGAACACCAGGTTAAATGGATGCAGCTCCTTTCAAATTAGGTCTTGAGATCCTAATGCACATATAAAAAAAAAAACACAAAAGGGTGCCTCCATCTAGGTGTAGCGATTTATTAAAAAGCATAAAAGACAATTAATATGCACTCACTAGATAAAAGTAGATCAAGGCTTGTCACAGACCCATATAGACCTCCATAGGATTACCGTGAGGCTGCAGATCTCAGCAGGCATGTGGCTGCTGAAAGCAGAGTTCTTTAAGGAAGTGCAGCTGTCAGACTTCAGGCTGCGACATAAGCATCATCATCTTCCAGAAGTGTCAAGATGGCTGCGGCTCCAAACAGAACCAGAATGGATGTCCCATTCTTTTCCTAAGTTGGGGGGTTTGGTTACAGCCAGGATCAGTACAAGCACTAGGAGTGAACATTATATGCAAGTGGAGGGACGATTTTTGGAGACTTTTTACTTATAAAGGATGGCAGTATAATACCTTACATAGACATTTGACATCTCTCCAGGTCTTTCTCCTTTTGAACATTTTTTTTGCATACATTCTACATATGGTGTATATGTTTTTCACCCTATGGCAAGCCCCTTTTTTCAGCTGAAGCACTCCCGTTCTGGAGCTGCCTGTGCGCTGTTCCTCTGTCTCTCCTGGTGGCATGGGGTTGGACATTCCATGTTTCTTTACTGCAATCTGGTACCAATGGATCCCCTGAGGAAGCAGTAAATGAAACACGTAGTGATCCCTCAGTGCATTGATCTCCTGTGGGGGGCCCTGTTATGTAAGACCTTCTGCATATACCAGCCACAGAGTCCACCATATCTATGAACCCACCTACAGGTTTTCTTAAGTGTTCACATAGGTTTCACCTAGGTGGGACAAAACCATATATCTATGGAATCATTTGTTATGTACTTTATTTCTGATTTGAATATGTTTTTAATATGATGTTAAAATAAACTTGGATTTTTTTATTCAATTGTGTGCTATCTTTCATTTTGGGTCTACTGGTGGCTACCAATTTAAAGTCCACGTTCATCCTTGTTTTTTTAATGATGGGGCACTATTCCTCCCACTGACACCATGATGGGGTGCTATTCCTCCCCCTATTATCTATGAAGCATGGTTTATTCTTAGTGACACCAAGACAATTTCTACTCCCAATGATCACAGTCCGCCCCCCCCCTAAAATCTGAAGGGCAGTAAACTGGCCCTTTGTGTAGATATATATGTGATATAAATTTAAATAATACATTTGAGACATGCATGAGGAATCATGACCGGCAGCAGTACAGCTGACTGAGGAAATCTGGGTAACTAAGTAATATACACATGTGCAGAAATGCAATAGACAACAGGCAGTATCTCACAAAAGTGAGTACATCACTCACATTTTTGTAAATATTTTATTATATCTTTTTATGTGACAACACTGAAGAAATGACACTTTGCTACAATGTAAAGTAGTGAGTGTACAGCTTGTATAACAGTGTAAATTTGCTGTCCCCTCAAAATAACTCAACACATGGCCATTGATGTCTAAACCGCTGGAAACAAAAGTGAGTACACCCCTAAGTGAAAATGTCCAAATTGGGTCCAATTAGCCACTTTACCTCCCCAGTGTCATTTGACTTGTTAGTGTTACAAGGTCTCATGTGTGATTGGGGAGCAGGTGTGTTAAATGTGGTGTTATCTCTCTCACTCTCTCATACTGGTCACTGGAAGTTCAACATGGCACCTCATCCTCTTTGAGGATCTGAAAAAAGAATTGTTGCTCTAAATAAAGATGGCATAGGCTATAAAAAGATTGCCAAGATGCTGAAACGCGGTGGCCAAGACCATACAGCAGTTTAACAGGACACGTTCCACTCAGAGCAGGCCTTGCCATGGTTGACCAAAGAAGTTAAGTGCATGTGCTCAGAGTCATATGCAGAGGTTGTCTTTGGAAAATAGACATATGAGTGCTGCCACCATTGCTAAAGAGGTTCAAGGGGTGGGGGGTCAGCCTGTGAGTGCTCAGACCATACGCCGCACACTGCATCGAATTGGTTTGCATGGCTGTCGTCCCAGAAGGAATCCTCTTTTAAAGACAATGCACAAGAAAGCCCGTAAATAGTTTGCTGAAGACAAGCAGACTAAGGACATAGATTACTGGCACTATGTCCTGTGGTCTGATGAGACCAAGTTAAAGTTATTTGGTTCAGATGGTGTCCAGCGTGTGTGGGGGCAACCAGGTGAGGAGTACAAAGACAAGTGTGTCTTACCTACAGTCAAGCATGGTGGTGGGATTGTCATGGTTTGGGGCTGCAATGAGTTCTTCCGGCACTGGGGAGCTACAGTTCATTGAGGGAACCATGAATGCCAATATGTACTGTGACATACTGAAGCAGAGCATGATCCCCTCTCTTCGAAGACTGGGCCGCAGGGCAGTATTCCGACATGATAATGACCCCAAACATACATCCAAGACAACCACTGCCTTGCTAAAGAAGCTGAGGGTAAAGGTGATGGCCAAGCATGTCTCCAGACCTAAACCCTATTGAGCATCTGTGGGGCAACCTCAAACAGAAGGTGGAGGAGCGCAAGGTCTCTAACATCCACCAGCTCCATGATGTCGTCATGGAGGAGTGGAAAAGGACTCCAGTGGTAGCCTGTGAAGCTCTGGTGAACTCCATGCCCAAGAGGGTTAAGGCAGTGCTGGAAAATAATGGTGACCACACAAAATATTGACACTTTGGACCAAATTTGGACATTTTCACTTAGGGGGTGTACTCTTTTTTTGTTGCCAGTGGTTTAGACATTAATGGCTGTGTGTTGAGTTATTTTGAGGGTACTGCAAATTTACACTGTTATACAAGCTGTACACTCACGACTTTACATTGTAGCAAAGTGTCATTGAGGTGATTGAAGTTGTATAGTGCACTTGCAATAAAACAAATGAGCACTGTCCATGATACTTTTTTTATTTGCACAACAGCTTTCAAGGTGGTACCTTCTTCTGGGTCCAAGCAGTACCCGCATGGACTGAGAAGGGAACGCCCTGAAAGCTTGTCCTGAAAACTATTAGTGCAGATAAAAAAAGTATCACAGATAGTACTTATTGTTTTGTATCATGAATCATAAAACTGTTTGGTATTGACTTCATGGAAAGGAATAGCTTGTTTTTTTTCAGGCAGCCACTATGGTTTATTTCCCCACTAAAGGACAAGGGTGACCAATTTTCACTGATGTTTATGGAGGTGTGCATTTTTTTCATGTGAAGTTCCAGGGATTTCTCTCAATCAGTGTATTGCATAAAGTGAACGTAAGACGAAAGAAATTGGACAAAATAATGAATGACGAAGGGGGAGGACCAGCAGATGTGTGTTATGTTGCTAATCACATTGAAAACCCCTAGAGTATTTGTTGCAGATGAAAGGGTGGACGTGGGCAATTCTACTTGGTACAGTGTACTACTGGGTGCAAACTTTGTGGGCAGATAGACCCGACTTTCTTCCAGTGCAGCCTCATAAACCTATAGGGAGACAGAGAAGGGGTTGGACCTGAGCGCAACTTTTCAGATTAAGTATAAATTTGCATAAATGAACACCCTTGGTTTATTTAAATCCCCAGGGCATTTAGGAGCAAATAGCACTTGTTTAGACATTACAAAACAAATGACAGGTTTACCTAGAAAGATCTACTGGCATATAACACGTACATTCATTTTAAGAGGGAAGTTTCAGGATAAAAACTTAAATTTTAAATAAGGAACTTTGAAGCAAAATAAGGGTCAGTGCCCATTTGCAGCCTCACCATTGCCATCAATGCAGCCTGATCAATGCCCATCTGCAGCCTCACAAGTGCCATCAATGCAGCAGCCTCACCATTGCCATCAATGCAGCCTGATCAGTGATCAATGCCCATCTGCAGCCTCACAAGTGCCATCAATGCAGCCTCATCAGTCCACGTCAATGCAGCCTCACAAGTGCCATCAATGCAGCAGCCTCACCATTGCCTTCAATGCAGCAGCCTCAGCATTGCCTTCAATGCAGCAGCCTCACCATTGCCATCAGTGCAGCCTAATTGATGCCCATCTGCAGCCTAGAAGGGACAGGGAGGGGGGCGGAACGAGCGCCGACAGATTACATACAGTGAGAATCTCCTATAGTCGTCCAATGGCAGCCCAGGAGACGGGACTTCCTATTACAGAGGCCGCCAAGTAAACAGGAGATTCTCACTGTATATCTGATGGCGCTCGTCCCGCCCCCCTCCCTGTCCCCTCTGAGGCAGCTAAAATTGAACTATTGGTGTATAAGTTGCACACGCTATTTGCACCCGATTTTCAGGGTGAAAAAGTGCGTGTTATACACCAATAAATACAGTAATTCCACATCTGTAATTATTCACATGTCATCTATCTTCCTTGAGCGATCATTTTTTCTGTTAAACATTTACTAACCTGGGACTTTCCCTGTGATAAGAGCATAGAAACTGCAATGAGAAAACTTCAAAGCCAATTCTTTCAGGAAGTGATAGTCTAATTTTCTTTCAGGAAGTGGCAGCTTTATTTCAGTGTCATACTTAGTTCAGCTCAGTGCAACAAATCATATGATTCAGCCAAAGTTCTAAAGCTGTAGCCAGATGTTGGTAGGGAACCTGTAACAAAGGTAGAACACTAAGAAGCCTCTGATAATGGCAATAATTATAGTCTAGCTCCAATGCAAGTGATGACACTGTCACTGGTAATTGCTCATTTGGAAGATCTTATCAGTGGCTCTGTTATGTAGTGGCCTTGTCGCATACTGAGTTGCATGTCCTCCATGAGCACTAACCACATGATGGAGGAACACTATTACCTTAGTCCTACCCAAGCATAAGTTGGTCCCCTAGGACTTACCAGCTACTGTAGACACAGGATCCTGCACTGGGTACCCCATGAAACTGACCAATAAGTGAGCACTCCCGGGAGACCCCTGGTTGGAACTAACCAGCACCACCAGTAATCAATTTCATAACTGCTCCAGGCTGTATGGCAATGAACCTCAATAGCAATCTCACTAAGCACCAGTTTGTTTCCAGAGGACTTCTCCATCTTAAGATTAGGAGAAGGGAGAGTTCAAACAATGGGAAGCCTTGTAACTGTTTACTGAACCATTGATTTAAATATTTACACACATCAGTCATCTCAGATGTTATGACATATTCCTCTTAAGTTGCAAATGATAGAGCATTAGCAAGCAGAGCATTGGTGGCAAACTCCTTTTAAGTTGCAAATGATAGAACATTAGCAACCAGAGAATCATGTCGAGGAGCCAATACATTTTAAGGGGGGTTGCCAGAGTCCTGCATCCCATGCAAAGGGGGTGCAATAGTCCCAACAGTCCTGCACATTTCCTCCATCCATTTCCATAAGGGAAGTCTCCCAGGAGCCAAAGCCTCAGAAGTTACATCTTTGTTTTAGCTTGGTCCTTAAAGTGCTTCCCATGGCATGTTGACCAATAACAGGCAAGCTCCTGCCAAATTATATTTACAGGACCCTCTTTCCCAAGATGCCTCACAATGACAAAAGCAGAACTGACACTACCTAACCATTTATGGTTAGACCCTACTCACTATTCTGGGGACCTCTAGGGGCTAACTAGGCACTGCTTAGTCGGACTATAATAGATTTTTACTCTACTTATGGTGACACCCAATGGCCAATTTGAGGAACTTCCCTGGACACTCCTGTGTCCCTACCTCACAGCTCCTGAGACAGATATTTCAACTTTGTTAAATATTCCATTTAATAATGGTTTAAACTCCAACCGGAACTTTTTCTAACATAAAAATAATAGAAGATAATGAACAGACAGGCCTGAGAACCAGATTGTACAATGGCATCATATAAAGTCATACTGCAACCATTCCTAAGACGTGTCACTAAGACGTGTGAATTTGAATCTCAACTCCCAATATGAATATCTTGAAAAGCCTCCTAACTCAGCTCAGGTAGACAAATCTTAACAAGTGTCTTTGCTTGAAATAAGACAAACCTTACAAGATAAAAATAAAACAGGGAATTAGTTCTTACCCCAAACAGTAAGTTACAAACCAGCATATAATTTGTGTTATTTATAGGTTTTACACAGAAAACCATCCAGCACCCATGTTAGTCATGCTCTATTTGGCCCACAGTAAGAATGTTCATCTGTTGTGGGGATTGGGGGGGTGCCTGAACATTGCATGCCTATGATGCATACACAGCCAACTAGCCCTTTGAGGATAGAGACAGAGGATAGAGGTGCTCCCATGGTGATTGGTGAGGGTGGGTATTCCTATAGGACATTTAGTATTTTGGTTTATTGTGACACCTTACCACATCTTCCAGCAGCAGCTGCCTTTGTGACTCTCGACATTCAGTCACATGACATCTAAGAACTCCACAGCATGTTAACTGGAAGGCATCATTTTGTCAGGATCTGTGCTCTCAGGTCTGAACAGGAAGCAGCTATCTATATAATGCTCAGCATGTGTCACTGTCTGGGGGTCCTGTACTGCTCTGAATGGTAAAGTCTTTAAAGACTTCACTTAGGGCCACCAGTCCAACATAAAATATTTGTACTTGCTCAGGAAGCCAAAGCACTCCAACCCAAGGTCTCCTCTGATTGTGTACAATGTGTGGATCAGTACGAGTTGACACAAAATCTAACAAGCACCAACGTGTAGAGAGCTGGCTTCCTTTCTTAAGTCACCCTATCCTAAATCAGGGGTGTCCAACTTGTGGCCCACAGGCCACATGGAGCCCAAGACAGCTTTGAATGCTGCTCAACTTACTTAACCCCTTCCCGCTGACCGCACACATACCTACTGTATATGTGGCCTCACGGAAGTGGGATTTTTTTTTTCGTGGGGCCACATATATACATATCACCCTATGTGCTGGGAGCATGCCTCGCAGCAAGCTACCAGCACGGAGACTAGGCTCTTACCAAGAGCCTCGGGTCTCAGACTGACAAAAGGGACCCAAGACTGTTGGTTCCAGGTCACTGTGATAGCCAATCAGATAGCCCCTGATTGGCTATCACAGTGATCAGTCACTGTGAGCCTACCCCTGTGTTTACGTCCTCTTCTAAATGAAGAGAAGGCCTCTTGCACACTGGACGTTATAATAACGTTATAAAAACGCCAGTAGCTTTGCAGTTTTTTTCAAAGGTTTTTCCGTGTTTTTGCAATACCATTTTTTAGCTTTTTTTAGCATTAGCGGTTTATGGCGTTTTTTTTTTTTTCAATGGGATCAAAAAAGTTAAAAAAAGGTGGTGAGACGTGTTTTTGAGCGTCTATCTGCATTTTTTGATGTTAGAACGTTTTTAGAGCTGAAAAACTTCTCTCAGAACCGGCTGCTAGTTTTGGGGGGTTTTTACAGCATAAAAACGCTCCAACCAAAAACAGTTGATAACAGCCTATGTATGCATGGACACATAGGATAACAAGATGGAGAGTTTATTGACTGTAGAAAAAAATGTCTGAAGCCAAAAACAGCAGCTGTACAAATGTCCAAAAACGTCCAGTGTGCATGGGGACTTAAAGTGGAGTTCCACCCAAAAGTGGAACTTCCACTAATCAGATTCCTCCCCCCCTCCGGTGACACAGTTGGCACCTTTCAGGGGGAAGGGGGGTACAGATACCTGTATATTACAGGTATCTGTACCCACTTCCGGCATAAATAGCCGCAGAATCTGTTATTTACGCCACTTCCTGCTCCCTCCCGCTGCCTGCTGGGAAACACACACGGGTCCCAGAGGCAGCAGGGAGCATTCGTATTGCGCGGCGCGACTCGCGCATGCGCAGTAGGGAACCGGGAAGTGAAGCCGCACGGCTTCATTTCCTGATTCCCTTACCGAAGATGGAGGCGGCAGCACCCGAGGACGGAGAGATGCTTCGGCCTCGGGTGCCGACATCGCGGGCGCCCTGGACAGGTAAGAGTCCATGTTTTAAAAGTCAGCAGCTGCAGTATTTGTAGCTGCTGACTTTTAACATTTTTTCTTTCGGCGGCGCTCCGCTTTAAGATACACTGTATCTTCCTCTTCTTGCAGGAGAGTAAATGTAAACAAATCAAAGTGTGTATTAAAAAAAGGAAAAAGAAAAAAAAAAGAATAAAAAATAAAGAAAATAAATAAATAATAAGGTCAAGGTTTGCCAGGGTAAGTGTTACAAATCAAAGTGTGTATTAAAAAAAGAAAAAGAAAAGAAAAGAATAAAAAATAAAGAAAATAAATATAACAAGATCAAGGTTTGCCAGGGTAAGTGTTAGGGTCAAGGTCGGGGTCAAAGGTCACGGTTAGCATATTTTTGGTAGAATGAATTTTTTTTTTTAAATTGGTATTCATGTCAGTTTGTGATAGTGTTTTAGGTAGGATAAAAAAAAAAAATGCAAAATGCGCACTATTGTTTCCGGTCTGTACTACGGGTACAAACAACAACTAACATACACATATGTGGTATCACTGCAATTGTCAGGAGCAAGAGAATTTATTTTGGGTTGTTCTTTGGTGGTAAATGAAAATAGGAAGAAATATACAGCTACAATACATTAAAAAATATATATATATATATATATTTTTTTTTACTATTTTTTGCCAGTTTTCCTTTGATAATAAAAAAAAGGAGATATCCGCTACCATTTACCAACAAAAGAAAGCAATTTGATTTGAAAAAAAAAACAAGGTATAATCCACCAGGATTAGCGGCGCTTAACCGTCATTTTTGCAGAGGTTTTCGGCTACTAGCGGGGCGCTTTTAACCCCCTGCTAGCGACCGAAAAATGATTAAAACGACCTGCAAAGCGCCACTAAAGCGGCGCTGCCCATTCATTGCAATGGGCAGGGGCGCTTTAGGAGAGGTGTATACACCGCTCCAAAGATGCTGCTTGCAGGACTTTTTTTAACATCCTGCCAAGCATCGCCCCAGTGTGAAAGCACTCGGGCTTTCACACTGGGACTGCAGGGGAGCCATTTTTCAGGCACTTTACAGTAGCTATTTTTAGCCCAAAAGCACCTGAAAAACGCCTCAGTGTGAAAGGGGTCTAAGCAGTTGTGACGATATGTACAGTTTTACTAACACGTGTAAAAGTTGCACAATTGTGCTTAGGCATTTAAATTTGTTTTACCCTTATGCATGAAGAGGTTAAAAATGTTTTTTCTTTTTTTTTTATGTAAAAATGCATTTGACAGTGTCTCTTTATTGGACTTTTATATGTTTTATCTCCCCAAAGAAAAATATCCCACTCTTCACAATCACGTCATCAGTTTTAGGTAGCACCTATATTTGAGAGAAACTATTTTTAAGAATGAAACACATGCAGGGCAAAATTAGAACCAAAATATCTGATAAACACCTTGAGAATTCATTAAGAATTGCTCCTACATCCATTTAACCAGATATTGTCCAGTTCGTTTATCAAAAACAGTGTCAAGTATCGCACTTGTTTTATGTTACCCTCCTTTACCTTTATAATAAAAGAGATTAAAAAAATGAGGTTTTATTACTCAGATAGGTACATTATCTATATCAGTGATCAGTTAACTTGTGATCTGTTCAACTTTTTCTGCCCATCAGCCATCCTTATTATTAGTGTACTGTATTTAATGTGTGGCCCAAGACAATTCCTCCTTTCTGTGGCCCAGGAAGGTCAAAAGGTTTGACACCACTGCCCTAAATGGTCTTATAAGTAATATACCCTGGCCTATGATTTCTTCTCGCTAAACGCAATCATTTTTGGTACTACCATAAATATGGATTGGCTTTTACATGTTGTTATGAGCTTATGACATCCTTCTAAGTGAGTATATTAATTCTGCGTGCCGATCAACATGTTCCGTATTAAAGATCTGTTGTTAATATAAACAGATATGAAGCCTCTGTGGAATGCATCCTGTAATAGGTTGACGTTTAACAGTACTGGCTTCTATTGGCCTCTGCAAAGCATCATCTTCTGTTTTGCCCAGTGAACTGTGCGAAACCTTAGCTAAACAATATTCTTAGTATGGGCTGAGCTTTGTTCTCTGATCAACTGGCAGAATTTTGCAGAAGCATTTATTGACACAAGAAACACATCTGATTGTACCTATTACATTCATAAGTTGGGTACTATTAACTTAGTAGTACCAAGAGTAATGTAGCAGGGACATATGCATTTTAATGTCGGTTTTTATGTTAAAGGAAAGGTGCTCCAACAGAAGCGAAATCTCCTACTGGGACAATTTCCATGTTTCAAGCAACCCAACTAACATACAAAAAGAAGGGAAAGGTTAAAACCCTGTCCATTCTTGTTCTTTACCTTTACTTTCTGACTGAGATACAACATTAATCTTTCCATTGAAACCCTTGCCCTGTTCAGTTCAGTTTACCTGTAAAAACTTAAATTTTCTTTCCCTTAAGGCCACAAGGGCAAAAAGAGTGACTTTCCATACTGGGGACGCAGACAGTAATAAAAATCTGGCAGGAAATTCAACACATCCACACTTAAAAAAAAATTCCTTTAAATGTACTTTAACTGTATGTGCCATTTCCCTAGTTAAACTAGTACAATAAAGTTAAACATTATCCATATCTTGTTTCTTGACATTGTGTGAGAGGAGAATTTTATACCACACTGTTCAATATTTATTCTTTAAGAAACACTTGGAAAAGTGATATGGAAAAAAGTCACAAAAAGAAAACTTTGACATATACAGTATATATCAGTCTTGGTTCTAATGTATCTAACCCCCTAGGCATGGAGTACTATACAGACAATGTGAGAAATAGATATTTAATATCTGTCCATTATTCATCTTACCCTGCCACTCACTCCAGTGTAGAACCTGGTGGTGAAGTCTGTACTAGTACTAAATTAGTGTATTTGTAATATATATATATATATATATATATATATATATATATATATATATATATATATATATATGTATATATATATATATAATGAATTTTAGCATTTTCAATCATACCCCAGTGTTGTAGTATTTCAGTAAATTACCTAAACACATAGATACATAAAGAATAACTACACTTAAGTGTCCCTTATTCATTTATCACCTTTTGGTGCAGTGGCTCTCTAAATATAATAAATACATCAGATAACCAAAAGGAATGCTTTACTACTCAGGGCTGGCACAATGTTTGCATCATTAATACTCCCGGACAGCTTTTGTAATTTAGAGCCTTTGCCAATGGACTACATAGGGATAAATGACCATACAAATATACCATGATAAAAACAAACACAGTTTCTAGTCTTTATGGCATCTACCATGCTTGCACCAAATTGGAAAGCAGGATGTGAACACTGAGTATGGGGACTCGGTGGCAGTCCTGGGCAGGCTGTGCAGTGTAAAGAACCTCTTCTGATCATCTGATAAATTAAACTCAATTTAAAGCAGAAGTAAAGTTGAAAAAGAGAAATCTTCTCCATGCAAGGGCTTTTTTGCATTGTTTGTCGCTTCTAGGCCAGCCAATTGAAATTAATGTGTTGCCCTATGCAGGAAGTGCAGCAACATGCCAAAAAAAGTGCATATGTGTACGTAGTGCTCTCATGAAATCTGGACTTAAGCCCCCTAGTTCTAGCTGGAGCTGGGATCCAGATGGCCTCTACTATACTGCAGCTATCAGTCCCAAAGGGCCACAGCCCTCAGGCTGGGTCTTTTCCCACAAGACGAGGCCCAGCTTTTCCAGGCCCCAGACTTCAGCTCCCTACCAGCCCTTCTTCCTGCCAGAGATTGGCTGAGGCAGTATGAATATGCAAGTGAGAGTCTACCTCTTCCACCCACTAAATTCTGGAACTTACCAGAAATCAGGGGAAAGCAGTTGAGCCTGCTACCAGCAGAACATAGAACAGCCAAAAGCAATCATACTTCACTCCACTGCTACAGGGGAGCCAAAATCTAAATTTTCCTCAACTGTTAGCAACATAGCTAAGAGGGTTGCTACACCACAATCAATGCATCAGCACTGCTGTCACCCTACTGCACACCGTAGGCTGCCCTAAGGCTGCATTCACACTATAGAAGCTTGTAAATGTGTGCACAAAAATGCGTGTTGTGCTTGCAGTGCCATTTATTGTTAATGGCACCCCAAACGCAGCAAACAAGATGCTTGTTTTTGTGTGCAATAGGGTTCCTGAGGCTTTTTGCAATGTATGTTGCTCCTAGGAGAGCCCATCGAAATTAATGTGCTGCCCTATGCAGGAAGTGCAACAACATGCCAAAAGAACATGCATATGTGTACGTAGTGTGAATGGAGGATGAGTGCTGAATTTTGGATGGGGGTAGGAATGTGTCCCCTCTCTCCATACTCCAGAAATTCTGGATGGATTGAGGATGGTGGGGCTGTCAGAAAGAATTTTGTAAAAGGAAATTACTATCTGACACTTTAGCAGGGACCTTAAAGCAGAATTAATCATTATTAACTATTTGCAATCCTTTTGCTGTTTTCATTTGTAAATCGATAGAAAGGTATATTAAATTTGCTTATTTTTTTCTTCAGTTGCTTCCTGGTTTCTGGCCTAGGGCAAAATTATTTCATACATTCCAAGAGTCTTCATGGGTGTTTTTTTCCCCCTTCATCTGGAAGAGGGAAGGATGGGCTTCCCCAGCTAAGCACACCCTTCTGCCTACATACCTGACCTAAGGGCAGATGGATTCCAGGAAGTACATACTGTCACTAGAAAACCTGGGGGGGGGGGGGGGAGCGGGTTCAAAGTGATTTTTTAACTAAATAAAGCATGGAGACATGGATGGATGGGTGAGTTTGCTTTAAATATTACAAATGAATTAAATAGTGTTTTCACTTAGTAGTGCTCACATATCGTTTAGTACCACTTTAATTTATGTTATTACATAAACACTGACCAATTACAACATTTTTTTTCTTTTCACATTTATGCTGTAACTAATGCTGCAAGTGCTTTATTCTGTAACTCATACTTGTATGCTGTAACTAACATTATCTTTGGTCCTATTATACAATTTAATACTGTAAACCAGATTTATTGAAGAATAGCAAGTCCGCCAGGATTTAGTAAGGAGACTTAGTCAGACTAAAAGCAGGTATCAGGTGCCACATAATCAGTATTTCCCAGTCCTTGCCCTATTTAACAAGGGTGACCCAAAAACAATATGATGCCATATGCTCTGATGTGTGAAGACAGAGCTTGTCTTATGTATAGGGATGCTGGTCTTGGAAATCCCTTTGCAACTGTTTTTTGTAATACAAATGTAGTGGTACCCCGGTAGGGGCTGCTGGTAATTGTAGTCCGTCTGTCACCCTGTACAGCCAGGCACCTGACTTCAGTCACTCTCAGACAGAAAACAGTCCATGTACTTTGTTTTGTATTTTTATTGAGGGGATTAAACTTGGATGGGGATAGGGTAGTTATGAGATGCCTAGTTGATTGCTGAAATTGGTAGGAACTCAGAAAACTATATACACCTCCGGTATATACAACTCTTCTCTTCTCTCCAGCACAACACTTGCTTGCAGACTATCTCTCCTTAACACCTCCAGCACATCACTTGCTTGCTCTTGCAGGACCAGCTAGCACTTATTTGCAGGCCTGACACTGGCTCAGCCAGGCCTAAAGTGAATGCCCTTTGCAGGCAGGGACCATGGGCCCCTTTGGTGTAGCAAAAATATAGGTAGTCCCAATGCTAGTTGTTCACATGGCTACTGATCCCAGTACCACCTCTTCAGCCCTCCTGGCTGTAGCTGCCTCTCTCCACTGCCCGTGCCACCACAGTCCACTCCACTGGCTCTGCACCCATCCCAGACTGCAATCTCCTAGTCCTCTCAGGCGTACCTCCCAGACCTCCTGACTGTGTGACACTCACCAGCCCTCTTGGCTGCAACTTTTAATTCCTCCTGGAGACTTTGCCTAGCAGTGCTCTCCCGCACACTGCCCTCTCCTTGCTCCCGTGCCACCTGTCCAGGACACCTCTGTGTGTTGTAAGAGGGTTCAGTCTGCACCCGAGCCCATTCTCAAGGTCACCCCTAGATTGGGGAGCTCCCTCCATGGCCATAACAGCCTAGCACCCCATCTCAAGTTTCCACTTGAACAACTCCTCCACAGTTGGGCTGAACCTGAGTACTTGAGGAGACCTGCCCCCTGCCAATCCAGGTTGGGGATTGGTCAGGGCTCATCAGAATACCCCAGGCAGCTCAACCTTTCCTCTCCTCCTTCCTTTCCAGAAAAAAACAGAACATTCTGAAAAGAAGTGGAAGGTGTTGGTGATGCTGCCACCAGCCCACCAGTCACCAGCTCTGCCTGAGTCACTTAACCCTGACCCAGAAGAAAAACACACAGGCTTGGCCCTGACAATTTACCTACAATAGAAAAAAATGCTATCTCTCTTTAGCTCACTTACTAGAGGGTGCTACACTATCATAGTGGAAAAAAATAGGACATTGCTCTTTTATTTGAAAGATGCATTCAGGCCTTTCAAGTTATGTTATTAATTTCTTGCATATTAAATACTACCACATTATATTACAGAGCATGATGCACTGTGTGTAAGACTGCAAATAGTGCACAAAGCTCCTTCTGTTGTCACACAGTATAGGGTAACAAGAAACATGCCACAATTATACCTCCCTATGCATGGGATTTCGGCATTTCGGTGCAGGTGGAAGGCACAGATGGACCATCCAACCCCATTGCCGGCAGCTGGTAAAACTCTGGGACAGGATAAAAGCTGCTGTGGTTGGACAAGGCCCGTGTGTAGGTAGTAGAGATGGGCCAAACACCCCCCTTGTTCGATTCGCAGCAGAACTCCTGAACAGGGGAAAAGTTCTGCCTTGAACTGTGAACTCCATTGAAGTCTATGCGAGCCAAACATGAGAAATCAAAAGTGCTCATTTTGAAGGCTTATATGCAAATAATTGGCCAGAAAAGGGTATGGGGCCCGGGTACTGCCCTGGGAAACATGTATTAATGCAAAAAAAAACTTTTTTAAACTATAATTTTTTTCAGGAGCAGTGATTTTATTGATGCTTGAAGTGCAACAATAAAAAATGAAAATTCCTTTAAATATAATTCCTGGGAGTCCCCTTAGTCTTCCTGTAAAGTAGTCCATCTGCATGTATCGCAGTTGCAATTTACAGAAACTGGCTATTTAAGAAAAATTAAAAAAAAACAAAAAAAAAAGGCGTGGGGTCCCCTCCTCCAGTCCATATCAGACCCTTCGAATCTGGTATGGATTTAAAGGGGAACCCCATGCCCAAATTAAAAAAAAAAAGTTGCCCCCCCCCCAAATCAAGACCCTTTTCTGAGCTTGCAGCCCGGCAGAGGAAGAACTGGTCTCCCCCTAGTACTTTCCATAGCTAAAACAAACAACTCCTGAAGCTTGATTGAATACACATGGAAAAATTCTCAATTCAAAATGACTGAAAATTGCTTTGCTCAGGTTCGAATGCATCCTGAGGGTCAGGTCATGCCCGTATTTATGATTATCCTCTTATGTCTGGGGCAACTTTCCATTACCGTATATACTCGAGTATAAGTCGTTCCGAGTATAAGTCGAGGCCCTAATTTACTACAAAAAAAATGGGAAAAACTTAGTGATCCGAGTATAAGACGAGGGTGAGAAATGCACAGCTACTGTAAGTGGAAAAGAGGGTCAACAATGCCCATTTGCAGCATCACTGTGCCCATTTGCATGCCTCACTGTGCCCATTTGCAGCCATAGGTCCCCTGAACTTCAAACTCGGTAGTTAAGAGTTCCTAGATGCCCCCTAGCTGCAGCCAAAATTTGGGGTCTCTGAACCCAAAGGGTCCTGAAATGGCATTGCTGCAGATGGACACAGTTGACCAAATTTGGGGCCCCGTATCTCGGGGCCACTTAGTGCTAGGAACCCCAAATTTGGTGTGCAAACCCAGTGGAACTAGCACCATAAAATTTCCAAATTTGGGGTTCCTAGCACCAAGTGGCCCTGAGATATGGGGCCCCAAAGTCGGTTCAGAAAATGTCAAGAACTTTTCTTCAGCAGAGAATGACATTTTCCGAACCGATTTTGGGGCCCCGTATCTCGGGGCCACTTGGTGCTAGGAACTTCATCTTTGGATATGTTGTGGTACCAGTTCCACTGGGTTTGCATACCACATTTGGGGTTCCTAGCACCAAGTGGCCCTGAGATACGGGGCCCCAAAATTGGTTCGGAAAATGAATTTTTTTGCTGCAGAAAAGTGCTTGACTCAAGTATAAGTCGAGGGGGGCACTTTCAGCACAAAAAAATGTGCTGAAAAATTCGACTTATACTCGAGTATATACGGTACTTGTTTATACTTCTTGATATATTTGTACACAGTAAAGGAAGGAAATTTCCATTCTCTGGGCCGAGTATTCCCAGGGAATTTAGAGCACCTGACCGCTGTGTCACAGAAAAAGGTGACTCAAAGGAATTAATGACCTGGTATCTCCTACAATTTCTTTTTATAGCCAAGGAAGTGTTGTGTATGCAGCGATGGCTGGGCTGAGCCTATTTTATTAGTATGTTTTGATAATTAAGGTTAAGCTACAAGACTGGTAAAGCTTCTCCCAAGCTCAGGTTATTTGTTTTTAATCTCACCTTTGCTTTATACATGCAGCAGTGAGAGTGCACAGGACAAATAAAAAGCTATTCACAGACAAAGCCAGGAGCATATTTGCTGAGCAATGGCTGACTCCACCTGTCACCACATAGTTTATGTGTCTTATGTAAGGCAAATAAAGCCACAGGTGTATCTAAATCACACTGTGGGTGGGGGCTACAGAAAAGAAATACTCTTGATATTAATATTTCCTTATGGTCTACCGTTAAAGTGACACTAAACGATACCCTTATTCTTCAAAAATCCATACACACTCACTACTTAAAGTGATCCTACACTGCATCTGAGCACCACTTTAAAAAACACAATTTAACCACCTGCCCTATAGCAAGTTGACTGCTACAGGGCGGCCGTGCTGTGCAGGATCACATATATATATGCACTTGTGGGTATCGGGCGCGAGTGCACGCTGCCGGCGGCTGGCTCCCACTGTTATTCTACGCAGCGGAAGCTAATCATTCAGTAATGATTATGTAAACAAGGCAGATCACCATTCTGTCAGTAGGTAAGAATATCAGAATGAATACAGTCAGCACAAAGAGAAAATTGGCAAAGATAAAATGCAGCTGAACACTAACAGTTTTTCACATAATTTCAACAGTCGATATTTTACAAAGAGTGCAGCACAAAAATTAGGGCTCATTAACCGCTTCCCGACGGCCTCACGCAGATATACTGCGTCAGAAGGGCATGTACAGGCAGATTAACGTACCTGTACATCACCCTTTATGAGGCGACTCGCGGGCGCCCGTCGGGAGCTCCGTGACCGGGATCGCGGGTCCCACGGACTCGATATCCGCGGGCATACCCGTGATCATCTCACGGTGAAGAAGAACGGGGAGATGCTAATGTTAACAAGCATCTCCCCGTTCTGCCTAGTGACACTGACACTGATTACGCTTCCTGTTATTGGGAGTGGTGATCAGTGATGTGTCACACACAGCCCCTCCCCCCCCCACAGTTAGAGTCCCTCCCTAGGACACACTTAACCCCTACAGCGCCACCTGGTGGTTAACCCCTACACTGCCAGTGAAATTTTTACAGTAATCAATGCAATTTTATAGCATTGATCGTTGTATTAATGCCAATGGTCCCAAAAATGTGTCATAATTGTCCGATGTGTCCGCCATAATGTCGCAGTCACGATAAAAATCACTGATCGCTGCCATTACTAGTAAAAACAAAATTATCAATAAAAATGCTATAAAAATGCCATAAAACTATCCCCTATTTTGTAGACGCTATAAGTTTTGCGCAAACCAATCAATGTTGGTGTATTGTCTCCCTTTATATTGTAAAGCGCTGCGCAAACTGTTGGCGCTAAATACATCCTGTATAATAATAATAATAATAATATAATAATAATTATAATTATAATAGGCTTCAAAAAAAGGGTGGGCTCGGGGCGCAGAGCTCTGTGCCCTGAGTCCACCCAGTTGTGTGACAATAGCGAATGAATATTGGCTATTGTCACACTGATTCTCCTCCTGGCCAATCAGGAAGCGGGTCCTGAGACCCGTTTCCCAATTGGCTGAAAGGAGAAGCGATCCTATTGGTCTAAGAGGAGCAGGGAGTAGACGCACAGCCAGAGGAGACGCACGGCCGGCCGGAGGAGATGCAGGGGAAGCCCGACCGACCCACCACTGATGCCATGGCCTCTGCACTGCTGACACGCTCCCTTGTACTGGGCACTAATGGATTACTACCAGCTAATGATGCCATCTGTCATCAGTGGTGCACAGAGATGACAATAATAATGTGCCTGCTCCTACCTCGCCTCTCTCTGTTCTCGGGGGATTAACCTGCAGCAGCAGCTCAGTGGATGTGGGGAAAGTCAGTGTGATCAGCAAGGACCCGAATCTACTACCTACCTACCTGACGAACAACTGGAGCAGGTATGTCCCCCTGTACATTCATGAAGCTGCCTGCTAATACCTTTGTAAGAGAGCCCAGCTTGCTCTTCTGCCTGTCACTGATTGTATTTATAACATGTGAGCACATTACATATAGAGGTATATTAATACCCTTATTTATCCGACCGAACGGGGGGGGGATCTGTTGGTTTGTTTGGAAGTCAGATCATAGCAGCAATTAAAAAAGGCACTTGGAGGGGGCTAAGAGCAATGCTTGAATAGAATTTCTTTTTTAAACCAGAGTTTTGTGTCACTTTAACATAAATCAGCTGTGCTTATATGGTTAATGATATAAAAGAACAGAACTAAGATATCTAATCTTAGACATGCAGACTTGTGTCTGACATTGACAGATAAGATGAACTGTATAATTCAATAACTAAACTGATATTCTGAAACTGATGGGGCATGGAGGCCCAAGATTATTAGTGTCCTACAGTTCTGGACTGACAGCTCTGCCAGATGGGCTGCTGTATCTAAAGACACTTGAAAAGCAAGTACTTACTAATTCTTATGCCAAGATACAAACATTACTGCTTTATCGTATTTAGTATTGTTTAGATTTAAACTAATCTTGCCATGAGACTAAAGGCCCGTACACACGATCAGAAAATCAAAGCGATCATATGATAATTTGGTCGTTAGTACACAGCTTTTGTCCAAAATTCTCCAAAGGGACAAACACGAATATCTTTCTCGTATGATACCAGATCGTACAATTTTTGTTTAATCAGTACAGTTTTCGTCTGAAAATACAATACAGATACACTACAACACATGACATCACTTACGAGGATTTTCGTACTTTAGTATCCTCTTCATTTTCGATCTGGCGGCTAGCATGCAAAAAAACCCAAAAAAAAACAAAAACGGACGATCATTGGTCCAATAATCTCATTGTTTGTACTAAGTTCAAAGCATACAGGTTTAGATTTTTTTTTTCTTTCAGCCTGCAGGATATAAAGAAACAAAATAGCAGATTCCTCCATCCACACTAACAGCACAGATGGACATATCTCCTGCTGCGGGCTTGCCACTATTATATTTTGACAGCCAGCCCCTGATTGGATGCAGCCTCTGTTAAGCCAACGATTCTCCACCAGGTTACTTTCTTTTTTCAATCATGGGATTGACAGGGCCACCCACCAAGTGAATTTTGTCTGGATCCCCAGGTAGCGCCCAAAATTTTTATAGTTTAAGGCTAGCATGCATGCACAGATGTTTAAAGAATCTGCTTGCTTTGTCTATCTAGGGCAGGGGTTCCCAACCTTTTGAAGAGTGAGGGCCACTTAAGCAACTTAGTAACCGCTAGGGTATAATAGAAGTCTATGGCAAAATGCAGCTAACCCACAGGAAAGCCACAGGTGCACTGCGCTGCATCCAAGGTGTGGGTAAACCACAGTGCACCAGTGTAAAATCAGCCTTAGGCTCCTTTCACATGATCAGTCTGACCCAATCAGACCCTTCATTCACCTCTTTGGAGCCACAATAGTAAACAGACATGTGTCCATGTACACACGCCTACCTCCAATCCGATTCGCTAAAAAAAAACAAAAAAAAAACAGAAGGGCATCTGTCCCCTTTCCATCTGGGGGGATCAGATTGGAGAGCCACAATGAGCGGAGCAGGCAGGTGACAGGTCCGTGTCCACTCTGCATATGCAGAGCGGATAAGGACACAGAGACACAGCCCACTCTACTCTTTGGGCCCTCCAATCTGATCCTCCCAGGTGGAAGGCAACAGATCATCTCCCTTCTGTTTTTTTTTTTTTTTTTTTTAGCGAATGGAATTGGAGGTACGCGTGTGTAAACGGCACGGGCAGCCCATCCATTAAGGGCACACGGGCGCCGCCCCCCCTATCTATGCGTCTGGCCCCTTGCCCCGGATGCATGGATTCCAATGGAGGGGTTGTTTCTTTGAAGCACCTGATTAGAGCCAGAGGCTCTAATAGGCTTCAAAATTGGGTGGGCTCGGGGCGCAGAGAATGCACCCAGGTGTGTTACAATAGCGAATGAATATTGTAACATTGATTATCCTCCAGGCCAATCATGAAGTGGGTTTGAGACCCGTCACCCGATTGCTTGAAAGGACAGGCGATCCTATTAGATGCCTAGGGGGAGGAACGGAGAAGCACGGCGGAAGCACACTGCCCGCCATCTGCCACCTAGATAGGCTAGGAAGACAGCGAGCGGGGGGGTGCCGCTGGCCGCTCGAGGTGGTGGTCGTTTGCCACCCCCCCCCCCCCCAAAAAAACACCAGCCACCACTGGTAAATGGAAACAAGTCTGTTTACATTTGCTGTTCCATAGAGGTGAATAGAGGGTCTAATTGGGTCAGACCGATTGGGTGAAAGGGGCCTAAGGTTGCTTTTACACTGATGCGCTGTGGTTTACCTTCACCTTGGGTGCAGCGCAGTGCACCCATGGCTTTACTGCTGGTTAACTGTACTTTGCCATAGACGTCTATTATATCCTGCAGGTGTAGTGCACTTTATGAAAGCGCACCAAGCCCGCAGGTAATAACAGAAGTCTATGGCTCAGTGCACCTGTGGATCAGTTCGAAAGCAGCCCGGTAACAACTGCAGAACAGATATGCCCATATATACAATGTGATTTTAGTATTAAACTTACCTTTAATAACAGTCTTCTATTCAGGTATTGCTGGCTGTTGCTGTCCCAGGGGAACGTGCACCTGTGAACGTATCACCCCACCTGTGACAGGAGGCAACGCTATTCAGAAAGCATCGGCTTATACGGTTCTGCTCCTCAGCCGCTTGCTTCCTCTACCACCGGCTTCATTCACAACACTGATTCCTCTGGCGGGTCAGTAAACCACGATTTGGACTTGCCAACCAGCCATCCCTGAGCAGGAGGTCGCAGGCCACATCAGAGAGCTCCACACACTACATGTGGCGCCGGGCCACTGGTTGGGCACCCCTGATCTAGGGGATGTTGTCTGCATGCATTTACCTATCTGCAGCACATTTTTTGAATGAACTCCCTATAATCTGCCACCTGTTATGTGATCCATCTGAAAGGGAGATTTTTTTCTTGAACTATTCGCTTATTTAAAAAGTTGCGATTTCTGTTTGGGTCCCATGTTCTATCTTAAGTTGGATATCAGTTATTCAACACCTCTACATTTATAAAGATTGGTGTATGTGGATCCTGTTAAGTGAAATGATCCTGGGCTTACTAGTTATGGTGATGCATCATCCCTCTAGTGTGATATGATTTATGCTATGTGATCCACTGGGCTCTTTTGTACCTTCTCAGTTCAGTGGAGGAGGGAATATCTCGAAATGCATCAGAATAGCTCTAACAAGCAGGGCCCTCTGATTCCTTTTGTACCAAATTGTATTGCAACTGTAATGTCTGCCTTCATTTTGTAAAGCGCTGCGCAACCTGTTGGCGCTATATAAATCCTGTATAATAATAATAAATAATATGAGAAATTTGCACCTAAGTTGTGTTGTGATCACGAAATGTTTTAATAGCTTTTTGTATTACTTTTTATGATTTTTATAACATGTTATAAAAAAATCTATTATTAGACATTATTAGTTGGAATGCCTTAAAAATCCCAATCCAAATTGTTTTTTTTTTTTAGATGCATACATTTTTGTTATTCATCACATAGGCTGGACAAGAGAAACATAATAGGGTCCTCTAAAAAGCGTGGATGAAGGAATCTCCCTTGCCTACTATTGTTGTCCAGCAACCAGCATTCACAACTGTCTGAGTACCCGAACAGTGACTGCATCTGATTGGACCAGACATTCATTTTCCACCCAGATTTTTTGATTTTATATTAGAAATTAGTCGAAGGCATAAGCCTAACTTAGCCCCCCATTCATACACAAGTGTAAGTGTTTGCTGGCGATTTTAGAACACATTTTTTTGTGAGTTTTTTGGTGCTTGGGTGTTTTTGTTCTAACCAGTGGCAAGCCAGTTACTTATCTAGTTACTAAGAGGAGGCACTCTTAAAAAGAGGAGACACGTGACAATTGCATGTTACACATGTTTTCAGAGCGTGCTCATTTGAATATAGTCAAACTCTCGATGTTGAGCATTGAAGTACTTTTGCAAAAGATGCTGCATATTGTCTCAATCCTGCCTCAAGACTTCCTGGAGTGAGGGGATGCAAGCATGAGCCATAGGTGCATTCAAAATGTGGGTGTTATTCAGTAGAGTATGATTATATAGTGCTTAATCTTCAGTAGCTGTAACTGTTGTTAAATCAAAAAACTGTATCTAGATGTAGCACCCTGATGTTTAGGCAGGGTTGCTAGTAAATGTACCTGCCAAGTATAGTGCCTTGGCCACTATACTTCTGTCACTAGATGGCCGGGTATCTGGTGGCATTAGATAAGACAAGGGCATTGCAAGGACAAATATGGAATACATGGGGTCTCTCAGCCAATGGGCAGGGATTTTCTTGGGTCCCTTGTCCTGCTGGTAGATCCTATTTATTTGGGTGAGGTCAGGTGATCGGGGTTCTGTACCACCTGGACGGCTGTCTGGGTGGATGTGTGTTGTACTGCCCCGGGCTGCTAGGCCAGAGCCTGAGGCATATCCGGGGGGCATCTGGCTGCTAGGCTGTCTGAGGGTCTATCCAGAAGCAAGAGAGCAGTGCAGTCCAACCAAAGGTAATGGTTCTGCCGGACGGAGAACCTGTCTTGGTAGGAGGTAGAGAGGAAGCTGTCACCACTATGGGACCAATCCACCTTATCACCAGGGACCACTGTGAGTAGCTGAAGCAAGTACTAGACCAGCATTGTTAGCAACCGGGGACAGTGACGAATTGGGAAACTTTAGCTGGTGTCAAGCCAGGGACTAAGCCAGCGGAGTTGTGCCACTTGCAAAACAGTTTTGTGTGCCAAGCCAGGGACTGAGCAGGTCACTGGGGTGACGCTGGGCTGGGTACCTTTCCCTGCATGGGTGTCTACCTATAGAAGTCTCAGAGTCTGTTAATTAACATTGCAACTACTAAAGGGTGTCCTGGCCCTAACCCTCTCTCCCACAGTTCTGTTTAAGAGAAAATAAATCTCTTTGCATTCAAGAAGTGTCTGGCGCCCATTAATCTACCTACATTGCACCCACCATGCCTCGTAACCCACTCTACACAGAAGGATGTCAGCTGTCCCTAACTCTAGAGGTCACCATTAGGCCTGGAGAGGCTCGGGACTTGGCTACATAAAGCAAACTGTTTTTTTAGTTTTGCAAAGGGTAGTGAATGGTAGAACTTCTGTCATTTTTTTGTTTTATTATTTAGTGCTGTGTCTGTTTGGGGAGATTTCCCTTTGCTTCCTGTCCCTGAGACACATCAGGAAGTGAGAAGAAATCTCTTCAAATCATGATGGATAGCTGTCACCAGAACAGATGCCAACTTGAGAAGATTTTCTCTTGCCTCCCATTCCAGTGACAGTTGTAAAATTTGGATTTTCCAACATTTTCATTTTCAGTGACAATGGTTACCTGAACAAATAGAAAGAAATCAATCCAACGGAAACACAGACAGTAATAAAAACCTAACAGAGGCTTTAACCCCTCCACACTCTATCCAAAACTGAAAAAACATTGTGATACAAAAGAGGATATCACTACACAAACCTTGGGGAAAAGGGAGACCGTGAAAATGGAACCCTGCCTTGAATGTCTATAATGACCTCTATTAAATTGGAACAAAAACCTAGAGCATATTTATGAAGCAGTAAATGTGACATTCATCAGACATTAGTGCAGGCATAGTTGGAGATACTTTGACGTAGATTTAAAGTGACCGTGTAGATATAATAGATGTTTGAATTTAAGTAATACTTGTAACAGAGTAGTGTAAATAATTACCTTTCTGCTGATGCTGATGTAACTGATTGAATTTGCTATGGATGTGGGATCCCTTGAAGACTGCCTATGCTGACTATCCTATTCCTCCTCAATCTTGATGATGCTAGCTTCCAACAATATTTTGGTTTAGGGCACCACCACCCAAGGCCCAATTTTTCTACCCCGGTTTAACAGGGGCATGTAATTACAATTTTTGATCTAATATTTCACAGCAGGGCCCATTCCTGTGCCCAACAAGAGTATCTGTTAGGGGTTACAGTGTTGTGGCACCACCACCTAAGGTCCAATTTTTCTGCCCCTATTTAACAGGGGCATGTAATTACAATTTTTGATATACTATTTCAATGCAGGGCCCTTTCCTGCGCCCAACAAGAGTATCTGTGAGGGGTTACAGTGTTGTGGCACCACCACCCAAGGCCCAATTTTTTTGCACCTGTTTAACAGGGGCATGTAATTACAATTATTGATATAATATTTCACAGCAAGGCCCGTTCCTGTGCCCAACAAGAGTATCTGTGAGGGGTTACAGTGTTGTGGCACCACCACCACCACCCAAGGCCCAATTTTTCTGCCTCTGTTTAACAGGGGCATGTAATTACAATTTTTGGTTTAATATTTCAACGCAGGGCCCGTTCTTGCGCCCAACAAGAGTATCTGTGAGGGGTTACCGTGTTGTGGCACCATCACCACCACCACCCAAGGCCCAATTTTTCTGCCCCTATTAAACAGGGGCATGTAATTAAAATTTTTGATACATTTCAACGCAGGGCCCGTTCCTGCGCCCAACAAGAGTATCTGTGAGGGGTTACAGTGTTGTGGCACCACCACCACCACCCAAGGCCCAGTTTTTCTGCCCCTATTAAACAGGGGCAAGTAATTAAAATTTTTGATATAATATTTCAACGCAGGGCCCGTTCCTGCGCTGGACAAGAGTATCTGTGAGGGGTTACAGTGTTGTGGCACCACCACCACCACCCAAGGCCCAATTTTTCTGCCCCTATTAAACAGGGGCATGTATTTAAAATTTTTGGATATAATATTTCAACGCAGGGCCCGTTCCTGCGCCCGACAAGAGTATCTGTGAGGGGTTACAGTGTTGTGGCACCACCACCCAAGGTCCAATTTTTCTGCCCCTGTTAAACAGGGGCATATAATTACAATTTTTGATATAATATTTCAAGGCAGGGCCTGTTCCTGCGCCCAACAAGAGTATCTATTTTTTACTTTAGAAATGTCATTTTGTTGTGGTACTGTTCTAAACACGGAAAATGCACTACTTTACTGGCATACTAAGGACACCCTCCAGGCACGATATTTAAAGGAATATTTCTTCATTCATTGTTTTTGCATTGATACATGTCCCCTGGCAATAACTTGCATAAAAGCCTTTAAAAACACTTTTGATTTTTCACCTTCATGTCCCATAGACTTTAACAGTGTTCGCTTGTTCGAACAAATTTTTTGCCTGTTCGCATGTTCTGCTTTGTCTTGGTTTTAGAGACAAAGAGATCTTCAAATAAGAAAACCAGCTGATCTCTTGTCTTTGTCCATTTTGCTTTATGAGCTATGTCATGTCTGTCTCTGTTCCCACTATTGTGTCATCAAAGCTTATATAGTTAATAGAAGTAGAGTTTTTTGCTGCCTAATCAGTACTTCTTAGCTATGGCATGCTTAAGGGAAGCATCTCTCCTTCTCCACCAAGATCTAATATTTTGATCGTTTAATTATATACTATATAGCCAAAGATTTGTGAACACCTGAGCATCACACCAACACTAAAAGGCCAAAAGTATGTGGCTACCCTTCTAAATGGCTGAGTTCAGGTGTTTCCAGTGAAGGGCACAGTTAATGCTGTAGATATAAAGACAACTGTGTGCTTCCAACCCTGAGTTTGTTTCAGCATGAATGTGTCCCTCAAGAATTCCCTGCAAGAATTCAGGTCCATTAAGGGTTTATTCACACCAGGTGCAGTAGAACCACATTTGGCGGCTACTGTAGCACAGTCCTAGCACAAGAAAAAGCAAAATGCCTTGTCTCCTATGTGCCCGGATCACACCACCACGTGGTGGTGGTGGTTGTGTGGTGCATACTGAAAAAAATTACTGCGGACTGTACTTTTTTTCAGCACAACACGGTGTGAGGGAACCCACTGCCTCCTACCATGGTGGCCAATAGAACTTTAAGGATGAGTTCACCTTTGGAGACATGTTAAATGTTCCACCCATTTTTAGGGTGGAACATGTAACATGTTCCCAATGCTGCAGCCGCTGTCTAATCCGTAACAGCAGTACAAGGAGAAATTCCCCGTACTAGCTGGCCCACCCGGCCACATCATTCATTCACACAGCTCTGTGTATGAATGAACTACAAGCCCCAATATTTTTTGTGGCTGTCAGCTTGTAGTTCTCAATGAACTTCCACAGCACTGTTCATTTATTCTTCCTGTCAGCCTATCTGCTTTGTCGTATGGGATGTATGGGCACACAGATACACTGACACATCTTCAGAAGACCTGTATGGCACCAGCCGAGCCCACCCAGAGCACTGCAGAGCACTGCACCCCGAGCCCAAACAGTTGTGTGACAATGAATATTCACTATTGTCACACTGATTCTCCTTCCAGCTGAAAGGATAGGCGATCCTTTAGGCCACCTAGGAGGAGGAGGGAGGAGACGCATGGCCACCGGGAGGAGATGCACGAAGCAGGGGGGGTGCGATTGACCCGACTGACTGACTGACCCACGGAAGATGGGGATGGGTGACCAGACTGACTGGGGGGGTGGCTGTGGGTGTATTGTTTGCCGCCCCCCCCAACCCCCAAAAAAAACCACCAGCCGCCACTAATTCTGGCCTCAATTTTTTTTACCTCTTCTCAATGTACTGTATCAATATATTGGCCTTATGCTGATATGTTTTTTGTTATAACTTTGTACTTGCTCTTTCTGTACAATTGTACCTGATTTTGACCTTCCTAATAAAAATCGTTTGTAAACAACAAAGATGTGGTCTAATGAGTTTATTGTGAAAGAACTCAGTAGCCTGTCCAGAGGTCTGACCCTCCGTCCACCCTACTTAACACTGTTAAGATGCATTAGAATAATGATTGAGAGTCAGGTCTTATTGTCCAAAATCCCTACCTGACTTCACAAATACTTTATTTGCTGAATAGCTCACATTCCCAAAGATAAACCCCCCAAATCTTGTGGAAAGCCTTCTCAGAGAAGTAAAGGATGTTATAGCTGCAAATGGGGTGGGGGAAGGCAACTCTAAATCAATGCCATTGTTTTTGGAATTCAAAGTTCAACAAGCTCATATATCTGTTATGGTCAGGTGTCCACCAACGTTTGGCCTTACAGTGTATTGGGTGAGTGTGTTTATTTCCATTTTCATCTTTGTTAGTATATTTTATTTATTTATTTATTTAAACTTTGCTATTAAGATCCCGCTCTGCTTTATCTGTAAAATATTACAGTTTTTACATTGTTACATGTTCAGAAAAATATAGGGAATCGAATCAGGCCTTGGTACGTGCATATTTTTGGAAAACGTTTTGAAGAATTAACAAGCATTATTTATCAAAATGATCATCAGTGATCATCCGGTTACATATAATGTGCATTTGTTTTATGCATCCTTTTTGATTTTAACGTAATGGGTGTTTTTTTTTTCAGTTGTTTGCTCTTTGAGTTTTAGCAGATATCTTTTAAACTGTAATTACCCTGTGCTGTAAGCAATTATTTGTATTGATAAGATTTCTCTAAGGATTGTCTGCAGAGCATGAGTAGAGCATGATTCAACAAATTGCAGAATCATTTTGCAATCGCAGTCTATCTTGGTTTACTCAGTCACCAATAAATGCTTTTGTGCCCAGAGTGTGCTGAAAGTCTTTTAGTTATGTTAGTAAGTAGAGTATATATATATATATATATATATATATATATATATATATATATATATATATATACACATATACAGGGCTTTTTTTCTCAGAGAATAGGTGCAGGAACTCCTTCCTTCTGAGTCACCTCTTGTGTCAACCTACGAGCACCATTCCTTGGTTCCACCCTCTACCCACCTCCAAGCACCATTCCTTGGTTCCACTCCCTACCCACCTCCGATCACCATTCCTTGGTTCCACCCCCTACCCACCTCTGAGCACCATTCCTTGGTTTCACCCCCTACCCACCTCTGAGCACCATTTCTTGGTTCCACCCCCTACCCACCTCTGAGCACCATTCCTTGGTTCCACTTGCTACCCACCTCCGATCACCATTCCTTGGCTCCACCCCCTACCCACCTCTGAGCACCATTCCTTGGTTCCACTGCCTACCCACCTACGAGCACCATTCCTTGGTTCCACTCCCTAACCACCTCTGAGCACTATTCCTTGGTTCCATCTCCTACCCACCTCCGAGCACCATTCCTTGGTTCCACCCCCTACCCACCTCCGAGCAGCATTCCTTGGTTCCACTCCCTACCCACCTCTGAGCACCATCCTTGGTTTCACTCCCTACCCACCTCTGAGCACCATTCCTTGGTTCCACCCCCTACCCACCTCTGAGCACCATTCCTTGGTTCCACTTCCTACCCACCTCCGATCACCATTTCTTGGTTCCACCCCCTACCCACCTCTAAGCACCATTCCTTGGTTCCACTCCCTACCCACCTCTGAGCACCATTCCTTGGTTCCCCTGCCTACCCACCTACGAGCACCATTCCTTGGTTCCACTCCCTAACCACCTCTGAGCACTATTTCTTGTATCCATCTCCTACCCACCTCCGAGCACCATTCCTTGGTTCCACCCCCTACCCACCTCCGAGCAGCATTCCTTGGTTCCACTCCCTACCCACCTCTGAGCACCATCCTTGGTTTCACTCCCTACCCACCTCCGAGCACCATTCCTTGGTTCCATCCCCTACCCACCTCCAAGCACCATTCCTTGGTACCATCCCCTACCCACCTCCAAGCACCATTCCTTGGTTCCCCCCCCCTACCCACCTCCGAGCAGCATTCCTTGGTTCCACTCCCTACCCACCTCTGAGCACCGTTCCTTGGTTCCACCCCCTTCCCACCTCTCAGTAATGGATACAGAACCAAGTATCAATTCGTGGTGCTAAGTAATTTGTATGTAATTTGTTAATGATAGGAAGTAAAATAGATCCCCTGTAGCCAGGAACAATGGAGCACCCCCAGCAACAATAGACTCTGAACAGCTAGCAACAAAAGACCTCTCCCTCAACCGTAGATGTCTCCCAGTAATGATTGTCTCCCAGTAGCATAGGAGCCCCCCCCCCCCCCCCAGCAACAATAGATCCCCCACCAGGGACAACTGACCTCCCCAGCAACAAAAGACTCTCCCCCTGTAAAAATAGATCCCCTCCAGCAGCAACAGATCCCTCAGCAGCCAGCATCAATAGACCCTCCAGTACTCCCTAGCACCCCTTGCCATTACATACATTCAGAGCTGGAGGTGCCGGAACTGCTTTCCCCCGCGTTCCTGCTGAAAAAAAGCCCTGTACATATATATATATACACAGTGGGGACGGAAAGTATTCAGACCCCCTTGAATTTTTCACTCTTTGTTATATTGCAGCCATTTTCTAAAATCATTTAAGTTCATTTTTTTCCTTATTAATGTGCATACAGCACCCCATATTGACAGAAAAACACAGAATTGTTGACTTTTTTGCAGATTTATTAAAAAAGAAAAACTGAAATATCACATGGTCCTAAGTATTCAGACCAGGGCTTTTTTTCAGGGGGAACTTGGTGGAACTCAGTTCCACCACCTCTGGCTCAGATCCTTTGGTGCCTGCTCACCACAATCACTTGTAAACACAGAAGTCTGGTTTCTGTGTTTACAAGTGACAGCTTTGCACTCTGTGTGTAACGCCCATGAACTCTGCACTCTGTATGTAATGCAATCCTGATATTTAATCCCCCTTTAAGACCCTTCTACAGTTTGTGAAATATGATCATACCCACTATTTGATGTGATTTGGAGGGTGTGTGTAGGGGGAGGGGTTTTGGGGGGGTCGTGGTTGAGTTCCAGCACCTATTGTTTGAGAAAAAAAGCCCTGATTCAGACCCTTTGCTCAGTATTTAGTAGAAGCACCCTTTTCATCTAATAAAGCCATGAGTCTTTTTCGGAAAGATGCAACAAGTTTTTCACACCTGGATTTGGGGATCCTCTGCCATTCCTCCTTGCAGATCCTCTCCAGTTCTGTCAGGTTGGATGGTAAACGTTGATGGACAGCCATTTTTAGGTCTCTCCAGAGATGCTCAATTGGGTTTAAGTCAGGGCTCTGGCTGGGCCATTTAAGAACAGTCATGGAGTTGTTGTGAAGCCACTCCTTCGTTATTTGAGCTTTGTGCTTATTGTCATTGTCTTGTTGGAAGGTAAACCTTTGGCCCAGTCTGAGGTCCTGAGCACTCTGGAGAAGGTTTTCATCCAGGATATCCCTGTACTTGGCTGCATTCATCTTTCCCTCGATATATATATATATCTATATACATATATATATATATATATATATATATATATATATATATATATATATATACATATATACATGCACATACTTTCATGCACATGCACATACTTTCTTATTTTCTTTCTGTTGGTATAAACCTTGTGCAAGACCATTATGAAGAGTATTATTTTTTTTTAAATTTGTATCAGTTTTCTTAGTATGTCAAAAAAAATAAAATAAAACAATTTAACTTATCTTCACAAATCTAAGCAACATAAATAGTGTACAAAAATAAGGAAGAAATACAAGCATAAGCAAAGTAATAAAGCAAAAGAAAAGAAAAATGATTTACTAATTATAATTAGACAATTTTATTGATCTCTAGCAGCAGGTTATATCTTTTATCGACTTCGATTTATCTAAGCTCCTAGAAGCCATCCAGACCACGGAAGGATGCTACCTTACTCTTTATACCCCATAGCAGTTACCTGAGATGTTTAAATTTTTAGAGATCCCTTCACTGGACATTCCAGAGTGGACATCGCTGGTTCTCCTACTTTTCTTAAAATTTTCAACCGGTGTATTACTCAATACTTAAGATTCAACATGTAGGGTTACCTTCCTTCTGTTCCCCACTTCCCCTTTTCTGCCTCTTTTTCCCTGCCCTCTTTTCCCTAAATATTGATTCATCAACATAGTTAGGTATAGTACAGACATAGTACAAAACAAAACAAAAACAATTATAGCGTCCGACAAAGAGAGTCCTAAAAGACACAAGAAAGATAATAGCTGAGGAGATTCCAGAAATTTCACCAACGGTGCCCAGACTTCCCTAAGCTTACAGTCAATATTTGCTATGGAAACTAGCTCTTACATCCGCATTATGTAGTTCATCTCTACTACCCATTCATGTATTGTTGGTGTTATTGTTTAAAGGAAGCCACAAACTCTGGGTAACTTAGGACAATGGGATTTTGCGTCTCCCATAGAGGGTTTGCCCAGGCCAAAGCTCTCTCAGAAAGCAAATCACGAAACTTACTTTGCTTCTGTCCGTGGGAAATGCCTGGGGCAGCATCTCAAAGTATATCTCAACCTGGTTGAGAAACCTCTCTGCATTGGACTGGATCGCCCCCAAATCGCTGGGGAAGCAGAATGGAACCAGACATACCTCTTATAGAGGTAATATTCGAGGCGGGTGCCTGCACAGAGACTGGCGCAGCAGCAGGGATGGCCTGCAACACAGGTTGTACCAGAGCAGCCACAGTGGGAGATTTCAGGTGAGCCGTGCGACTCAGTAGCGTTTGTAATGCCATGGCATGCCATGCGGTGATCCTGCTCATCCAATCTGAAATTTATTTTATTTTTACCAACAAGTGGAATGACTGCATCTTCTGAATTCATGTCAGAAACAATGAATCAGACGGAGACAGAAGTACAGTTAGATTACATTTGTTTAATAATAAAACTAAATAGAACAAACGTAGACAAAACATAGCCAAATTTCAGTAAAAGGAACAGATAGTCAGACAAGCCAGAAAGTCAGGAAGCCAGGAATCAGCATAGTGGAACAGCAAACAGGATTTGGAGCCAGAAGGAATGTAAGCCAAGCAAGACTTTAACAGGAGCACAGGAGAAAGTCACTGTGATGCTGACCAAGGCGAAGGAAGAGATCATCTGGGCTGGACGGCTTAAGTAAGCAGGACTGACGAGCAGGATATCATCAACAGGTGAGTCAATGTGGAGAGATAGGAGCTGGCAATTAGCTGACAGCTGAGTGGCCAGCTCAGAGAAGGAAGGGCTGAGCCCAGTCCTGACAGTCTGGCCATAGATCTAGGCCAAATATATTTCAGTAATATCGATCAAGTCCATCTAAAAAAAGAAAGTGGGACCCGAATCGGGATTGTATGAAAAATATAAAGAAATTCAGGAAGGATATCTATCTTAAAGAGTGATATCCCTCCCAGCCATGAGTGTCGCATTGGTAAACATTTCTTAAGGCGTGATTGCATAACGTTCACAAGTGGAAGGTAGTTGAGCTTATACAGTTTATGGAGTTGCCCGGGTATCTGAATCCCTAAAAAATTAATGGAGTGCTGGGCCCATTGAAAAGTAAAATTATCACCAAAAGAGACTTGACTGTCCTCTGGTAGAGAAATATTTAGACAATGTGATTTTGCAGCATTAATTTTAACCACTTGCCGACCGCTGCACACCGATATATGTCGGCACAATGGCAGCGGTGGGCAAATGGCAGTACCTGTACATGCCCTTTCATTGACAGGGCTAGTGGGAGTGCGGGCGCCCGCCACGTACAGTGTGACCATGCCCACGGTCTGCTTAGTGGCATGACAGAGATCACTGCTCCCTGTCATCGGCCCATCCCCCCCACAGTTAGAATCACTCCCTAGGACACACTTAACCCCTTGATCGCCCCCTAGTGTTTAACCCCTTCCGTGCCAGTGTCAATTACACAGTAATCAGTGCATTTTTATAGCACTGATCGCTGTAAAAATGACAATGATCCCAAAATAATGTCAGAAGTGTCCATTGTGTCCGCCATAATGTCGCAGTCATGATGAAAATTGCAGATCCCCGCCATTACTAATAAAAAAATAATAATAATACAAATGCCATAAAACTATCCCCTATTTTGTAGACGCTATAACTTTTCCGCAAACCAATCAATATATGCTTATTGCGATTTTTTTTTTCCAAAAATATGTAGAAGAATACATATCGGCCTAAACTGAGGAAACATTTTTTTTATATATATATATATATATATTTTTGGGGGATATTTAATATAGCAAAAAGTAAAAAATGTTGTTTTTTTTCAAAATTGTCGCTGGTTTTTTGTTTATAGCGCAAAAAATAAAACCCGCAGAGGTGATGAAATACCACCAAAATAAAGCTCTATTTGTGGTAAAAAAAGGACGTCAATTTTGTTTTGGTGTAACGTCGCATGGCCGCGCAATTGTCAGTTAAAACGACGCAGTGCCGTATCGCAAAAAAGTGCTCTCGTCAGGAAGGGGGTAAAATCTTCCGGGGCTGAAGCAGTTAAAGTTCCTTAAAGTACCAAAAAATTAAATTTCCTTTAAAAGCTCCGGAAAAATGCAATTGTTGGATTAATTATATGAAGCAAAAGGTCATTGGTGAACAAACTTATCTTGTAGTGCTTACCAGCAACGTCTACACCCTGTATTGAATTGTTAGCACGCAGGGCCATTGCCAAATGCTCAATTGCTAATATATACAAGAGTGGCAAGAGAAGACATCCCTGACGGGTTCTGTTTGATAGATGGACCGAGTCCGATAGTAAGCCATTCACTCTTATATGAGCTGTTGGGCAAGAATACAAAGCCATGATTTTTTGAATTAAGCCCGAAGATAAACCTATTTACTCCAATGTTGCTTTCAAAGACTCCCAATCTAGGCGATCATATGCCTTTTCCGCGTCTAGTGAAAGAAGACACAAACAGAACCTTTTGTAGCCGACAATCTGAAAATAGGGATATTATTTTAATAGTGTTATCTCTTGCCCACCTGATCTAAACTAATAATAGAAGGAATGACTGCTTGTAGTCGATCCGCTATTATTTTAGCATATATTTTTAGGTCAGCATTTATTAAAGAAATTGGACTATAACTTGAGCATTCAGTAGGGTCTTTCTGATCTTTATGGATCAAAGTGATATGGCCTTCCTGCGATTGATAGGAGAAGGTACATCTGAATCTGAAATCAAATATTTTTCTTTGGTAAATTGGTAAGGCTGTAACTGCTTACCACATACCCTTAATTGGACTATCCGCACTGCTCATTTTCCCCACCACTGTACCCTCCTGCTCATCTGCTCCACCACTATACCCTTTTCTCATCTATGATATGTGTGATATGCAGAGTGGTGAAAGGAAGCAGAGATGAGACACATCTACTTGCCTTGGTACACTCATCCTGCTGGTCCAACTCTCGCATCCAGCCCACGTGCTTGTATGTGATGTATGTGATGTCACATACAAGCATCTGGAATGGATGCGCAATGATGAGCTCAGGTCAGGGGCATTTTCTGAAAGCAGTGGGCCTGTGTGCAGGATCATAAGTTGGGCCCCCACAGCTCAGAAAAAGTGCGGCGCTCTGCGCCACAGGAAAAGTTGGGTGCGATTTTCATTGCGCTGAATACTGGCTGTGGCATAAAGGGACACAGAGTGCAGAGGGGTTCAGTAGTAAGTGACGCAAACATTCAGGAATAATTTCAACCAAGTTCCCAGAAGCTCAACAGTAATTCCACAAACTGTCCCCTGATTGTGGTTTTCTCAATCACAGTGAAATCCCTTCTTTCTGAGATTGGTAGTGGCAACCAAGCAAGTCATCTTCCTCCAGATGGTGGGTGGGGCTAGCAGGACTGTGATCGGCTTTAGCAGTGGCCAATGACAGTCCTCCTCCTGGAAACAGGGACCACCCCCCTCTGTTCGCGGCGATACCTCACATGTGTGGTTTGAACACCGTTTTCATATGCGGGCGCTACTCATGTATGCGTTCGTTTCTGCACGTGAGCTCGGCGGGACGGGCCACGTTTAAATTTTTTTTTTTCTTATTTATTTTACCTTTTATTTTTTATTTTTACACTTTTAAAAAAAAAAAAATCGTGACACTTTTATTCCTATTACAAGAAATGCAAACATCCTTTGTAATAGAAACAAGCATGACAGGACCTCTTAAATATGAGATCTGGGGTCAAAAAGACCGATCCCGTGAGCCAACGTATAGCTACGCTGGTTCGCGGGATTGTGCCGACCTGCCGTAAAATGACGGCGGCTGGTCGGCAAGCGGTTAAAAAAAGAATAAAAAAAAAATGGCCCTTTAAGAGCTATGGGCGGAAGTGATGTTTTGACATTGCTTCCGCCCTGCAAGGTCATGGAGACGGGTGGGGGCCATCTTCCCCTCACTCGTCTCTATGCCAAGGAAGGATCGTCCCCGCTGCTGCCGACGGCTCCAGTAAGCGGTGGAAGGCACCAGAGCGAATCCGCTGTAGAGACCACTTTTATCTTGACGCGGACCGCCGGCTAAACAAGAGGATACCGGGGTTATTGCAGCTAGCTGCTGCCATAACAACGATATTTTTCTTTAAAGTAAGAATGTATATCGGCGTGCGGCGGTCCGGAAGTGATTAGGTTTATTGTAGCTTCCAAACACTAATCACACTACAGCGGCCATTACCTATTTGCAAACTTTTCTCAATTTGCTGAATGGAAGAATGGCGGCTTTATCTCCCTTTAGACCAAGGGTCTTCAAACTATGGCCCTCCAGTTGTTCAAGAACTACAATTCCCATCATGCCTAGCCATGTCTGTGAATTTCAAAGTTTTACAATGCCTCATGGGATGTGTAGTTCCGCAACAGCTGGAGGGCCGTAGTTTGAGGATCCCTGCTTTAGACCCTCATTGACGTTTGGAGTATTCTTCATCCACATTCACGGAACCATACCTTTTACTGTTCAACTCATCAAATATATAGTCAATTAGACAATTTTTTGCTGACCATAGTCTTTAAAGCCTAGTATACACGGGCCTGAATGTTGGGTGACATTGGCCGGTTCAATAGAAACTGGCTGACATTCAGCTTGTGTGTACTGCCGCCGGTCCAGCAGAAGCTGACCGGCTCCCGATCAGCACTCTCAGGCAATAGCTGAAAGCACTGACCGGAGTGTTCTGGGGGCGGGGGGGGGGGCATCCCCCTGTCACAACACAATAGCACAGCAGGGGATATCACAGTACTAACATTGGATTGTTAGGACAGTGTCTCCGACCTGATCCTTCAGTTTTTTTTCGTTCACCCAACCAGGTTGAACGAAAAACTATTAGTGTGTACTAGGCTTTAGACTGGTCCATTTCAAGAGACATTGAAACAATGGTGTGGTCAGATCACTCTCCTATACTATTAACCTTAATAGTTTCTAATTTACCAACTTGTGAGTGGATGTGGCGACTTAAAGTGGTTGTAAAGCCTTCTATACCTTAAGGTAAAAAAATGTTTAGGTGTCAGCATCCCCCCTCACCCCCCTTTTTACTTACCTGAGCCCTCATTCAGCCCAGCGCCGTGCATGTTTGCAGATCTTCTCTTCCCTCACCAGGTCTCGCTGGCTTTGCTGGGGCACTGGGAGCCACTGGCTCCCAGCGCTGTCAATCAGAAGTGGGGGCGGGGCAGAGTCCCGCTGTCTGTGTCAATGGACGCAGCAGTGGGGCTTAGGTGCATGCACAAGTGCCCCCATGGGTAACGGCTTCCCATGGGGGCACTGGAAAATGAGGAGGGGCCAGGAGCGCCGACGGGGGGACCTGAAAAGAGGAAGTTTGCGGCCGCGCTGTGCAATGCCATTGCACAAAGCAGGTAAGAATAGACACGTTTGTTATTTTATTTTTTTAAATTTACCTTTGCTTTACCAAATTCCCTTTAACTGACCATGTTTTCCATCAGAAGATAAATGAATTCAACTTTTTTTTAGATCACTCCAATGATCCAACTTCACTACCAAACCAATGAGAACCGCTTAAAGCAGTGCTGAGAGGGGTTTAAAGCAGTGCTGAGAGGGGTTTATATTCAACAAGAGACTAGGATAAAAAAGGAAAGAGTAGCCACAATTACCAAAACTTTATATACGCTCCGTGAGTTGGCAATCGAGCATAAAAAATTTCCATCCTCGACAGTTCTTTTGTCTCAACTATGCGATCATGATTAAGAGAACTGTATGAGTCAAATATATTTGAAATAAATTTGAAACTAAATTGGTTACTAAATTTAGTAATAAATGTGGTAAGCTATTGGTCAGGGTTCTCCATCCAAAGAGCTCACATGTGGTTATATCCCATCTTAAGGGGCCTAATTTGGAAAATACTTCCTCACCCTCTGTGATTCTACAAATAATTTTTGACCATTGCAGAGAGTTATATACCATTTCCGAGCAAATGGGTATCAATAGGTACTAACTCACAAGAAGAAATCATAGCAGTTTATATTAAAGATACCTAATTACCTTCCTTAGATGTAGAGACAAACTCTTCCGTGGTGAGTATTGCACAAGCTATTAAATCTACTCCATCAGGCAAAAGCCCGAGCCCAGACGAGTATACCCCCAAAATTTTATATGAACTATCAAATACTCCTTGTACCATATCTAACGTTTTTAACTCGCTATCTAAAAGAGCACAATTTCCCCCTCAACCATCAGAGGCTCATATCTCATTAATTTCTAAACCTGACAAGGATCATTCATTATGTTCTAATTTTTGCCCTACTTCTTTGATTAAGGTGGACCTTAAATGCTGGGCGGCCGGGAAACATTTCAAATGTCTGTACCATTTGAGATGTTTCCCGACCACCCAGCATTCTGCTCTGGCATTTTGCATTTTGATGTAAGTAGGGGGATGGATATATTTTTCTCCTCTACTGTTCTTTTTTGCTTCTTCCTCCATACTCCCCTAACTATTGGGGTTGATATAGATTCATTTTATATACATATTTTTCTCAACAGAATTGTCCTCTGCATCTACTCCTGATGAGGTGGTATTTAACCCCGAAACGCGTTGAGCTACCAAAGATGCATACTCACATGACTTGACCTATGATGAAATTTACCTTGTGCAATTATATTTTATGTTATCCTGCATGGAACAATATTGCCATAAGATATCTCACACCATTCAGTATCCTATTTATCTTTTTGTACCAGATGTTGTGCAATTGTTTATGGTTCTTGTATCAATACAATTTTTACTGCAATACTTATTTTTTGATCTACTGTGTTATGCAAATGATTGTTTAATAAATGTAATTACTTCTACGTCCGGTTCTTCTATGTGCCTTACTCAAAGTCCCAATTTCCCCATTTATTACCTAAATCTGGGGATGGAGGCGCCTCCCTCCCTGAGGTGTTTCATTTAAAGTCCCAACCTTTTTTTGTTCATATTACATTACCATCATCCACATATAGAAATAGAAGGGACAATGTCAATTAAACAGTGTGTGTTTAGTATCACTTTAAGGCTTACTCTGCAAAACACCTGTCATGGTTAGGTAGGATCAATGTCCTTAAGTAGGATGTCCTCCTGACATTCCCCTATATTTTCCAGATACTACCAATCGCTATTCTGATGACATGTTTTAAAATAGTACAATAACTGCTTACTTCTTTTATTTGGAATAATCATCATCCCTGAATACATTACAAAACACTATCACTTCCTTTCACACTGGGGCGGTTTGCAGGCGCTATTGCGCTAATAATAGCGCCTGCAAACCGACCCAAAAGTGCCGCTGCTTTCATTCTAGTGTGAAACCCCCGAGGGCTTTCACATTGGAGTGATGCGCTGGCAGGACGGTAAACAAAGTCCTGCTAGCAGCATTTTCGGAGCGGTGAAGGAGCGGAGTGTATACCGCTCCTTCACCGCTCCTGCCCATTGAAATCAATGGGACGGCGCGGCTATACCGCCGGCAAAGCGCCTCTGCAGAGGCGCTTTGCAGTGGTATTTAACCCTTTCTCGGCCGCTAGCGGGGGGTAAAACAGCCCCGCTAGCGGCCGAATACCGACGGTAAAACGCTGCTAATAATATCGGCGTTTTACCGACGACGACGCCCCCGCCCCGGTGTGAAAGGGCTCTAAGACTAAGGAAGGGGTAAGTACCCCTGATGTGCCATTATATTAGTACTCATCGATAATTGCAAAAGTAGTAGACTGGTTTAATCATTTACATACGAAATTATGGGTTTAGCTGGAAAGAGCAATGACATTATCAGATCTACAGGCTCCACCTTGGGTTTTCCCAAGAACTCTTGTTACCTGGGAATGGATTATTCATAAAATTCAGGTTTCACAATAAATGGGGCCTATGACACCCCTTTTTAATAATTCAGCATTTCCCACTTGGTAAATGAGCTCTGCCCTTCGGCCATGGGCCATTGGTTCCAGAGACATCAACTTTGTTCATTTCTGCAATCTTTTCCAAATGTTCAACAGACTCTGACACAACCTACCCCACTAGGGCCCTTTTTTTTCAAGATACCCATACTCAAGTAATGCCTGTCATTTATTCAATTTTATGATCTCAGTCTCATACTTCTTTTCTATCATATACGGCTACCTGGGAAAAAGAGCTTAGTATTAACCTTACTCCAGAAGAATGGAATAAATGTTTCTTCTTAACTCACGCCAATTGTTTATGCACAGTTTATACACAGTGTTATAGCCAACTAGAGCTCGGATCTACTTTAAGAGTGAACTGACATAAATGGGTGTAGTGGCACCGTCTCCTTACAGCTCATCAACTCTACCCACCTATACTTGCCTACCCTGGACTTTCTTACTTTTGGTGCCCAAACAAAATACTGGATGTTTGTCGTTAAAGGTTAGCATGCAATATCCTCTTAGCATGAAGCGTTCAGTCACATGATGGAGGGAGGTAGTATATAAACCCTGTGTAAACTCTGACACCATTGAACAAGTAGATAAGGGTGGTCTTTAAAGAGACTCTGTTGCTTTGCCCTGAACAGGCAAAATGACAGGGTCTCTTTAGGGAAATATTAAAGAGCAGATTTTGCTACTTAGTTACCACGCAATGGGGGGTTTAATAAAGTCAAATAAACTGTGTACTTTACAAATGCAGTTGCTCCAGAGCTTAGCAAATGAGATGAAGCTTCACTTTGCAATGAATACCCAATCACATACAAGCAAAAAAAGAAACACAGTATTTTTGCTTGCACATGATTGGATAATGGAAGTCAGCAGAGCTTTCTCTCAACAAGCTCTGGAGCAATTGCAAAATTCCCCTCTGGCCAACAGGGGGAGAGCTACGTAAGTGGATGAAAACCTGTAGACACCTACGCAAGACATCTGGGAGATGTAGTTCAAGGTGGCAGCCATGCGATGACACAACTGACTTTCTAAACTAACAGGCTGTAGGACAAAGAAGGTGCCTAGAGGCCTTAATATTTTTTGCCTGGGAAAAGCCTGCTTGGCACTGTGGGAGTTTGCAGATTCAGACCTGTTGGCAGGAGCAAGAGACTGAGCCAGCTCTAAAGAGCCCAAGGTGGAAAGTGACATTGCCAAGGAGCCAGTCCCAAACACAGCCTCGCTGACCATATGGGATTGCTGCTTAGAGACCGGCTTGCTGCCTCTTGTCGAGTGAGCTACAGTAACACTGGGACACCTTCCACTAATAAAAGTTCATTGTCAACGATAAGATTCTTTAGAAATTAGCCCATGCATGGGGTCATCATAACTATACCAGGCCCCATATTAGAGTGGCTATACAAAGACAGACCTGTAATGTAGAATAACGAGTAATGTTAACTGCCTGTGCTTATTTGGAGCACTACAGCAAGGCAGGGCCACAAATGCTGGTCAAAATTCATTGCTTGTAAATATCGATCAATGGTAACTGGTAACTTTTATTTTAATTTTGTGTGTGTCGTTATGCATCTTATTTCTTCTTACACGTCTTTCTTTGAGGAGCCTGCTCTGTGCTCATCTGCTATAAAATGCATGTCTTTTTAAATTATTCATGCATGCAAAAGTGTCTCTAGAAGCATTTAACCTCAAAAGCTTTGGTTGCCTTAATCAATAGAATTTTACTGGCACATGAGAAAACCTGCCATTAGACTGGTGTTCTTTCTGTAGTCTCACCAATGTTAATATCTATTAAGTTCTATTATTCTCTGTAATGGTTACTTGGTTATTTGAAAAACAAATGTGTTAAAATGCAACAGCACATAGCCTTCAAATCTTATGCCCCGTACACACGATCAGACATTCCGACAACAAAATCCATGGATTTTTTCCGACGGATGTTGGCTCAAACTTGTCTTGCATACACACGGTCACACAAATCTTGTCGGAAATTCCGAACGTCAAGAACGCGGTGACGTACAACACGTACGACGAGCCGAGAAGAAGGAAGTTCAATAGCCAGTGCGGCTCTTCTGCTTGATTCCGAGCATGCGTGGAACTTTGTGTGTCGGAATTGTGTACACACGATCGGAATTTCTGGCAACAGATTTTGTTGTCGGAAAATTTGAGATCCAGATCTCAAATTTTGTGTGACGGAAATTCTGATGGAAAATGTCAGATGGAGCCTACACACAGTCGGAATTTCCGACAACAAGCTCCCATTGAACATTTTCCGTTGGAAAATCCGACAGTGTGTACGGGGCATTAGAGTGGACTATAGCTATACAATATATGGAAAGCTAGCTACTGTGCCATCTGGGCAGTACACCCAGGACTCCAGTAGGGGGCCCAACCCAAAAGTCTGCTAGATCTCCAAACTGTGGGCACCATATTACCTTTAGTGTTGTTTCATAAATGCCTAGGTCTCCATTTCTTTACTGCACTCTGTGTCTGATGCTTGCTCCTGTGGGGTCTCAATGCAATGGTTTGGTCAATGGTACATATGTGAAGTGTGCGATAATCAAAGTGGTTCTAAAGCCTCAAGTTTTTTTTTATCTTAATTGTTTCTATGCATGTAAAAAAACCTTCTATGCTGCAGGATCCCCCCAGACACCACCCCCGCCTTATCCTTACCTGAGCCCAATCTGATCAAGCAATGTGCACGAGAGCAGCAGCTCTCACCTCTGTCTCCCTTCTCATTGGGCAGTTTGATGCCAGTGGTAGCCATTGGCTCCCGCTGCTACCAATCAAATGCTGTGACTAGAGAGTGGGGGGTGGGGCTGAGTCACCTGGACGACTCGTGAGTAAGCATGCACGGGTGCCCCCAGAGAAAGTGGCTTTCCCTGGGAGCACTCACCAAAGAAAATGGGGCCTGGAGCGCCGGGGGGACCCCAGAAATGGAGGATTGGGGCTGCTCTGTGCAAAACCATTGCAAAGAGCAGGTAAGTATGACATGTTTGTTTTTTTGGTTTAAAAAAAATATATAGGTTTAATATTACTTTAATAATAGTGGGATGGGGAGAGCTTAAACTGCTGGTGAATGATCTGCATAAAGGTTTTATTACTTAAGACACAATATCTGTATTTTTTATGATTGTATGAATTTATATTATGATAGTATTCTGCAATACTGAAAACTACATTCAACGTATGGAATGTAACATCTCTTTCATGTCCTGATCCAGAGGTATGCTTAATAGACAAAAGGGAGGGATCCGACGTCCATTATTATTATTATTACCGGTACTATTCAGGATTTATATAGCGCCAACAGTTTATGCAGCGCTTTACAATATAAAAGGGAGACAATACAGTTATAATACAATGAAATATAAGAGGATTAAGAGGGCCCTGCTCAGAAGAGCTTACAATATAATAGGGTGGGGCAGGTGGTACAAAAGGTTGTAACTGTGGGGAATGAGCTGATGGAAGTGGTAAAAGATTAGAGACGTGATAGGCTTTTCTGACGAGATGAGTTTTCAGGGATTGCCTGAAGGTAGCAAGAGTAGGGGATAGCCGGATAGATGGAGGTAACGAGTTCCAGAGGATGGGAGAGGCTCTGGAGAAATCCTGGAGACGAGCATGGGTGGAGGAGATGAGAGAGCTTGAAAGCAGGAGGTCTTGAGAAGAGCGGAGAGGTCGATTTGGGTGATATTTGGAGACAAGATTAGTGGTGTAGCTCGGGGCAGAGTTGTGAATGGCTTTGTATGTTGTGGTTAGTATTTTGAATTTAATTCGCTGGGTGATTGGGAGCCAGTGTAGGGATTGGAGTAGAGGGTTGGCAGACACTGAGCGGTTGGTAAGATGGATAAGTCTGGCAGCAGCATTCATGATGGACTGAAGAGAGGATAGCCTATGGAGAGGTAAGCCAATGAGAAGGGAGTTGCAATAGTCAAGGCGAGAGATAACAAGGGAGTGAATGAGGAGCTTGGTGGTTTCATTTGTTAAAAAGGGGCGAATTTTAGAGATGTTACGGAGGTGAATTCTACAAACTTTTGACAACGATTGGATTTGAGGCTGAAATGACAAGTCAGAGTCTAGGATTACACCGAGTACCCTGGTATGAGGGGAGGGACTGATGGTTGCATTGTTGATTTTGATGGAAAAGTCATGGAGGGGTGCACGGGCGGGGGGGAATATTAATAGCTCAGTTTTAGAGAGATTTAGTTTAAGGAAGTGGTGCGACATCCATGCTGATATGTCAGTTAGTAAGTTAGTAATGCGAGAGGAGACTGAAGGAGTGAGGTGAGAAGTAGACAGATAGACTTGGGTGTCATCAGCGTATAAGTGGTATTGGAAGCTGTAGACAGTTATTAAGTGACCTAGGGAGGAGGTGTAAATAGAGAAGAGAAGGGGTCCAAGAACCGAGCCTTGGGGGACCCCCACAGAAAAGGACAATGGAGAGGAGGAGACAGAGTTGTAGGTGACACTGAAGGAGCGCTGTGATAAATAGGCAGAGAACCAGGATAGAGCAGAATCTCGGAGGCCAAGGGAATGTAGTTTATTGAGAAGGAGCATGTTATAAGAGGTAAAAAACAAAAAACGGGGATGTGTTTGACCCAAGCATCAGACCCACCATGTCCTAAACCATCAGTTTTATTAAACGTATATATAAAATTCTAATGGGAAGTAGGATGACGTAAAAAAAACCCATCAACTGCCAAATGTATGACTTTACTGTATGACTAATTGTCGCTGAAAAGCAACAGTACTCTCTGCAACCCCATATCTTGATCTCACAGAGAGAATTACTTTTGCTAAAGGTAGGAGTGTTCAGTCAATGTGCTGACATACCTTCTTTAGCTACAGGCTTGCGCTAACACTAAAGGGTACTATGGTTACTGATAAAGGGCTTGACTGCCTTCCCAAAGCCCAGCACACCACAGTCCCCAACGCTATCCTGGTAACACCACTGCACTATACCAACACTTCCTCCATCAGTGCCCCTTAACCTCCGGCACAGCCACCTCAAATACCCCAGTAGATTTGTGCCCATATTAAAGTGATCAAACACCAAATTAAAAATAAAGCCTCAACATGTTTCGCCTCTATCAAGGCTTCGTGAGTGGTGCATAGTGTCGTGCTTCAACTAGAGCACATGTTGTTTTGAGTGTTAATTTTATGTTAAGGTTACCTCTAGAATTATGGATTGATGCTCATGTATGGCACCTACACTGTCCTACGAGTAAGGTCATTCAGTCAGCAGTTTATGCCAATTACATTTTAGGCCATAGTGGGTCTTATGCGTTGGTCAAGCGCATCTCAGTTTTTAGCTTCTTGCAGGTCATTTTCCACAAAAAGGTCAGCCAAAATAAGCAAAGTAATATCAATCCACTATATATATGGCCTCATTCACACGGCTGTAAAAATTTTACTGATGTTATTACATGTGTTTTCTAGGACAAAATATGCTGCGTAATGATCAGTAAAAATAAAAAAACTTGCATAGAGAAGTCTTTAAATGTGTAAAGATGTATTTTTCCCACTTCATCTTCCAAGACAGCACATGAAAAAGATGCTCCACCCACCTAAAACAGGAAACACAAATACTACAAATCCATGCTGTCCTTGAAAATTTATGGAAATGGAGTTATCAGATAATTAACTCTAGTTTCTTTACAGCCATGTGAGCTAGTGGGCCCAGAAAACTCTGGTGACTGTCCTGACAATTGATATTTTGCAACATAGTAACTAAGGCTGCACCTTCAATAAGCAATCAAAGGCTGGGGAAGGTCTTTGAGCAGACTCTAATGTTAAAACTGCAGTAAAAAAATTGTGAGATCAGGGATCTCATTGAGCTATCTAGCTGGGATTGGTAAATCTTGAGAATGGCTAAAAAGAATTAAAAATCCATTAGCAGAGAAAACACTTCATAAATACACTACTGTGCAAACGTTTTAGGCAGGTGTGAAAAACATTCTGTAAATTAGGAATGCTTTCAGAAATAGAAATATTAATAGTTTATTTTTATCAATTAACAAAATGAAAAGTAAACAAACAGAAGAGGAATCCAAAACAAATCAATATTTGGTGTGACCACCCTTCGCCTTCAAAATAGCATCACATTTTCTAGGTACACTTGCACACAGTTTTTAAAGGAACTCAACAGGTAGATTGTTCCAAACATCTTGGATAATTAACCTCAGATCTTCTGTGGATGTAGGCTGTCTCACATCCTTCTGCCTCTTCATGTAATTCCACACAAACTCAATGAAGTTGAGATCAGGGCTCTGTGGGGGCCAAGTCATCACTTACAAGACTCCTTGATCTTCTTTATGCAGAAGAAAGTTCTTAAAGCTGAGTTCCACCCAAAAATGGAACTTCCGCTTTTCGGATTCCTCCGGTATCACATTTGGCACCTTTCATGGGGGAGGGGGGAGCATATACCCGTATAATACAGGTATTTGCTCCCACTTCTGAGCATAGATCACCGCAGGCTCCGCAGTGATCTACGCCATGTCTGGCCCCTCCTCCGTCCCAGGTCCGAGTCACTGGTCCCAGAAGACAGCAGGGACCAGTGAGGTAGCGCAGAGCGACTCACGCATGAGCAGTAGGGAACCAGGCTGTGAATCCACAAGGCTTCACTTCCTGATTCCCTTTCTGAAGATGGTGGCGCATCCACTCGAGAGCTGAGGGATGGGTCGGCTTCGGGTGAGGACATCGCGGGCGCACTGGACAGGTAAGGCCCCATGTACACGGGACACTGTTAAACGTGCATTCAGAGGCAGCTGGATGCTTTTTCAACTGCCCCTGAACTCATTCAATGTTATCTTATGTGACTATGTACACAGTCTCGTTTATTGCCGTTTTTTTGCAGTTGCGTTTAACAGCGTTTCTTTGGAAGCAAAAAAATGGGTTCAGACGCAGAAGATTTCCACGTTTCAGATGCCAAACACGGCAGGTACCCGCGTGTAGCCGTGTTTTCGTTTGTAAGCGTTTTTAAAGGTGCCCTATATTTTGGACCTGAAAAGACAAAAATATGATGGAAAACAATCAAAAAAACATAAAAAAATATAGTTAAAAATTACTTATGATGATTCATAGACCATATATAGTCCATATATATATATATATATATATATATATATATATATATATATATATATATACATATACAGTCCATATATAGACCATATATAGTCGTACTTTTTCAAGTAGAAGGTCAAATGTGGCAATGGACATGCGTGTGAAATTAAAAAATTTGTCGGGGTAGGTACGCAGCTGTACGTACATGTTTACAAAATATCCTGCCGACATTTGCTGCGCAATCAATGGATGGGTCCAATAGCGATGAACTCTGATGCCCTGTATGCACAGCCGGATTTTCCGACGGAAAAAGTGCAAACGGATTGTGTTGTCAGAAATTCAGATCGTGTGTGGGCTCCATCAGACTTTTTCCGTCTGAATTTCTGACACACAAAGAGTTTGAGAGCAGGATATAAAATTTTCCGACAACAAAATCCGATCGTTTAAATTCTGAACGTGTGTACATAAATCTGACGGACAAAGTGCCACGCATGCTCAGTATAAATTAGGAGATGAAAGCTATTGGCTACTGCCCCGTTTATAGTCCCGACGTACGTGTTTTACGTCAGAACAATCGGATTTTCTGACAACTTTGTGCGACCGTGTATATGCAAGACAAGTTTGGCCCAAAATCCTTCGGAAAAAATCTGATGGATTTTGTTGTCGGAATGTCCGACCGTGTGTACAGGGCATGACTCTGGACCTCTCACGCAATTTTCTACGTCGTTCTAGCCTCATCAAGAGCAATTTCAGGAGCATTTCCTCACATATGCTCATTATGGGATCCATTGCAAAAAAAAAAAAGCACAGAAATAGAGGCAAATACAAGAAGACAACTGCTCTCTCTGCTGCTGCTACTCACTCTGGTCAAAATGGCTGAAATAGTTAACTAACAATGTTTTTGAGCTTGGGGAGGGTCTTAAATGAGGTAATCTTAATAAACGCTTCTAGACACAAATGCGGCTAAACGCAGCATGCAAACGCGGCTAAACGGGCGTTTTCAAACGCAGGTTTCAAGGTGTCAAAAAAATTTGTTCAGCGGACTTTGCCTCAGCGTCCCGTGTACATGGGGCCTAATGCCCCGTACACACGGTCGGACTTTGTTCGGACATTCCGACAACAAAATCCTAGGATTTTTTCCATCGGATGTTGGCTCAAACTTGTCTTGCATACACACAATCACACAAAGTTGTCGGAAAATCCGATCGTTCTAAACGCGGTGACGTAAAACACGTACGTCGGGACTATAAACGGGACAGTGGCCAATAGCTTTCATCTCTTTATTTATTCTGAGCATGCGTGGCACTTTGTCCTTCGGATTTGTGTACACACGATCGGAATTTCCGACAACGGATTTTGTTGTCGGAAAATTTTATCTCCTGCTGTCCAACTTTGTGTGTCGGAAAATCCGATGGAAAATGTCCGATGGAGCCCACACACGGTTGGAATTTCCGACAACACGCTCCGATCGGACATTTTCCATCGGAAAATCCGACCGTGTGTACGGGGCATAATTGGCCATATTTTAAAAGTCAGCAGCTGCAGTATTTATAGCTGCTGACTTAATTTTTTTTTTTTCGGCAGAACTCCGCTTTAATGTCATTGGCTGTATATTTGGGGTAATTTTCCTGCTGCAGAGTACATTTGGGGCCAATCACATGCCTCTTTGATGGTATGGCATGATCGATAAGTGTCTGTCTGTATTGCTCAGCATTGAGGACACCGTTGATCTTGACCAAATCTCCAACTCCATTTGTAGAAATGATGCCCCAAACTTACAGTTCTCCAGCCCTTCGGTGGCAAACTTCCTCTTACCACAGCCAATTATTTATATTTTTTAATCATTAGTCCAGAGGAGCTGCTGCTATTTTTCTGCACCCCAGTTCCTATGTTTTTGTGCATAGTTGAGTTGCTTAGCCTTGTTTCCACACCTGAGGTATGGCTTTGTAGCAATAATTCTTCCATGAAGAGATTAATGGTTGTGTTTCAACCTGCGTATAAAATTGATGATCATTAGCCCCTGCTTGGTATAATTGCTTAATCATACACCTGTCTCTAATCCTACAAAATCCCTTCCTTTGTGCAAGTGTACACAGTGTGCAAGTGTAAAAATGGATGCTGGTTTGAAGCCAAAGGGTAGTCACACCAAACATTATGATTTCAATTTTTCTTCTATTCGCTTTGCATTTTGTAAATTGCAAAAAAAAAAAATATATGTTTTTAAAAGCATTCTTACTTTACAACATTTCTTCACGTCTGCCTAAAACTTTTGCATAGTGCTGTATGTATTGAGTATTTAGCCTTTTCCTACAGTTGCTTGCTTGCAATAATAGTCTTATGCCCCGTACACACGGTCGGACATTGATCGGACATTCCGACAAAAAAATCCTAGGATTTTTTCTGACGGATGTTGGCTCAAACTTGTCTTGCATACACACGGTCACACAAAGTTGTCGGAAAATCCGATCATTCTGAATGCAAAGACGTAAAACACGTATGTCGGGACTATAAACGGGGCAGTGGCCAATAGCTTTTGTCTCTTAATTTATTCTGAGCATGCGTGGCACTTTGTGTGTCGGATTTGTGTACACACGATCGGAATTTCCGACAACTGATTTTTTTGTCGGAAAATTTTATAGCAAGCTCTCAAACTTTGTGTGTCGGAAATTCCTATGGAAAATGCATAATGGATCCTACACACGGTCGAAATTTCCGACAACAAGGTCCTATCACACATTTTCCATTGGAAAATCCTATCGTGTGTACAGGGCATTAGGGTTTAAGATCTAGCCACGAGACATTCTTCATCTGATCTCTCTGCTCCTACTAAGCACTAATCAGTGTTCTATAACAAAGCACAGACAAAACAATGTGGTGTTTCTGATAGTAAATGTTTCCCTATGCAGAGCAGACAACTTGTAATTCAGCTGAAGAACATGTTTAACTTCCCTTGCTAAAAATGGTTTATAATAAAAGACAATAACTGGTTGTCATCTATTAAAAGTAAAAGGGAACAATAATTCAGTGTAATTTGAAACATGCACATTGGGTTGCTCCACGTGACACACGTGAGCTCTATTTCAGTAAAGGTACACCCAAGGCGTACAAACACTAAACGTGTCAAGACGAGTTGGCTGGAAGCTTATGAGATGCAAAGGGTATAAAAGAGGGTGGAAAACAACATTGCTTTATACATTTATATAATCCTTTAAGTAATACTGGCTGCTTGTCTGGGAGGCAGACTACGTCACAGAATACCATCAGACTGTAAAAAATGCTGATCTGATTTAGGTGATTCATTAACTCCTAGGAAAATCAAACAGATAGTTGATGTAAAAATAAGAGGAAAGGACATACCCCTGTTTCCCAATCAACTAGGACCCAGTTTTCATTTTTTACTTCCTTGATTATGACAGTTGGAGTCTCATCTGCAGCTATGGACAACACTAAGACTACGTTTCCCCTAGTGCGACTTCAAATTTGCGCGATTTAGAGTGCGATTTTGGAGTGCAACTTTGATCTGACTTTACACTCTCTGAGACGCATCAAAAGTCACATCAAAGTAGAGCAGGCACCTTTTCAAAGTCGCTGGAACTTTAAGTCGCATAGATTGGAACGGGTGCCATTGAAACCAATGGGTTGTGACTTGTCATGCGACTTTATGTGTCCTAATTCTCATAACAAGTCGCACTAGTAGAAACGAAGCCCAATACTGCCATTCCCTCCATGTTTTATATATGAACCAACCTATGTTATAAGGCAGGGATCCTCAAACTACGGCCCTCCAGCTGTTGCAGAACTACACGTCCCATGAGGCATTGTAAAACTCTGGCATTCACAGACATGACTAGGCATGATGGGAATTGTAGTTCCTGAACAACTGGAGGGCCGTAGTTTGAAGATCCCTGTTATAAGGAGTATGGTTTCAAGAAGGTTGCCATGATTTTGAGGTATGACATACACTGTGACTTGTCATGCACAATGGTGTAGCCTGGCACAATTGAACTGCAGTGTCGGATTCAATCCTGCAGTCATTGATCCAGACTTAGCATCTCAAACATATATACACTATATTGTCAAAAATTGGGACACCTGCCTTTACACACATATAGACATTTTATGTGCGTTCTACAGTCTTAGCCTACAGGGTTCAATATTGAGTTGGCCCACCTTTTGCAGATAAACCAGCTTCAACTCTTCTGGGAAGGCTGTCCACAAGGTTTAGGAGTGTGTCTATGGGAATGTTTGACCATTCTTGCAGAAACGCATTTGTGGGGTCAGGCACTGATGTTGGAGGAGAAGGCCTGGGTCGCAGTCTCCGCTCAAATTCATCTCAAAGGTGTTCTATCAGGTTGAGGTCAGGACTCTGTGCAGGCCAGTCAAGTTCCTCCACCCCAAACTCGCTCATCCGTGTCTTTATGGACCTTGCTTTGTGCACTGGTCCAAATCATTTAGTGGAAGGGGGGTAATGGTGTGGGACTGGGCTTGGCTCCTTAGTTTTAGTGAAGGGAACTCTTAATGCAACAGCTTACTGAGAAATTTTGGCCAATTTCATGCTCCCAACTTTGTGGGAACAGTTTGGGGATGGCCCCTTCCTGTTCCATCATGACTGCACACCACTGCACAAAGCAAGGTCCATAAAGACATGGATGTTGCAATCTAAGATTACCCACAAACATTAGAAGGACCACCACATTCAACTAAAATTTGCGGGGCAGGGCCGTCTTTAAATTTGACTGTACCCTGGGAAAACATTTTCTTGCCCCCCCTCCATGCAATTTCACTCTCCACATGCTTTGAGACATACAATAAATAGCAGCTGGACTCAAAATCAGTTTACTGAATCGGATCAGGCAGCGATTGCTGACCATCAATGTGAGGGGGAATTTGCACTGACCACCATGTAACTGGGGATTTTACGCCACCCACGAATATAAAGAGAGATTTCTACACTGACACCAATGTAATGAGAGCATTTACACCAACCACCAGTGTAAGGGGAAATATACAATGACCTTTATGTAAGAGGGAATTTACACTAACAACCATTGTCGAGGAGATTTGTACTGACCACCAATGTGAGGTGACACTTCTACACTGACCACCAATATTAGGGGGGATTTACACTGACCACCAATGCAAAGGGGGATTTTACATCAACAGGCAATAAAGGGGGATTTCTACACTGGCCACCAATGTAAGGGGGATTTACACTCACCACCAATTTAAAGGGGGCTTCTACATGGACCACCAATGTAAGGGAGGATTCAAAACTGACCACAAATGCAAGTTTTGATTTTTTTAACGATTACCAATATAAAGAGGAGTTTCTACACTGGCCACCAATGTCATTGGGATTTACACTGACTACTAATGTAATAGGAGCATTCACAGTAACCACCAATGTAGAGAGGGATTTACACTAACCACCAATGTAAGGGGGACGTTCACACTGGCCACTAGTGTGAATGAAAGGATTGTACACTAAGCCCCAATGTGATGAGAAGATTTACACTGACCACCAATGTAAGGGGGGCCTTTATTCTGGTCACCAGTGTGAATGAAAGCATTGTACACCAAGCCCCAATGTGATGAGTAGATTTACACTGACCACCAATGTAACTGAGACATTTAGCCTGCATTTACATTTGTGTGTGTCAGGAATACATGAAAAATCACTTTCCTGACACCACAGAAACTTACTGCCCTTTAGCAGATACACAGCAGTGCCATTAATTGTTAATGATACCCTCATGCATGAGCTGGGTTTTGTGTATTTACATACACCAAAATTCAGGGTGCTGTGGCACCATGTTCTTTTGAAGAAGGGTTCCACCTCCAATATGCTTACCTTTGCAGAACAGGCTGATGTTAGGCTTAATGACTATAGTTGTAGGCAAGACTTTCCAGCATGCTCCTTTATCTCCCCAGTGGTAGCATTCAACAGAAGTGATGGTAGATATGACCTCAGGGGGACATGATACACATATGAATGCCGCCTCTATTTACATATCAATGCTGCGGTCCGCGGCTATTTACATATTAATGTCACTGCGATTTACATATCAATAGAGGTTATTTACATATAAACACAGGGTCTGCAGTTGAGTCATCTGTAAATGGCAATAGGGCAGAGCTGCAACAGAACTTTACACTGAGATATCGGGACACAGCTTGGGACTAAAACTGCAAGGAATAAGGGAATTTAAACTGGGATAGTTGGCAAGTATGAGGCAGCTGCTTTGGGTCCCACAACAATGATGGGGCCCAGGGCAGCTGCCCCATTTGCCCTGCTTTAAAAACGGTACTGGGACAGGGTGGTAATCATCTAGCACCTATGGGTACCTTTATGGATGTATCCTGTAAAAGAAGTGGAAGAGAAAACTGGAGCTGCTAAAAATACAAATCACTCAGATTACAACTGGTATAGTACTACAAAAGGTTTTAAAATTTATGAAAAGAGGTTGCTAGGTCACTATGATCAACACTTCCACGAGTCCTGTTCGTTGCGCACAGAAGTCCACAATACAATACACAATTAAGAGTACGTGGTAGCCAACCATATCAACAAGGGTCTGGCTGCCATAAGGTAAGATGAGCCTTAAGGTTAAGGTATCATACTGCAAGAATGCTGACTATTCCTCCACTAGGTAAAGTGAGAACAGAAGAGAATTACCTCATCTTCTCTTTGATTATGCTCAGAATGCTGGAGGTGGCCTTCCAATGTTTTCAGAATATACATAGGTGCCTGGAAATGTTTTTTTTGCCTTTGCACAAAACATCCTACATGTGGGCCTAATAAAAACCACATGAGCATGAGGGCATTACCCAGGCCCTGGTGTAGGCAGCAACCTGAAATCTCTATTGCAATTGCTTTATAGTACACAATGTTTAAGAAAAAAGAAAAAACACTAGATGTAAATCGATACTCAAACAATGTTGAACAGATATACCTTGGTAAACACTGCATTACCACGTCCCTTCAATTATCTTGAGCTAAAAAATAAATAAAATGCTTGCAGCACAATGACCTATTGACAATGGTTCTATTACTAGGAAGGTAGAAAAGTGAAAAGTGAGCTAGGGAGCCACATTTGCTTGATGATGGAAAATGTTTGTATTGCATGACAGAGGATGGATGAGTTTACTAAAATGGAACCCTAGGGTTTGTCCAGAGGTTGCTAGGGGTTCCTTGAGCGATGAGCAATTTCTACCTCACCGATAAGTTCCCACTGACACCATTGATCTTTTTAACTATCTTTAAGAGGGTAGTTCTTCCCAATGTCCCACATGTAAGGAGCATTCTTCCCACTGACCATCACACTAATGTATCATGTGTTGTAGATATAGTACATTTTAGCAGGGGTTCCCTGAGACCAGAATGTTATTTTAAGAGTTCCTCTGTGCTGAAAAGTTTGAGAAAGGCTTATGCCCCGTACACACGATCGGGATTTTGGTCGGAAAAAGATATGATGGCTTTTCCAACAAGATTCCACTCAAGTTTGCCTTGCATACACACGGTCACACAAAAGTTTGCTGAACTTTTGACCGTCAAGAACGCGGTGACGTACAACACTACAACGAGCCGAGAAAATGAAGTTCAATGCTTCCGAGCATGCGTCGAATTGTTTCCGAGCATGCGTAGGAATTTTACATGTTTTTAATTGCATTTTCGGATAGGAACTTTTTCCGACCGAAAAATTGAGAACATGCTCTCAATCTTTTGCTGGCTGGAATTCGGCCAGCAAAAGTCCGATGGAGCATACACACGGTCGCATTTTCTGACCAAAAGCTCTCATGGGTCTTTTGCTGGCCAAATTTCTGATCGTGTGTACGTGGCATAAGAGGTATTCCCGAGTGTGGCTCGGGGTGAATCTTCCATACCAAGAGCGGTAACCCCAAGCCACGCTTGGGGCTGCATCGCAGTATCCAGGGAAAGTTAGTTACCTTGTCCCCAGGATCCTGCGATGTCCCCCCCGCTGTGTGCGGCAACTGTGTCTTTCGCCCGATGCTCTGTATGCCGGGCTCCGTTCCCTGTGAGCGGTGCGATGCGCGGGGATGGAGCCCGGCGGGAAATTCAAAAAGTGCAAAAAACAGAATACATACAGTACACTGTAATCTTACAGATTACATTACTGTATCAAATTATTTCACCTCCCTTTTGTCCCTAGTGGTTTGTCCAGTGCCCTGTATGTAGTTTTATATTATATATACTGATCTTTCTGCCTGGAAACTGGAGAATGTCCATGGCAACCAAAAAATGTCCCATTACGTCAAAAGCGGTTTTAGACCAGCTAGAAAACAGCGATAATAAATTAGAACACTTGCAGAATTGAGTGATAGTGATTCGTGGGGAAATTAGTTGTCAAACACTGAAAGTGACGACAGCGACAATTCTGAGCAACTGAGCAAATTTCAGTGTTTTCGAGTTGATTATATTATTTAATACATTTTATTATTATTATTATTATATTATTATTTTTGATAATTATTTATAGTTATTTTTTACAGTATAATTTATGATTTGATGTTTCAAGCTTTATCATACCCAGGATGTCTAATAGACTCTTGTTTGGACAGATTTAGGTGAGTTATTCCTAAGAATTACAGGCCTACAATACAGAACACCTAATTTCCAAGCGAAACAATGTACCACTTTCAGCATCAAAAATCTGACATAATCATCACACCAGGGGGGTTAAAATGTGCCTCTCAACAGTGGTGAGCAGATAAATTTACTACTAAATGCACTAGTTCTGGCAGTACGCCATTTAAAACTAGCAGATAAAAACAGAGGGAGCACCAGCCCTGTGCATGATCTTTGTGACAGCTTTATTTAACAAAATAAATACAGATGTATATAAAAACAGATGTATACTCACAAACATCATGATTTGACAAGCACATTAATGTCCACAGTGTTCTGGACGACCAGTTCAACCAAACACGTCCCAACCTCAAGAAGACCCTCTAAATTTCTGATCCCCTCTTCCTCAGAGCCCTGGGCCTGAAAGCCATTCAGATGGTCTTTGTTATGTGTTTGGTTAACTGTCCAGGATCAGATTAACTTGGTATTGATGTGCTTGTCAAATCATGTTGTTTGTGAGTATACATCTGTTTTCATTTTGTTAAATAAAGTTGTCACAAAGATATGCGCAAGGCTGGTATGTCCTTTTTTTTATATTCTAGTGTGACTTTTGGGCATCCCCAGCCCATAGAGGGCTGCAAAGTTTGTAAATAGCGGAGCAATTAAAGGACTGCGATCTGTCCTTGCCGGGTCATTTCTCTTGAGCGCAGGAGGTTGTTCTTTCATTTCTCAGTCCATTTAAAAACCTGGTTCAGACCAGTAGTGTTCTTCACTGACCAAAAGCATGAATTTGACAATAAAAAATGTATGGAGAAAAGTGGACATGTTGGCAGCAGTGATGACTAGCTGAAGAAGCAAGAAGGGCAGAAGTAGACAATTACCAACAGAATCAGGTGAAAATCTAGTTAAATCAATCTTTCTCTCATTTACAACCCCTGGCAAAAATGATGGAATCACCAGTCCCTGAGGATGTTCCTTCAGTTGTTTATTGTTGTAGAAAAAAAGCAGATCACAGACATGGCCAAAAACTAAAGGCATTTCAAATGGCAACTTTATGGCTTTAAGAAACACTAAAAGAAATCAAGAAAAATAATTATGGTGGCCAGTAACAGTTAGATATACAGAACAAGCACAGGGAATAAATTATGGAATCACTCAATTCTGAAGAAAAAATTATGGAATCATGAAAAACAAACAAAATAACACTCCAACACATCACTAGTACTTTGTTTCACCACCTCTGGCTTTTATAACTGCTTGCAGTTTCTGAGGCATTGACTTAATGAGTGATAAACGGTACTCTTCATCAATCTGGCTCCAGCCTTCTCTGATTGCTGTTGCCAAATAATCTTTGCAGGTTGGAGCCTTGTCATGGACCATTTTCTTTAACTTCCACCACAGATTTTCAATTGGATTGAGATCCGGACTGTTTGCAGGCCATGACATTGACCTTATGTGTCTTTCTTCAAGTAATTTTTTCACAGTTTTTGCTCTATGGCAAGATGCATTATCATCTTGATAAATGATTTCATCATCCCCCAAACATCCTTTCAATAGATGGGATAAGAAAAGTGTCCAAAATTTCAATGTAAACCTGTGCATTTATTGAAGATTTAATGACAGCCATCTCCCCAGTGCCTTTACCTGACATGCAGCCCCATATCATAATTGACTGTGGAAATTTGCATGTTTTCTTCAGACAGTCGTCTGCATAAATCTCATTGGAACGGCACCAAACAAAAGTTCCAGCATCATCACCTTGCCCAATGCAGATTCGAGAATCATCATGAATATGACTTTCATCCACAGTCCACGATTGCCTTTCCTTAGCCCATTGTAACCTTTTTTTTTGTGTTTAGGTGTTAGAGATGGCTTTCTTTTAGCTTTTCTGTATGTAAATCCCATTTCCTTTAGGCGGTTTCTTACAGTTCGGTCACAGATGTTGACTCCAGTTTCCTCCCATTTGTTCCTCATTTGTTTTGTTGTACATTTTCTGTTTTCAAGGCATATTGCTTTAAATTTTCTGTCTTGACGCTTTGATGTCTTCCTTGGTCTACCAGTATGCTTGCCTTTAACCACCTTCCCATGTTGTTTGTATTTGGTCCATGTTTTAGACACAGCCGACTGTGAACAACCAACATCTTGTGCAACACTGCGTGATGATTTACCCTCTTTACCTATATACTAACAAGCAAATTTAATCTGATGCAGGTGTTAGTGTTTGTAATGAAAATTTACAGGGTGATTCCATAATTTATTCCTCAGAATTGAATGATTCCATAATTTATTCCCTGTGCTTGTTCTATATATCTAACTGTTACTGGCCACCACAATTTTTTTTCTTGATTTCTTTTAGTGTTTCTTAAAGCCAGAAAGTTGCCATTTGAAATGCCTTTAGTTTTTGGCCATGTCTGTGATCTGCTTTTTTTCTACAACAATAAACAACTGAAGGAACTTCCTCAGGGACTGGTGATTCCATCATTTTTGCCAAGGGTTGCAGCAGAGGATTTGTGCCCCTACCATTACAGGGAGCTGTATAAGACAGGTTTACAAAGCTCTGTGATAGATTTAGCATTGACCTTGCATCAATTTTCAGTGACACAGCACACTTAGGAAGTGGTCAGTGGCATGGTCTATATTAGTAAAGTGCTACTTTTGAGCAACAGAGGACAGTCATTATGAATGAATCTTTGAACTTATAATAAATCTGTCTTACTATGTGTAGACAGAAGTGTCTGACTGTGTACAGAATATATTTGAGTTTTTGATATTTTGTTGTGTTTTTACTAATGCCTAAAAGCTTAAAGGGTTAGTTCACCTTTACCAAAAAAACTGCCAATGCAAATAAGGGTCGTTTGTAGATAAAAACAAACTGTGCAGCTTTGACTAAAGTTGAATAATGCCCTTGCTATAGGTGTAGACCATTGACGTACCTCCTGAAGCCTGGCCAATAAACTCCCACAGATGGCCTTGTTGCTAGGATCTTTCTAAAATACAGTAGTAATGGGGTCTATGGCGAAATAAGTGTTTGTGTGTACATAAATATCTATGTAGAACAGCAAAAAGTTCATGGTTTGATTTCAATGCACCAGATGCAGCACCTCTGAAAAGACTGAAGTATCTCTAGGCAAACAGATAAGAAGAACAGCAGTGTGCAATCTGAGTGTAGTATTTAAACAGATTTATTGTGGGTGAAAAGACAAATGGCATCTCACATTCAGACCAATAGGAATACTGGGTGGATGGATAAACCTGCAGGACAAATAGAACACACCTGGGGGCACCAAACTAAGTGCAGCATTAATAGTACTAAGACATATTTGTTAATTAGTAACTCACATGGGAAGAAGAGATGGCACTTTTTGTATCTAATCTGTTAGCGGTCAGGGCATGCATCTGGGATGGGGAGCCTCTTCCTACAATTTCAAAGGAGTGAGCTCTCAAACCCCTGCACATGTGTGGTCCACTATCTTCTCTGTTACAGTATCGCTGAGCTCACAGATTCTACAACAGGGAAGACAGAGCTCATAAAAAAGAGTTTTAGATCAGGAGTGACTTAGCAACATCCTAGCAACAAGGCAGGATGGGATGATGCCATCTCTGGAAGATTCTCAGCCAGGCTTTGGGAGGGTACTATTTACTTTTGATTAAAGCTGCAAAATTTTTTTTAATCTACAGGCATCACACCTCTTAAGTGTGTAGCACCCTCCCAGGTAGGTGCTAGGATAGTTACATATGTGTTAGTGTTTGTTTTTGACAAGTAAATTTAGTTGCCACACTGTAGTCGGTGTGGGTGTGATTTTGGTTGAGGCCTGATCCGTGTGCTCTGCTACTGCCAGTCTGCTTGATAGCTCTCTCTGTATCCAGGCAACTTGAGAAGTTTCTGGATGATAGGTGTGGAGCTAGACAGATGGAATCATGAATATTGATACAGCTCTTGCCTATCCCAGAGAGGCAGACTCTAAAGACATGCTGGGGGACTGTATTTATTTAGAGAGCACATATAGCTCTGGGTCCTGTCCCAGAGTGGAGGAGTCCAGTCTGAGGGGGACAAGCTGCCCCATCTGGCACAGGCTGCCATGAGGATGCCTCAGGTGGGCAACCTGAGGGAGGAATGCAGAGACCTGGGTGCTTAGAAGAACCTAACTGAGAGGGGTTGTCTGCCACAAATCTGTCTGGTATCACTGGAGGGCATCGGTTGGAAGATTGGAAGGAGGCATCCATCTGTCCTCGGGCCTTGTGAGTACAGACATTGAAAGATCTTGGAGACTTTGTGCTCTGGCTACCCCTCTGGTGCCTAGTTATAGTTAGCTGTGAGTTTATTAAAGGGGACACTGACTGATGTTTTGACACTTTCCTACTTAAAGGGACTTTGCTCTAATGGCTCTACTACTACTTAAACTGGTTGTAAATCTTCTCAAATACCCAGTGAAGTGAATAGCCTCAGATGATACACAGGGATGAAACAAATCCTCTTTCATAAGTTTTACTTATTTATCTGCAGTCTTCTCTTGTCTACAACCCTTCAAAAGTGCACAATTGTGATAAAATCCTTCTGCATCTGTGAGGAGCAGAGAGAAGGGGTGGAGAGGCTGCAGTTACAGTGTTGGAGCTGGTTGGAGGAAAGGAACACCCCCACCCCTTCCACATAGGCAGAGGAATGAAGGAACATGCAGAGCTGTATTCTAATTAGACAAGCAGTGTGGTTATCTCCCTTCCCGTCACCCCCTCATGTGTCTGGAAAACTTTTCAGAAGTGACTGATGCTGATAACAGAGGAATGAAGCACCAGAGAGAAACGACACTTATAGCTTTGAAGAGAGACAAGTTAACATTGCAGATCTATTCCCTCTTGAGAAAAGGAGATAAAGGGGGGATATGATCAACATTTACAAATACAGTGGTCCATATCGTGTACTTGGTGTTTAGTTATTCACTTTAGGGTCATCACAGAGGACTAGGAGGCACTCTTTATGTCTAGAGGAAAAAAGATTTCATCTCCAAATACGGAAAGGTTTCTTCACAGTAAGAGCTGTAAAAATGTGGAATAGACTCCCTCCAGAGGTGGTTCTGGCAAGCTCTGTCGATTGCTTTAAAAAAGGCCTGGATTCTTTCTTAAATGTACATAATATAACTGGGTACTAACATTTATAGGTAAAGTTGATCCAGGGAAAATCCGATTGCCTCTCGGGGGATCAGGAAGGAATTTCTTCTCCTGCTGTAGTAAATTAGAGCATGCGTTGCTGGGGTTTTTTGCCTTCCTCTGGATCAACAGTGGGTGTAGCTTTGTGTATATGGGATTGCATTATTTTTTTGGTTGAACTTGATGGACTTGTGTATTTTTTCAACCTGACTAACTATGTAATTATATGTAACACTACAGATATACAGAATCTCACAAAAGTGAGTACACCGCTCACATTTTTGTAAATATTTTATCATATCTTTTCATGTGACAACACTGAAGAAATAACACTTTGCTACAATATAAAGTAGTGTGTATACAGCTTGTATAACAGTGTAAATTTGCTGTCCCCTCAAAATAACTCAACACACAGCCATTAATATCTAAACTGTTGGCAACCGTTGGCAAAAAAAGTGAGTACACCCCTAAGTGAAAATGTCCAAATTGGGTCCAAATAGCCATTTTCCCTCCCCGGTGTCATGTGGCTTGTTAGTGTTATAAGGTCTCAGGTGTGAATGGGGAGCAGGTGTGTTAAATGTGTTGGTGCTATCACTCTCACTCTCTAATACTGGTCACTGGAAGTTCAACATGGCACCTCAAGCAAATAACTCTCTGAGGATCTGAAAAAAAGAATTGTTGCTCTACATAAAGTTGGCCCAGGCTATAAGAAGATTGCCAAGACCCTGAAACTGAGCTGCAACACGGTGGCCAAAACCATGCAGCGGTTTAACAGGACAGGTTCCACTCAGAACAGATCTCACTATGGTTGACCAAAGAAATTGAGTGCACATGCTCAGCATGTGCACTCTTTGGGAGAGATTGTCTTTGGGAAATAGACATATGAGTGCTGCCAGCATTGCTGCAGAGGTTGAAGGGGAGGGGGGTCAGCCTGTCAGTGCTCAGACCATATGCCGCACACTGCATCAAATTGGTCTGCATGGCTGTTGTCCTAGAAGGAAGCCTCTTCTAAAGATCATGCACAAGAAAGCCCACAAACAGTTTTCTGAAGAAAAGCAGACTAAGGACATGCATTACTGGAACAATGTCCTGTGGTCTGATGAGACCAAGATAAACTTATTTGGTTCAGATGGTGTCAAGCGTGTGTGGCGGCAACCAGGTGAGGAGTACAAAGACAAGTGTGTCTTACCTATAGTCAAGCATGGTGGTGGGAGTGTCATGGTCTGGGGCTGCATGAGTGCTGCCGGCACTGGGGAGCTAAAGTTCATTGAGGGAACCATGAATGCCAACATGCACTGTAACATACTGAAGCAGAGTATGATCCCCTCCCTTCGGAGACTGGGCCGCAGGGCAGTATTCCAACATGATAATGACCCCAAACACACCTCCAAGACGACCACTGCCTTGCTAAAGAAGCTGAGGGTAAAGGTGATGGACTGGCCAAGCATGTCTTCTGACCTAAATCCTATTAAGCATCTGTAGGGCATCCTCAAACGGAAGGTGGAGGAGCGCAAGGTCTCTAACATCCAACAGCTTTGTGATGTTGTCATGGAGGAGTGGAAGAGGACTCCAGGCTCTGGTGAACTCCATGCCCAAGAGGGTTAAGGTAGTGCTGGAAAATAATGGTGGCCACACAAAATATTGACACTTTGGGCTCAATTTGGACATTTTCACTTAGGGGTGTACTCACGTTTGTTGCCAGCGGTTTAGACAATAATGGCTATGTGTTTGAGTTATTTTGAAGGGACAGCAAATTTACACTGTTATACAAGCTGTACACTCACTACTTTACATTGTAGCAAAGTGTAATTTCTTCAGTGTTGTCACATGAAAAGATATAATACAATATTTACAAAAATGTGAGGGGTTCACTTTTTTGAGATACTGTATGTGCTTTGACGCAGCTGGCCCAGATCCATCTTTGCTGACAGGACGAGTTCCTGTGACTGAGAAACCACTATTTTTGAGCCTTTGCAGATTCTTGTCCTGCAACTGTGTGGTCCAGTCCCTCTATTGGCAATATCCGGTTGGGATCTGGCACCCCTGGAGTTTTTGCACCAGCTGGCATAGTGGACGATGCCTGGCAATGGTGGAGTATGCTTTTAACCCTAGACTTGCACCAGTAGTTTAAATGAATCAATGATGCCGATCTATGCCCTGATGAAGCAATTATTCTTTTGCGAAACATGTTGGCTGACAGGCATGAATAGAATTTGAACACAATACTGGATGGTCTTATTGATGTTTATATATATATATTGATATTTGTCTTGTACAATTTTTTTCTTTTTTCTTTTTTGCAATGTAATAAAAATAACTTTTTAAATACTCTATTTGTTGGTACCTACTGTGAATAGACGTACTATCTCCCTATAAAAATCCCATGTTTCTTGATATCTTTCGCTGCATACTGTATGTGCTTTGTTCAAATTTCATGACTGGGGTTTACAACCACTTTAAGATGAAGTGTACTGTTTGTTACAAGCCCAGACTTCACCAAAGCTTGCTCAGTAAGGAAAACCAAGTTGTACATAGTTCTTATTCTTGGAGTATCTCACCACTTCCATCATCCCTATCCAAGTTCTCCAAAAATAAAACCAACAAAAATCAACATCACCTAGTCCTAGACTGATCCTGAATGAGCTTGTTGGGAAGACCTGGACAAGAAATTCCTGCAGCTTCTTACGGGAGCAGCACTACACCTGCAGGGGCAGATTTTGGGTAAGGTGAACTAACCCTTTAACCAGTTGCCAACCGGCCCATAGCCAAATGACGGCTGCAGTGCAATTGGATAACTCTGGGATCACGTCACATGACGTGATTCCAGAAAACCTCTCCTACGCGCCCCCTGGGGCGCGCACACGGGAACATCCGTGACCGCAGCCGTTTACCATGTGATCGCTCCGTCAAATGACGGAGCGATCACATGTAAACAAACCGGCGTCATGTTTTGACGCCGGTTCCTCTCTCCCCCTCTGTATCGATCGGTACAGAGGGGGATGGATCGGATGGGAGCAGCGCTGTGGGCTGGATGTGTAGTGCCCACAGCGCTGTTCAGTGACATGTGCAGTCACATCCATCCATCCCTCCATGCTCAGCCATCCCCCCCATGCTCAGCAATACCTAGCACTACTCTGCAATACTCTGCAATTCCCTGTGCAATACTCTGCAATTCCCTGTGCAATACTCTGCAATACTCTGCAATGCCCCGCAATACTCTGCAATACCCCGCAATACTCTGCAATACCCCGCAATACTCTGCAATGCCCCGCAATACCCCACAATACTCTGCAATACCCCGCAATACTCTGCAATACTCTGCAATGCCCTGCAATACCCCACAATACTCTGCAATACCCCGCAATACTCTGCAATACTCTGCAATGCCCCGCAATACTCTGCAATGCCCCGCAATACTCTGCAATGCCCCGCAATACCCCGCAATACTCTGCAATGCCCCGCAATACTCTTCAATACCCTGCAATACTCTGCAATGCCCCGCAATACTCTGCAATGCCCCGCAATACCCCGCAATATTCTGCAATACTCTGCAATGCCCTATGCAATACTCTGCAATAATCCGCAATACCCCGCAATACTCTGCAATACTCTGCAATGCCCCGCAATACCCTGCAATACTCTGCAATGCCCCGCAATACCCTGCAATACTCTGCAATACCCTGCAATACCCCGCAATGCTCTGCAATACCCAGCAATACTCTGCAATACCCCGCAATACTCTGCAATACCCCGCAATACTCTGCAATGCCCCGCAATACTCTGCAATGCCCCGCAATACTCTGCAATGCCCAGCAATACTCTGCAATACCCTGCAATACCCTGCAATACTCTGCAATACCCCGCAATACTCTGCAATACCCCACAATACTCTACAATGCCCTGCAATACCCTGCAATACCCCGCAATACCCCGCAATACTCTGCAATACCCAACCATACTCTGCCATACCCAGCCATACTCTGCCATACCCAGCTATACCCTGCAATACATGCAATACCCTGCCATACCCCGCCATACCCAGCCATACTCTGCAATACTTGGTGATACCCAGCCATACTTTGCCATGCTCAGCCATACCCAGCCATGCTCTGCTATACTCGGCCTCTGTATGTGGCCAGGCTGTGGAAGTCTCACACATGTGGTATCGCCGTACTCAGGAGGAGTAGGAGAATCTATTTTGGTGTGTAATTTTTGGTATGTACATGCTATGTGTTAGAAATATTGTATAAATGGACAACTTTGTGTTAAAAAAGAAATATGTTTTAACCACTTCCCGCCTGCCGGCCGTCCCCCCCATGCTCAGCAATACCTAGCACTACTCTGCAATACTCTGCAATTCCCTGTGCAATACTCTGCAATTCCCTGTGCAATACTCTGCAATACTCTGCAATGCCCTGCAATACTCTGCAATACCCCGCAATACTCTGCAATACCCCGCAATACTCTGCAATGCCCCGCAATACCCCACAATACTCTGCAATACCCCGCAATACTCTGTAATACTCTGCAATGCCCTGCAATACCCCACAATACTCTGCAATACCCTGCAATACTCTGCAATACTCTGCAATGCCCCGCAATACTCTGCAATGCCCCGCAATACTCTGCAATGCCCCGCAATACCCCGCAATACTCTGCAATACCCCGCAATACTCTGCAATGCCCCGCAATACTCTTCAATACCCTGCAATACTCTGCAATGCCCCGCAATACTCTGCAATGCCCCGCAATACCCCGCAATACTCTGCAATACTCTGCAATGCCCTATGCAATACTCTGCAATAATCCGCAATACCCCGCAATACTCTGCAATACTCTGCAATGCCCCGCAATACCCTGCAATACTCTGCAATGCCCCGCAATACCCTGCAATACTCTGCAATACCCTGCAATACCCCGCAATGCTCTGCAATACCCAGCAATACTCTGCAATACCCCGCAATACTCTGCAATACCCCGCAATACTCTGCAATGCCCCGCAATACTCTGCAATGCCCCGCAATACTCTGCAATACCCTGCAATACCCTGCAATACTCTGCAATACCCCGCAATACTCTGCAATACCCCACAATACTCTACAATGCCCTGCAATACCCTGCCATACTCTGCAATACCCCGCAATACCCTGCAATACCCCACAATACTCTGCAATACCCAACCATACTCTGCCATACCCAGCCATACTCTGCCATACCCAGCTATACCCTGCAATACATGCAATACCCTGCCATACCCCGCCATACTCAGCCATACCCAGCCATACTCTGCAATACTTGGTGATATCCAGCCATACTTTGCCATGCTCAGCCATACCCAGCCATGCTCTGCTATACTCGGCCTCTGTATGTGGCCAGGCTGTGGAAGTCTCACACATGTGGTATCGCCGTACTCAGGAGGAGTAGGAGAATCTATTTTGGTGTGTAATTTTTGGTATGTACATGCTATGTGTTAGAAATATTGTATAAATGGACAACTTTGTGTTAAAAAAGAAATATGTTTTAACCACTTCCCGCCTGCCGGCCGTCCCCCCCATGCTCAGCAATACCTAGCACTACTCTGCAATACTCTGCAATTCCCTGTGCAATACTCTGCAATTCCCTGTGCAATACTCTGCAATACTCTGCAATGCCCTGCAATACTCTGCAATACCCCGCAATACTCTGCAATACCCCGCAATACTCTGCAATGCCCCGCAATACCCCACAATACTCTGCAATACCCCGCAATACTCTGTAATACTCTGCAATGCCCTGCAATACCCCACAATACTCTGCAATACCCTGCAATACTCTGCAATACTCTGCAATGCCCCGCAATACTCTGCAATGCCCCGCAATACTCTGCAATGCCCCGCAATACCCCGCAATACTCTGCAATACCCCGCAATACTCTGCAATGCCCCGCAATACTCTTCAATACCCTGCAATACTCTGCAATGCCCCGCAATACTCTGCAATGCCCCGCAATACCCCGCAATACTCTGCAATACTCTGCAATGCCCTATGCAATACTCTGCAATAATCCGCAATACCCCGCAATACTCTGCAATACTCTGCAATGCCCCGCAATACCCTGCAATACTCTGCAATGCCCCGCAATACCCTGCAATACTCTGCAATACCCTGCAATACCCCGCAATGCTCTGCAATACCCAGCAATACTCTGCAATACCCCGCAATACTCTGCAATACCCCGCAATACTCTGCAATGCCCCGCAATACTCTGCAATGCCCCGCAATACTCTGCAATACCCTGCAATACCCTGCAATACTCTGCAATACCCCGCAATACTCTGCAATACCCCACAATACTCTACAATGCCCTGCAATACCCTGCCATACTCTGCAATACCCCGCAATACCCTGCAATACCCCACAATACTCTGCAATACCCAACCATACTCTGCCATACCCAGCCATACTCTGCCATACCCAGCTATACCCTGCAATACATGCAATACCCTGCCATACCCCGCCATACTCAGCCATACCCAGCCATACTCTGCAATACTTGGTGATATCCAGCCATACTTTGCCATGCTCAGCCATACCCAGCCATGCTCTGCTATACTCGGCCTCTGTATGTGGCCAGGCTGTGGAAGTCTCACACATGTGGTATCGCCGTACTCAGGAGGAGTAGGAGAATCTATTTTGGTGTGTAATTTTTGGTATGTACATGCTATGTGTTAGAAATATTGTATAAATGGACAACTTTGTGTTAAAAAAGAAATATGTTTTAACCACTTCCCGCCTGCCGGCCGTCATACGACGTCCTTGACTTTGTACAGGGATATCTGAATGATGGGTGCAGCTACATGCATCATTCAGATATCAGCTTTTTCAGCCGGAGATTCCCTACACCATGAGAATGATCATAGCGGCTGTTCCGCTGCTTCATCGTTCTTACGGGAGGCGAGAGGGGACATCCCGCCACCCTCAGGTGCTTCTACCGACTCACCGCTACGATCGAAGCCAGGGTCGTTTTTTTTTTAATTTTTTAAAATTTCAGGCTTCCCAGCCTAGAGGTGAGATGTGGGGTCTTATTGACCCCATATCTCACTGTAAAGAGGACCTGTCATGCCATATTCCTATTACAAGGGATGTTTACATTCCTTGTAATAGGAAAAAAAGTGATCAAAAAATTTATTTTTTGGAAAAAAGCATCAAACTAAAATAAATAAAGTAAAATGAACAATTAAAACATTTCCCCCCCCCCCCCCCGTGTCCCTGTGTGCTCGCATGCAGAAGCGAACGCATACGTAAGTCCCGACCACAAATGAAAATGGTGTTCAAACCACACATGTGAGGTATCGCTGCGATCGGTAGAGCGAGAGCAATAATTTTGGCCCTAGACCTCCTCTTTAACTTACAACATGTAACCAGTAAAAAATTTTAAAGCGTCTCCTATGGGGATTTTTAAGTAGCGAAGTTTGGCGCCATTCCACGAGGGTGTGCAATTTTGAAGGGTGACATGTTAGGTATCTATTTACTCGGCATAAGTTCATCTTTCACATTTTGCAAAAACATTGGGATAACTTTACTGTTTTGTTTTTTTTAAAGCACAAAACTGTTTTTTTCCCCAAAAAAACGCGTTCGAAAAATTGCTGCGCAAATACCGTGCGAGATAAAAAGTTGCAACAACCGCCATTGTATTCTCTAGGGTCTTTGCTAAAAAAACATATATAATGTTTTGGGGTTCTATGTAATTTTCTAGCAAATAAATTATGATTTTTACATGTAGGAGAGAAATGTCAGAAATGGCCTGGGTGCTCCAGAAAGCCTGAAGGTGCTCCGTGCATGTTGGGCCTCTGTATGTGGCCACGCTGTGTAAAAGTCTCACACATGTGGTATCACCGTACTCGGGAGTAATAGCAGAATGTGTTTTGGGGTGTAATTTTTGGTATGCATATGCTGTGTGTGAGAAACAACCTGCTAATATGACAATTTTGTGAAAAAAAACATAGAAAAAAAAAAATCTTGATTTGCAAAGAATTGTGGGAAAAAAATGACAACTTCAAAAAACTCATCATGCATCTTTCTAAATACCTTGGAATGTCTTCTTTCCAAAAAGGGGTCATTTGGGGGGTATTTGTACTTTTCTGGCATGTTAGGGTCTCAAGAAATGAGATAGGCTATCAGTACTTCAGGTGTGATCAATTTTCAGAGATTGGCACCATAACTTGTGGACTCTATAACTTTCACAAAGACCAAATAATATACACCGATTTGGGTTATTTTTACCAAAGATATGTAGTGGTATAAATTTTGGCCAAAATATATGAAGAAAAAATTACTAAATTTGCAAAATTTTATAACAGAAACGAAGAAAAATGCATTTTTTTTACAGAATTTTCAGTCTTTTTTCTTTTATAGCGCAAAAAATAAAGAACCCAGCGGTGATTAAATACCACCAAAAGAAAGCTCTATTTGTGTGAAAAAAAGGACAAAAATTTCATTTGGGTACAGTGTTGCATGACTGAGTAATTGTCATTCAAAGTGTGAGAGCACCGAAAACTGAAAATTGGTCTGGTTATTAAGGGGGTTTAAGTGCCCAGTGGTCAAGTGGTTAAAGAGTATCTAATGACTTTTTTTGCTTTGGATAGAGTGATAACAGGTTAGAAGTCTTGTCAGGTTTTATTATCTTTTTGTTGTATGTGTTCCTGCTGGGAAGATTCAACCTATTTACCCTGGTGACTGGTGATGAACTTGGGTTTGGGCTTGGGTTCTGTCCAAACCCGGATGTTAGCTGTCAATGCTGGGCCAATGAGCTGCAGGTGGGAGGTTTCCGACCCTGCACTTGATATATACAAAAGAATCAACAAACATCTGGGTTGAGGCCTAACATTAAAGGTGACCACTGTCTTCAATTCTCAAAAGGAGGGAAGATCAAAAATTTTAAGTTGTAACCAGAAGTGGAATAGAGGTGAAATCTTCTGGTGGGGTCACTTGTTTTAGTGACTACTGTAGAAAACGGGATTTCCCTCACTTTGAAGAGATTTCCTATTCCGATTAAGTCTACTGGGCAGAAATTGAAGGCTAATCTCCCCAACAGGTCAGCAGGGGAAATAATAAAAAAAACTGACAGGGGTTTTAACCAGCCCCCACTCTTAAAGAGGTTTTGCCTTTAGATATACTTTATTTATACTGCAGCATGTAATAAACTACAATTATTTTAACTTTAGGGACCCATTAACATCTGCTGAACCAACCAACTTTTGGTATGTGTGTACCGGGCTTAAGATCCGGTCCCCTCACCTGCTGGAGCTATGATGCGTGTCCGAGCTGTGTAAATATCAGGACTAGATGGATAGGAAAACAAATCCTTTGCAGGAAAAACAGCTCTCATCTATGTATTTCATCTGTGTGTTTAACTGTTTACCTGGAGTTCAGCTTTATGAATAAGTGTACCTTAATGTACACTAATAGGGCGTACACACGGTCGGACTTTGTTCGGACATTCCGACAACAAAATCCTAGGATTTTTTCCGACGGATGTTGGCTCAAACTTTTTTTGTCTACACACGGTCGCACAAAGTTGTCGGAATTTCCGATCACCAACCACGCGATCACGTACACCACATACGACGAGACTAGAAAAGGCCGGTTCAGAACCAAGCGCGGCACCCTTTGGGCTCCTTTTGCTAATCTCGTGTTAGTAAAAGTTTGGTGAGAGACGATTCGCGCTTTTTCAGACTCGTGGCTTTCAGATCGTTTTCTGCCGTTCAGTTTGTGCTTGTGGGTTTGTATCTGCTCTTCAGTGCGTGCAGCATGTTCCGCGTGACTTTAGGTAGTCATTGTATTCTTGTTCGTTTGTTACTGTTTTTCAGGTCGCTCTTCACAGGCCTTGCTGTTCTTCAGTGCGTTCTGTTACTTCGTTCTGAGCAGCGGACCGTTTTCTAGCCATGTTTCGTATGCGTACTCCTCGTAGAGTTCGTGCTGTGCGGGGGCTTGGTGTTGGGGTCCTGACCTTGACACAAGTCCAGTCCATGAACAGGGTGGGGAGGAGTTCATGGACCAAGAATCGGTTGCTTCAGCGTGACCAGTTCTCTCATATGCCTTTGCTCTGTGAGATCCGTGAGAATAATCCTGATGATTTCAGGAACTTTCTCAGGATGACGGACCCCGTGTTTCACCGTCTGTTGGCTTCGCTGACCCCCTATATCAGCAGGCAGGATACCTGCATGAGGCAAGCCATCACTCCGGAGCAGAGGTTGGTCGCCACCCTGCGGTATTTGGCCACAGGGAGAAGCCTGCAGGACTTGAAGTTCTCGACAGGCATCTCCCCCCAGGCTCTGGGGATCAATATCCCAGAGACCTGTTCTGCCATCATACAGGTCCTGCAGAAGGAGTATATGAAGGTAAGATTTTTATCCTTTTATATCACATTTTATTGTATTGAATGTTTGCTAATATATTGTATTTATTTCCTCATTCCCTAATTACCATGATTGTAATATGCTGTGAATGTCCCCTTTGTCCTCATGCATGCTGGATTTTTATGTAATTATTATTTTAGGTCCTTCATACATATTTGCCCTTCACTAACCTCCCCAGCATGGTGTCTCCTGTCCTATATTCACCTCATGTAGTCACTTAACAATGTATTTTATCAGCTCCATAGTAGTGCTTTACCCCAAACACCCCCTAAAATGTTTGGAAATGTTTTTTTTAATTTAAATTCAGGCAGAGTGGCAGAGGCTTTTTTTTGTGGTGTCCCCAAATAATTTTTAGTAACCCTCCCTCCCCCAACTGCTAAGTCAGCTGATCCCAATTCTCTATCTATCCTCAATCATCTATCTGCTGACTTTGCCAAACCCATACACACTATACCCATCTCTTTTGTGGTCAGATGTATGGATGAATTCCCCAAAGCATGTAGTGCAAGGGCCTGCCTGTATACTTTCCAATGGTACTGTTTAAAGTTTTTGTATCCTATAATTATCTTGATAGGTAATAGCAGAATGTCCAAATGTTCTCAAATGTGTACAATGTGTATTTATATCTTTGTATTATGACACTTCTTACCTGTCCAGTGGTCTGCCAATAGTGTAACTAAGGAGGGGCTGTTCAAAGTAATACCAATTATTTAGGCATTCATCTCTCAATGAAGTGAAGAGGGTTACCTGTCCAAGATTTACACACACCCCCTATAATGTTAGAAATGGCCCATGAGAGGGGGGAGGGGGAATATGATAGGTGTACCTTATACTTTGGCGTTGTTAAATTCCCCTTAGTAAATGCTATCTGGAGGTTGCCCCATAATGTTTGTGTATAATCTGCTTGCCATGTTTTAGAGTAAAAATAGTAATGTTTATTGTTTTTTCCTCAACAGTTTTCTTTCACGCCACAGGAATGGCAGACTGTGGCCTCCCACTTTGCCGAGCGGTGGGACTTTCCTAACTGCGGAGGGGCAATTGATGGGAAACACGTCCACATCGTCCCACCACCCAACTCGGGGTCGTACTATTATAATTACAAGGGGTTTAATAGTATAGTGATGTTGGCGGTGGTGTCGGCTAATTACGACTTCTTGTATGTGGACGTGGGGAAGAATGGCCGGATGTCCGATGGTGGAGTCATCGCCCAGACGGAGTTCTACAGGCGTCTCCAGAATGGCAGCTTGGACTTGCCAGCTCCAGAGGACAATGTTGAAGGACTCCCATTTGTGTTCGTTGCTGATGAAGCGTTTGCGCTGGGGGACCACCTGATGCGGCCATTCCCAATGAGGACCCTCACCCCGGAATAGAGGGTTTTTAATTACCGGCTGGCCAGAGCCCGAAGAGTGGTGGAGAACACATTTGGAATCCTGGCCGGCCGGTTCCGACTATTTCTGACACCCATCCATATGGCGGAGTATAAACTGAACCATATTATACTGGCGTGCTGTGTTCTCCATAACTTTTTAAGGAAACATTCGGCCAACTATGCTGGCTCAGTTGGGCCTGAGGCCGGAATCCTACATCAAACCACACTGACAGCGCTTGAAAGTGGCCGTCCTGGCTTGCCCTCCCTGAGTGCCCGTGATATCCGGTTACGCTACCTGGAGTTCTTTGCAGGTAGGGGGGCTATCAATATGCCAGACAATCTGTGAAGTCTTTTTATAATAAAAAAAAAAGAAATTCTTGGTGGACATTTACTGCTTGTGTTTGTTTTAGCTGACCCTGACAGAAATGTGTTGAGTCCAGAAAATGTCGTGATTGTGTAACCTTATACAAAGCACTGTTGGCTGTTATTTCCTAAATGCAAAAACACATTTCACTACAAGTGCACTTGCAACTGCACTGAAACTGCACTTGTAGTGCAAAGAGGATTTGCCCTTAGGAAATAACCCCCATTTTTGATGAAAACAGCAATTACATCACCCCAAAAGTGTTGTATTGTAGTGTTGAGACAATAATCCACACATTCTTGAGTAAGCAACTTTTTTATACCTGCACAATCACATGTGCATTTACCAAAGGTTTTTAAAACAAACCAACATGTTTGTTGTATAACAATTTTTGCAGTAGCATTATCAAAAATCGAAATGTCAATTTCAGATAAAACAGGCCTGTGTAAAACCAACAAGAAAGCCAAAAAACTTGAACTTACAAAGTTCACATATGGTAAAACCTGAAGGCTATATCAGACATCAGTATTTAGGAACTGGGTTTGATATAGCGTTCAGATGGGGGGAAATCACCCCAGGAAAAGCCAAATTTGGAAGATGCACACCAATTTACGAATGTCAACATGTGCTATCTGCCATCAGGGGGGATCAAGGGACGTGTTTTGGGGGAGCAAGCCCTTCCTCAACGCTACTTTATAATTGAGGAAGGGGTTGCACCCCCAAAACGCGTCAATTGATCTCCCGTGATGGCAGATAGCACATGTTGACACACTGTGTGCATCCTCCAAATTTGGCTTTTCAAAACATTGCAAAAAGTTTTAAAAGATTGGACCACAATACAAAAAGTGATTTTGTGGGGTTTTAAATTCGCCCCAAAACATCAATGATGTTATTATTTTTTTTAATAACATCATTGATTTTTTGCTGTATGTTTTGCAGTTCTACATTACACCCCATGATCTCCCCGATCAGGATCTGGGCACTTTCTGATGTGAAACGTTCTGGATCCCTCACATCACGATCACCTAAAAAGGGAGAAAGAAAACAAAAACAGGTATCAAAAATCTGCCACCATCCATCTCTTTTACCTGAGCCATTGGTCGCAGACACTCACCTGTTGTGGTGCCAATCTCCACCACATCTTCTTCTTCCTCCTGCTCAGCTTGGGTTGGTGGTATTTCACCTTCTTCCAGAGGTGGGGGGTCTCTGGTCTCCTCGGATGAGGGGTGTCCTCCGTGTCTTTTCTCCCCTATGTAAAACAAAAATGGTATAATTAGCACACAGATATTTGATGGCAGAACTAGAAATAGGAAACATTGCTTGGAATTGGGGTACAATTGTCTATTTTAGCCGAATTCCAAGATGTCGTTTTTTTATTGGCCTTTGTCAAGCTGCAATACTTTACCTGTTTAGTACAAGCTTCACAGATGGAGACCCCCCTATAGTATACACTGGAGCACCTGTGTGCCCCCCCCTAATAAAAATGTTGTTCTGGTGTCCCACACTAGTGCTCCAGTGTCCAGATGTGAAAACAGCTGCTCAGTGTCCTCTCCTTACACACAATCTAGTTGGCATTTCATTCTAGTAACAAACCCACCTACACAAACAACTATTTGGCATCCAAGTAGGCCCAAAAAAAATGTGGGAAAATGCATATGGCCTAAACAATGGTGTTTTAGAGGCCGAAAGAAAAATGTTTGATACGAATGAATAATGGACCCATGAACATTAAAGTTGCCCTTTTAAACGTTACAATTAATAAAAGCATATGGAGCAGCACGAACGCAATAAAGACAGAAAGAATAGGAACACAGCACAACTACTTACTTTTTTGCAGCACTCTCCGGATCTTTCGGTACTGCTGTAGCTCTCTCAATTTCAGGTCCGACCACGGCTTCCTGAGCTGATCTTTCGATCGTCGTACCCCGAAAATTCCTGTGCAGACTTTTGATCACTTTCGCCATGATCTTGGCCTTTCCTATATTGGGGTTGGGGTAAGGCCCATACTTTCCGTCATTGTCGGACTTCTTCATGATGTCCACCATCTCCAACATCTCCCCAAAGGACATATTTGTGGCCTTAAAATGTCTCCTTCTGGATCGGGACGTGTCCGGATCCGGGCTTTCCTCCTCCTCCTCCTCGTTGCTATAATTAGCACGCACCTGCTCTGACTCCGCCATGTGCTCTTCACCCACTGCGCCGAACGAAAAGGGGCGGGGAATAGATTAGAAAGAACGTCAGGGGCGGGCGGAGTTACACGCATGCGCAGTGTGTATAAAGCGTAACACGCGTGCGTATTACGTACGATCTGTGAGCAGAGGAAGGAGCATTGGACGCGCCGATCGTAAGAACGAAGGTAAGAGACAAACTTGTGCCTATACTGCTTCTACATTGAAGCCTATATTGTAACAAGATTAGGAGAGTTTTGTCTGACATTAGGCTTTGTCTTGTGTTGTGTCTTGCAGTGAACATGGATATCTTAGTGAAAGACAATGACTTTATGTCAGTATTCATAGATATCTTAAGGGAGCTGCCCTGTCTGTGGGAGATTAACCACCCCCATTTCAAGAACCAAGCACAGAGGAAGGCAGCACTGGTGCAATTGTGTGAAATTGTGAAGCAGGTGATCCCCACGGCAGACATCACCTATTTAAAGATCTTCATTGGTGGCCTGAGGAGCACATATCTAAGGGAGCGCAAGAAAGTCCTGGATTCACAGAGATCCGGAGCAGCAGATGACATCTATGTCCCCAGGATGTTGTACTATGACAGGCTGCATTTTCTGGCAGGCCAGACTAAACCCAGGCCATCCCTCTCCAGTCTTCCTTCCACGCTTCCTTCCCCCCTGGCTGAGGCTTCTGACGCCCAATCTGGGCCTTCCAGGCCACATGTGGAGGAGCCCAGATTGAGCCAGGTATAGCATTCCTCTAAATATTTCTGCTTGTCCAATCAATGATGTTACCTAGATGTTAGTTGGGAGTACTAATTTAGGATTGTGATTGATGAAGCAACAACTAAAACCATGTCCCTTTTTTATACACAGGGAAGTCTCAGCCAGGAGGTGGCCGGGCCGAGCCGTCTGGCTGATCTGCAGGTCCCTCCACCCCCACTGAAAAGAGAAAGTGGCAGTAGGAGGAGTGCCCTAGAGGAGGCTACCGGAGGACTCTTTTGGAGGGCTACAGAGGTCCTGGGAGCACGACAGACCGTGGAGGAGGACATTGCTGCCGTCATTGCATATAAAATGCAGAGGATGGAGGAGGGCCAACAAGTCTTGTGTGAGGCGCTCATATTGGAGGCTCTTAACAAAGGTATGAGGGGCCAAATGACAGCTCAGACACACCTTTGCGATGGTCCTCCTCCTCCTCCTGCAGGTCCTCCTCCTCGTCCTCCCTCTCCTCCAGGTCCTCCCAGTCCTCTTCCAGGTCCTACTCCTCCTCCTGCCACATCTCCAACTGCACAGCCACAGCCCGGAAGGAAGCGTGAAAGGAAGACCAGAAAGTGAGGACCCTGGATCCAGTCTGGTCGGCCAAAAAATGCAGCCTCTTGTGGTACCACAGCCTGGGGACACACATGTCATCTGCTGCTATCCGGATCTCTGCAAATTCTGGACCAGACTGCCCTCCCTTACGTATGGACTCCTTAGGCCACCAATTTTGATGTTGAAGAATTGATGTCTGCCGTGGGGGTCCCAGGCTAATAAAAGATATCAATGGTGTTGGGGTAACTTGACACACAAAACACACACAAAAATATGCTGGAGTAAAAATAAAAATAACATTGAACAAAGATCAGCCTTTGAAAAAATTCAAACAGTAAAAAAAAAAAAAAGGCTTAAAATCCCCCCCAAAAAAAATAAAAATAAAAAATAATTCTGTCAGATGTGACAACTAATAACAATATATTGAGGGAATCCCAATAAAAAGACAAAAATAAAACTTTGTGAGAAGTGTGTGTGAATATGAGCAGCAAAACTACTTCATTCTTGTCACATTATAAAGAAGAAGAGAGTGCGCTGTATTAAACCATTTTTAACATTGCATCGTGACGAAAGTGTTGTATCCATTGCAAACGCTAAGTTTACCAGAACGAGCTGTTCCGTCTTGGAATTTCTTCTGAGCATGCGTGGCACTTTGTGAGTCGGAACAGGCCACACACGGTCGGAATTGACGCGATCGGATTTTGTTGTCGGAAAATTTTATCTCCTGCTCTCCAACTTTGTGTGTCGGAAAATCAGAAGGAAAATGTCCGATGGAGCCCACACACGGTCGGAATTTCCGACAACACGCTCTGATCGGACATTTTCCATCGGAAAATCCAACCGTGTGTACGGGGCATTACTGTATCCAGTCTTCCTAGCCCCCTGATTAAAAGTATACCCCCCTACTTTATCTTAGATGTATACTAAACTAAACCAGACAGCCGTGTATCTCCACAATGTTTACAGCCTGCAAGTGAAATCTAACTTGCTAGTGGCCATGCCTGTACATTGGGTCCTATGAAGCTGGGTTTACATTGTAGTAGGGAGTGGCTCACAACAGGGGTCCGGTGCATCCCTGTTCACCATTTCAGGTCTGATTTCAATCCAATTTTTTGGTTGAATTTGAACCTTAAACAGACCAGAAGATGCACAGGACTTCTGTGCAATTTGCTTCTGAGCCGCCCCCCGGAGATGTGTGAACCAGCTCCATAGAGAGCCGGTCACAATCTCCTGGCATGCGAATTGGATGCGGGGAAACTCACATCTAATTTGCAATAGTGCGAACCCAGCCTAAGAGTTCCATGCTATAGTCTGGCTTTTTGGTCATATTGGTATGCATGGTGACCCATGATTATGCTCCAAAGTGTCCCTGGTTTTCTTTATCTAATATTTGCATTTTCCAATATACTATGAAGTACAAGCTCAGATGATTCCAGCAGTCAGCAGTTTAATTTTACTTTGAGGAAATAATAAAATAATCAGAAATGCCAATTACAGGCTGACCAATATTTTATGTGACTACAAAAATACAGGTGCAGTGCTGATGTCATTGCAATAAATCTTGCTAATGTGTTAATCTTTTCCATATGTTGTACAATGGTTAACCTGTCAAATATAAATTACTGGAGTCCTATTGGCATTCAGAATTCAACTTCTTAGCTTCAAATCAATATTTAGTTGAGTTCCCCTTTATTAGACTACGCAAACCTTCCTGTTATTAATTAGTTATTGGGGAATGTAATAGGACCTACTGGGGCACAATTAAGAACTGGGGTTTCTACCTTGTGGCGGTTTGCTTGGCCCTTATGTAAGCTGCAGGGTATCCTTTAACACAGTCCAGCCTGTCCATCCTCTCATCCGCTGTCTGCCAGTCAGCCCATCTGGGTAGCAGGTGGCGGGCTGCGGGCAGCAGCTCCAGTGTTCTCTGCTCCGGCATGGCAGACCCAATCTAGGTGGCGGGTGGTGGGCAGCAGCTCTGGTGCCTTCATCTCCAGCTCGGCCAGTTTCGCCGTGCATCTCCGCTCTCCTCCTAGGCGCTAAGCATCCAATAGGATCGCCTGAAGTTTTGGCCAATCAGGAAATGTCTCTTGAGGGTAAGAGTTTTAGTGTGAAAATAGCGAATATTACATAGTTACATAGAAGGTGAGGCTGAAAAAAGACACAAGTCCATCAAGTTCAACCTATGTGTGTGATTATATGTCAGTATTACATTGCATATCCCTGTAAGTTGCGGTCGTTCAGGTGCTTTTCTAATAGTTTCTTGAAACTATCGATGCTCCCCCGCTGAGACCAGCGCCTGTGGAAGGGAATTCCACATCCTTGCCTCTCTTACAGTAAAGAACCCTCTACGTAGTTTATGGTTAAACCTCTTTTCTTCTAATTTTAGTGAGTGGCCACGTGTCTTATTAAACTCCCTTCCATGGTAAAGTTTAATCCCTATTGTGGGGTCACCAGTATGGTATTTGTAAATTGAAATCATATCCCCTCTCAAGCGTCTCTTCTCCAGAGAGAATAAGTTCAGTGCTCGCAACCTTCCTTCATAACTAATATTCTCCAGACCCTTTATTAGCTTTGTTGCCCTTCTTTGTACTTGCTCCATTTCCAGTACATCTTTCCTGAGGACTGGTGCCCAGAACTGGACAGCATACTTCAGGTGCGGCCGAACCCGAGTCTTGTAGAGTGGGAGAATTATCGCTTTATCCCTGGGTTAATCCCTTTTTTAATGCATGCCAATATTCTGTTTGCTTTGTTAGCAGCAGCTTGGCATTGCATGCCATCTACTAGGACCCCCAGGTCCTTTTCCATCCTAGATTCCCCCAGAGGTTCTCCCCCAGTGTATAGATTGCATCCATATTTTTGCCACCCATGCGAGGCAACAAATTCTGGCTCATTCCACACAGAGACCAGGACACATTGGTACTGAAACTAACTCCCAAGGAAGGGGATTTAAGAAGTCAAATCATAATCATAATCACAATCATAACACGTCAAATCCAGCTAGAGGTTATCCCTCCAGGGATCTACTACTTGTACCTCCTAGTAATGGTAGTCCTTCAGGTCCTAAACCTCGGATTCCACAACATGGGCCTGAGAATAATGAACCTTAGGTCCAATATAAAGACAAAAGGAGTAAACAAACACTAAAAACTAAATATGGTAATAAGAACAATGATATTGGTAAAGCAAGTAATATTAGCCCTATGGTTACCCGAAAGATAAAAGAAAAAAATGGGAGACCCCAAGAGGGTGAGACGGAGGCTTATACACCTCTTTCTGAGCCACATGTCCCCCTCGTTCCCCCACATCAAGGGGTACCAGAGGATACGTATACCATTAATTTCCCAATTTCTAATCAATTTGAGGCCTTGAGGTCAACTAATCAGAAGGATGCCACTGTGGGTACTGTTACACATATAGATAATAGTATCAACATCAGTCACTCTACCCCATCGACATCATGCCCCAGGACTGTGACGTCGTAAGGGGCGGGGCCACCAGGTGACATCACCCGGTGGCCACGTCCCATGCCTATATAAGTCGTTGCACACCGCATACACAGCATTACAGCGGGAGAGAGTGTCGTGTCAACATCGGAAGAAGAGAAGAGGGAAGAAGACGACAAAGAAGACCGGGCCACCGCTAGCAAAAGAGCGGCAAAAGAGCAGAAGTTAGCAGAGGAGCCCGGCAGAAGAACCGGAGAGCGGGAGAAGAACCGGACACCGAGAGAAGAGGCCAGAGAGAGCGGAGAAGAGGCCAGAGAGAGCGGAGAAGTCAGAAGAGACCCTCGAAGTCAGAAGAAGACCCCTGGAGCTGCCTAATAATTACTTTAAAAACCTGTGTAATGTGTTTTTTTATTGACACTTTTTCCCCCCAGGTGAATGGGTAGGGGTACGATGTACCCCATACTCATTCACATAGGGTGGGGGGCTGGGATCTGGGGCCCCCCTCATTAAAAGGGAGCTCCCGGATTCCAATAAGTCCCAAGCCCCAAGACCCCGACAACCAACGGCCAGGGTTGTCGGGAAGAGGCCCTTGTCCTCATCAACATGGGGACAAGGTGCTTTGGGGTGGGGGGGCCGCAGGGCGCCCCCCTTCCCCAAAGCACCCACCCCCCCATGTTGAGGGCATGCGGCCTGGTATGGTTCAGGAGGGGGGAGCCCTCGTTCGTCCCCACCCCCTTTCCTGACCGGCCGGGCTGCGTGTTCTGATAAGGGTCTGGTATGGATTTTGGGGGGACCCCACACCATTTTTTCGTTATAGGGGTTCCCCTTAAAATCCATACCAGACCTAAGGGCCTGGTATGCTCTCGGAGGGGAACCCATGCCGTTTTTTTATTTAAAATTTGGCGTGGAGTTCCCCTTTATGATTCATACCAAACACATGTCAGTATTGCTTGTCGCTCATTGGGAAAGGAAAAAACACATTTTTCCTTTCCCGATGAGCGAGCCAGCTGGCATATCGCGGTTGCTCTTCCTGGTTAAATTCTTTTCTTTTCCTGTAAAGTTGCCTCACTATGAACGGGCATCCAACTTGGAGGCGACTTCCATTGAAATCAATGAGTACAAGTCGCCTAGAAGTCAGATTGAAGTAGTACAGGAACCTTTTCTGAAGTCGGAGCGACTGCAGTAGCGTGCATTAAGATGGATCCATTCACTTACATTGATTTTTTCATGTAGCGCGACTTGAGGCGACTAGGGGCGACTTGAAGTCGGATCCAAAGTTGCCCCTGTGTGAATGGGCTCTAAAGCACCTGTGCCTATTGAAATCAATAGGCTTTACCGCTGACGCCCAGGCACTGTGAGTGTGAAAGTGCCCTTAGCGGCGCTTTTAACCCCCGCTAATGGCCGAAAAAGGGTTAAAAGCACCGGCAAGGCGGTGCTTCCACAGCGCTGCCCATTTATTTCAATGGATGGGGCCGCTTTAGGAGCAGTGTATACACCGCTCCTAAAGCACCTCAAAGAAGCTGCTAGCAGGACTTTTTTTGACGTCCTGCCAGCGCACTGCTCCAATGTGAAAGCCCTCGGGCTTTCACATTGGAGTGACAGGAGAGGCGCTTTACAGGCTCTTTGCATATAGCGCCTGTAAAGCGCCTCAATGTGAAAGGGGTCTAAACTTAATTTGCCATGTAGTTGCCCACCCCATTAATTTGTTCAGATCTTCTTGCAAGGTTTCCACATCCTGCGGAGAAGTTATTGCCCTGCTTAGCTTATTCATTCACTATTGTTACACAACTGGGTGTGATCGGGGTGCAGGGCACTGTGCCCCTGAGCCCACCCTTTTTTAAGCCTATTAGAGCCTCGGGCTCTAATCACATGCTTGCAAAAAAACACACCCCTCCAATTGGAATCCATAGTCCTGTATGTAGATAAGGGGGCTGGACTCATGGATAGGGGCGGTGACACCCCTAATGTATGGGCTGCCACTGCTTTAACATCTATCACTACACATCAGGTATCATATTTGTAAACAAATTAGAAATGCTCATGAGTGTCCCCTAAAGTGGAATTAGACTTGTTTTTTTTAAATTGAACCCCAGAGCTGTTAGCCATAATGTATTGACTTACCTGTCAAATGATTCCCTTTAGCATTGTGCTATCATAGGATCTCTCTTCTGTCATAAAAATCCTACCTGGCAGCAGTTTTTTTTTTCATGTTCAGTATCACTTTAAATATAAAGTGTAATGCTGACCTAATCATTTTTGGACATGTCATAAGAACTATAGCAGAACTCAAGGTAAACAGCTAAATACACAAACAAAATATCTGAACTGATTTATATAAAAAATTACTTGCGAGCTGCTACATGATGATCTATAGTGAATCGCACACACCTAAGAGAGGGGCTTGCTGACGTCACAACGCACATCTACGCATGTTGCTTTTGAGCATTTCTAAAGTGTTTTTTGCTGTGCTTTCCACATTTTTTACCGTGATTTGCATTTTTTATGCTTTTTTTTTGTGTGTGAAAAATTTGTTGTTGAGCAGATTCAAAAATTCAATTTGCACCAAAATCTTGACAAAAACGCAGTAAAAACACACTACATGCTTTTCTGCAGCTTCTCAATTGAAATCTATTGAACCAAAGAAAGCAAAAAAAAAAAAAAAAAGCACTATTTTGCGTTTAAAAAAGTCCCTGACCCTTTCCAAAAATGCAGAGGCACAAAAATGCATTGATGTGAATGTGTTCCATAGGAACCCAGGTTAACAAAATGCCCTGCGTTTCTGCATAAAGCATGAAAAAACACACTGGTGTGAATAAAACCTTAAAACACTGCAGAAATATAGAGTGGACATACTCAGGGTATAAAAGCTTGGCTGGTGCAGGATTCCCGTAAAATAAAACGTATCTAAACCCAAAACCAAAAAGTGATAGTGTTGCAACACACCTTTCTTTAGTTGTGGTGGCTGCATTCACACTTTTTTCTCTTTATTTTAGATCAGAAAGTGGAAATTCCACTTTAAGGACTCCTCGCTCCCTTACATGTCACATTGGGCATGCCATTTCTTTGGTGGGGGGAGTGGGTACCTAGTTTTGACAGGTACCTGCTCCAACTTCCGCTCAGGCCGTCTAGTCGACTCGTGTGGAAGTTCTCCTCTCCCCCTTTCTCCCTGCTATCTTCTTGGACACAGGTCCCAGAAGGCTGCCCGGCCATTGAGGAGGCGCCGCGCGACTCATGCATGCACAGTGTGCACCCGGCTGTGAATGCCCCAAGCTGTCACAGCCGGGTGCCCACACCTGTTTGCCACCCCAAAAAAATTACCACCGGCCGCCACTGGTGACAACTATACTGAGCAGCGTTGTCACCTTAGGACAAAGAGTATATTAAGACTGCAGAACACCTCCCTGTCTTCTCTATAACAGAAAGAGGTATTTTGTAGTCCACAGAGATAGCAGAAAACAGTGCTAACTGGTAACAGTCCAAAGAGTACAAGAATTAATCAGCTCACAAGCTTTCACAATTTGTAGCTGGTTGGTTTTTAACTATTTTTGCCTAACTTGATTAAAACATGTTTAACAGAACAAAAGGGATCAAATAAGAGACATTTCTTTCTAAAGTTTACATATACCTTAAATAACAATCTAGGGATTTTATTTTTCTTTGCTCTGAAAATTGCTAGAGATAATGATAACTCTAGTACCTTTCTATTCTGTGCTTAGAAGAAGCAACATGTAAGCAGAGCGTGCAGGAGGGGGAGGGTTAATTGTATCGCCATTGATTCACCAGGGAAAGGAAGAGATATGTCATCTCCAAGTTGGGAAAAGCAGAGAGGTTTCCGGATGAGTCATTGTTCAGAGGTTACCCCGTGGCTCCTCCTTGGCCTCTATATTGGATCAAATAGTCCAAAAGGATGGGGTGCCCTCTGCTGGAAGTACCTGCCATTATTTATTATACAATAACACTGCTGTGTACTGTACGTGTTTGTAGTGACACAACGACACAGAGGTCTTACTGTGCATCTGTAACAAGCTCCGTCCCATATGTGCTCATGGTGGCCGACCTAACTGCTGTTGTGTAATCATGTTTTCATTTACCGAGAGTCGAATTCTTCTCCTGCCATAGAAGCTGCTTTATATAGGTCATTGTGCTAGTCTGCTACTGTTCTATTTGTTTTCATACAGTGACCTTGAGTTGTAACTTCAAACAGTCATGATCATGATATCCCCAGTGAAGAGTATTACAGCAAATTGGTCGGTAGACATGAAAAAAATGAAGCCCATCTCCAGGGAAATTTAATCTGCTCCCTTGTAGTGGGGCCACCTCCACCCTGCAAGGGTTAAATGTGCCTTTAGGACTAAGGGATCTCAAAAAGCAGTTTTACTTACCTGATCCTCTGCCCCCCCCCAGCAGTTGGCGCTCTCCTGTACTCCCCTATTCTCCAGGAATGGACTTTTCTGCGTCCTCAGGGATATGGGCTCTGCATTGGATTTGATGCCATAACATAGCTCCCAACTGTTCCTGATTTTGAGGGACTGTCCCTGATTTGGAGCAATGCCCCTCATTCCTTCTCATTTGTCCCTCATTTTGGTCTGATCTATATAGCTGTATATAAAATGCACTATTTATCTTTCAAAAAGTGTTTCCCAGTGCTAAACCTTTCATCCATATTCTAAATGGCTGCATTTGTACGTTTTAAAAGCCAATATAAAGAAATAGTAGTGGTAAAAAAAAGCCCTTGTGGATTGAATTAACCTTTTTTTGGTTATTTCTCTTTTAAGGGGGTGTGGCAGGGGGCGTGTCCTATGCCTACATACATTTGCTAGTAAGTGTCCCTCATTCCCATCTCAGAATGTTGGCAGGTATGCCATAAGAACACATCCGGCCGCAGGAGCATAGGTAAGAAGAGGCTGCTTGGACCAGTCTTACAGCTTGGAGGAAGGCGAGGATCAGGTAAGTAAAGGACAGATTTTATAATCTTTACTGAGTTATGCTAACAATGATTAGTGTCCATAATAAATCAAATAAATATCAAAAAATGAAATAAGATAAAACACAATAAAATAGAATTCACATGTGATGAAATAGTAAGGTCCTTGATTGAAATTCATCACCATCCACCACCGTAAAAATATGATCCTTAGTGACACTGCCACCACCAAAAGCAGAAAGGCTTGCTTAGCAGCTCATATTGACCTTGTATCACAAGTATGGTTTAAAGGGCATTTACAGGGTCCTCCTACGACTTGCACATCAATCTTCTTGGCAACAATGTCATAGGGGTATCCCAGAACACAAAAAGCTCCACATAGCGTAAAATTGTTAGCACTTTATTGTAAAAGTTATTAAAGATTACACTTACATTGTATCAGTGTCTAAATCGCCTTAACAGAAGCGCCGGCCGACACATAAACAGCAACCCGTCCTTCCATGTTTACATGATTGGGGTAACCTCAACACAACACTTTATCCTACGCATTTCGTCATATGTTCACGTCTTCCAGGGTAAAGGTAAGTAAAGGACAGAAACATAAAAAAGCTTTTAACCCTTGCAGTGGGGCCCCACTGCAGTGGATATTTTTTCCCCCTGGAATTCTCCTTTATACTTACAAGAACACAGCACCTGGAGCCACAGTGCACAGAGAAGGACTCTGCAACCTACATGCCCAGAAGTGACAGACACGAGCTGCAGCATAGTGTCAATACTGTAAAGGTAGGACATACTGTCATTTGTTTCAGCGCAGAGTTTTGCGGTGCACTACAGTGCATGCAGCGCACTGCAGAGAATAAGGATGAACAAAATGTGACATTCCAATTAAGTTGAAAAAAGGTAAACAATGTAAAATCCTTAACATACTCATAACAAGCATTAAAAGGGCTTTAAAGCATATCTAAACCCAAAAACAAAAATGCAAACCATTACTGCAAACCATTACTGACTGCTCTGGCTCTATGTACTGTAAAGTAGTTAATTTAAATTGTCAGGGTCTGAACCTGGGACCTCTGCAGTGTCTGCAGGTACCTGGTTGTAGCTTTACCTGAGATGCTGGGCAACTCTCTGCCTGATACCTTGGACAATCTTGCCTTCTATTTTGTTTTTGGCACACCATGAACTGTTCGCTCCTCCCATAAACTTCCTTATTTAAGCCAAGTCTCTGCACTTCCTGTTTTCCAGATTATTGTGCTCTTTCCAGCCAATAAATTACCCCTTACATACCTGCAACTCAGGGACGCGGGGTGAGGTCAGTGGCTGGTGAGGCACTGGCTAGTATCAGAGCCAGATACACACAGGTTACATACGCCGTGACCGTTAGAGCGAGAGCAATAATTCTAGAACTAGACCTCCTCTGTAACTCTAAACAGGTAACCTGTAAACATTTTTAAAGCGTCGCCTATGGAGATTTTCATGTACTGAAGTTTGGCGCCATTCCACGTGTGCAATTTTAAAGCGTGACATGTTAGGTATCTATTTACTCAACTTTCATAGTATAAAAGAAAATTGGGCTAACTTGTTTTTTAATATTTTTTTTATTCATGAAACAGTTTCTTTCCAAACAAAATGCATTTGAAAAATTGTTGCGCAAATACCGTGTAACATAAAAAGTTGCAATGACCACCATTTTATTCCCTAGGGTGTCTGCTAAATAATATATATAATGTTTGGGGGTTCGGAGTAATTTTCTAGCAAAAAATGATCATTTTTACATGTAGGAGAGAAGTGTCAGAATTGACCTGGGTGGCAAGTGGTTAATTGCCATAAGTAAGTAATACACAAATAATTATTATATATTGTTTTTAAGGTAATTTACTATATTTTCAAAAACTGTACTCAAGCGGTTGGCTTAATGGACAAATTACTGAAGTTTGAAGTTATAATTTCCAACCAGTAATTTCACAGTAAATAGATCAATAATAAATTATTATCTTATAACATATAGCATAATAATATATGATTTAGCTTATAGCTTTTCAGCAGCAGCAGATTCTCATTCTCCTGCTTAACCGTGTGAGAAAAACATGGGATTGTGGGTAAATCTTATACCGATAAACCCATGTATTTTCCTTGTAGTTAAGAGGGCTGGGCTGGAAGGGAGTATTTGTCTTTTAGACACATGCCCACTTCTATTACACTGCGGTGAGAGGAGAGCCTCCACTGCAGCATTTTTATTGGATAGCTTGGGCCAATGGTACTTTACCATTGGTCCAAGGCGCCAAGCTGTCCATTTTGCTCAGTGCCTCTGGCAGAAGAGGCACTGTGAGCTTGTGAGCTCAACCTCTCAGTCTGCTGCAAGCAGAGTGTGCCAGCTTGTATTTAAATTGGCCGCTCTGTATGTAGCTTCTGACAGGCTGTGCAAGGAGCCCCGTATCTCTGGAACCATAGATGATAGAAACCCCAAATTTTGACCAGTGGTGGGGTAGGACTTTATCTAATTTGGGGTCTCTGTGACCCCAGGTCGCCGAGCTACGACCCTCGAAGTCAATGGTTTTTTTTTTGTTTTGGTTTTTTTTACTTTTTTTTATGTTCTTGGCACCTGCCTCCCCTGACTGCAAGTCCCTGCTGCAACTGTCAACATCTTTTCTACCATTTGTTACTGACCCTTGCCTTGTTCCTCTACTACACTTTTGCTTCATCCCAGCCTGCAACCACTTTTTACTAAACTTTGGCTTGTTTACTGACTACGCTTGCGCTTGATCCCTACCTACTATGTCTGTTACCAGAACCCGTCTTGCTCATCTCCTGGTGAGGTAATCCCGAGGACCGCGACCTGGCATAAGAATACAGCGAAACTCTCCTCCACCATCAGGAGCTCTGGAGAAGACTGGTTAGTGCTTCGGCCTCGTGTCTCAGGTGACCTGCTGCTACTTATCCTGCTGGTTGGTGTAAACCTCTCTACTGCTATAGCTACTGGTCTTCGACCCTGACTGTGACATAAATAACAACAAGTCAGGTTTCTCTAAGATCCGAATGCAGACATTCCAGTCAGAGTAAATTGCAGACAAGTGTAGCTTCACCTTTAGCAGTCCCCTCACCTTAAAGCAGAACTCCACCTAAAAGAGGAAGTTCTGCTTTAAGTACTCCCCCCTCCACTTCTTCCACATTTGGCATGCCATTTTTTTGGGGGGGGGAGTTGACAGGTAACAGCTCCCAGTTACTCGGATCGCCTAGGCCAGCAACAGAAATAAACATGCAAAGATTCAGGCAGCAGGAAAACCCTATCATAAGCACCAGGGCACAGGATAATGCATTTTAGATAAAGTGCCTCCTGCCCCATAGATCAATCTCAGAGCTGGGGGGGCATGTGGCCAGCTGACAAAGAAGTTGGGAATGTACAGAAAGGCAGACAGAAAGGCTGCTTAACAGCTTTAAACTGTTTCTAACAGCATATAGCACCTGGGGTTAGTTTACATTAAAGAACTGTATGGCTGCAAAGACCCTGCTGTCATAAGAAAATAATGGGAGGACAGCTATGATTTCAGTGCCTTTTTTGCGAAATTTGAGGATACATTTTTCCAGGATGCCTATAGCTACAGAGGGGAATCAGTGCTTGTTTTAAAGTGCTTATGCTGCTGGTTCGGAATATGAATATATATATACTTTAATGTGCATATTTTGGGCACAGGTTTTCTTTAATGCCTTGGTAATGTTGCTAATTTTCACACCTTGTCTGCACTACCACTCCCGAGTTTTCTTTAGGAAGAATGGATAGTAATGAGCAATATACTGCCTACATGGTTGCTATCACCATTGACAGCTGTGACATACTGAAAAGGAAGAGCTGCTATTTTTCACCTACATTTTAACAAGCTAGAGGTAAAGAGGTCTTATAAATAGAAAGGGACCTATTTATAGAGACAGCAAATCCAGACACGATTCGATTTTTCCTGACACTATTGGACAGATGCTTTAAACAGCTATGAATAACTGACAAACGAATATTAATGACAACAAATGTGTGTGGACAGATGGTGAATATTTGTGAATGAATATCAACTAATCATTGGTTCTACACAGGGAACATACCAGGAAGAGGAAGAAGAATTCGTTTCCTTGTGCCTCTGAGGCCAGAAGCTATAGGTGCTTTTGATTTAAAAATATTTTCTTGTATGTTTCCATATTTGTTATTTACTGTCAGCGTGGCTCCCTATCTGGCTTCCCCCAGCACAGTATTCTTTTTCTCCTCCTGTAACCCCCCCTCCCAGCAGAGTGCATGCATGCTGGGGGCTGTAGCATGATGTCTGTGGACACACAGCAGCGCCACTTTTTCAGGGACTACTTTTCCCATGATGCCCCCAGAGTCTTCTGATTGGCCCTCTGCTGTGGCCAATTATGGGGAGGGGAACAGCGGTCAGGAAGCTGGGCGGCGGCGCAGCGAAACCAATTAGAGCCGCTCTCTCTCTCTTCTCCCTTCGGCTGACAGAAAGAGGAGGGGGGCGAGCGGGGGAGATACACAGACAACCCATAGCTCTCCTCTCCCTGTCACAAAGCTGCTGCTCAATTTGCCAGAGAACTCGGCAGCAGCAGAGAACTCCCCCGCTCGCCCCCCCTCCCCTTTCTGTTTTAGCTCTCCGCCGCCCAGCTTCCTGCCCGCTGTTTCCCTCCCCATGATTGGCCACAGCAGAGGGTCATTCAGAGAGAGAATCAAGGCTTCACAGGGGCGGCTTGACGGCTCCTACTTAAATTGCTTTCTGGCTCCCTCCGCACCCGTGACGCCACTCCTAAGCTGTACTCCCCTTAGGTGGCCCTGCTGTGCGGGAAGAGGGCGCAGGTGCCGTTCTCGTGGGGGGGGGGGGGGGGCGGCGGACACAGCACTGACTGCTATATTGATGATAGAGAACATTATTTGTCTCCCTTATACATTGTAAAGCACTGCATAAACTGTTGGCGCTATATAAATCTCGTATAATAATAATAATACTAATTATTATTTTATTATAAAACTAAATCATTTTTTTTACAACATAAAGTGAAATTATAGTCTGTCATTAAAAAAAATATGCGTTTAGTATGTAATTACAGGTATAAATGCAACTCAACAGTTACAGTTTTATATTAGTCTCCCTGCAATGTACCATAAATACAGTGGCGGCTGGTGCTCAACATTTTTGGGGGAGGCGCAGACAAACTGAAAACTGTGCCATCAAACGCAGCCACTGTGCCATATCAAATGCTCCAACTGTGCCCCATCAAGTGCTCCCACTGTGCCATCAAATGCTCCCACTGTGCCCATCAAATGCTGCCACTGTGCCATATCAAATGCTCCCACTGTGCTCATCAAACGCAGTCACTGTGCCATATCAAATGCTCCTACTGTGCCCATCAAACGCAGCCACTGTGCCATATCAAATGCTTCCACTGTGCCCATCAAATGCTGCCACTGTGCCATATCAAATGCTCCCACTGTGCTCATCAAACGCAGTCACTGTGCCATATCAAATGCTCCCACTGTGCCCATCAAACGCAGCCACTGTGCCATATCAAATGCTTCCACTGTGCCCATCAAACGCAGCCACTGTGCCATATCAAATGCTCCCACTGTGCCCATCAAATGCAGCCACTGTGCCATATCAAATGCTCCCACTGTGCCCATCAAATGCTGCCACTGTGCCATATCAAATGCTCCCACTGTGCTCATCAAACGCAGTCACTGTGCCATATCAAATGCTCCTACTGTGCCCATCAAACACAGCCACTGTGCCATATCAAATGCTCCCACTGTGCCCATCAAACGCAGCCACTGTGCCATATCAAATGCTTCCACTGTGCCCATCAAACGCAGCAACTGTGCCATATCAAATGCTCCCACTGTGCCCATCAAATGCTGCCACTGTGCCATATCAAATGCTCCCACTGTGCTCATCAAACGCAGTCACTGTGCCATATCAAATGCTCCTACTGTGCCCATCAAACACAGCCACTGTGCCATATCAAATGCTCCCACTGTGCCCATTAAACGCAGCCACTGTGCCATATCAAATGCTTCCACTGTGCCCATCAAACGCAGCCACTGTGCCATATCAAATGCTCCCACTGTGCCCATCAAATGCTGCCACTGTGCCATATCAAATGCTCCCACTGTGCTCATCAAACGCAGTCACTGTGCCATATCAAATGCTCCTACTGTGCCCATCAAACACAGCCACTGTGCCATATCAAATGCTCCCACTGTGCCCATCAAACGCAGCCATTGTGCCATATCAAATGCTTCCACTGTGCCCATCAAACGCAGCCACTGTGCCATATCAAATGCTCCCACTGTGCCCATCAAATGCAGCCACTGTGCCATATCAAATGCTTCCACTGTGCCCATCAAACGCAGCCACTGTGCCATATCAAATGCTCCCACTGTGCCCATTAAACGCAGCCACTGTGCCATATCAAATGCTCCCACTGTGCCCATCAAACGCAGCCACTGTGCCATATCAAATGCTCCCACTGTGCTCATCAAACGCAGTCACTGTGCCATATCAAATGCTCCCACTGTGCCCATCAAACGCAGCCACTGTGCCATATTAAATGCTTCCACTGTGCCCATCAAATGCTGCCACTGTGCCATATCAAATGCGGCCAGTGTGCCCCCCTGGCGCGCTGTCTGCCTGGCACTTACCCTGTCTTGGTGGGGCAGTGGGTGATGGTGGCGGGCAGTCTCCTCCATGCTCCCCGATGTCTTCTCTCATCCTCTCTTCCCATCCTCTGCTATGATTGGACGCCTCATAGGCGTCCAATCACAGCGCCTGTCGTTTCAGCCAATCAGGTGACGGGTAACAGACCCGAGCACCTGATTGGCGGAGAGGCGGTTCAGTATTAGGAAAGCAAATATTCATTCGCTTTTCTAACACAGCTGGGTGAACTGCGAGCACCAAGCATGGTGCTCGCTGTTTACATTTTTTGATGCCTATTGGAGCCTATGGCTCTAATCAGGTGCTTAAAAAAAACCCGCCGCTGTAATTCAGGCACCCGCTGCCCGAAAAGGGGCCGGGCGCCTGAATAGGGAGTGGCAATGGGGCCATAGATAGATCCATGCGCCCTTATGGACACACCGCCACTGCATAAATACCTGTTGATTCTGCTAGTGACGCTCACATAATGCAGCTTCCTGTGATGGCATGGTATTGGTAATGATACTGAAGTACATACAGAGTATGTACGTACAGAGTACAGTTGTCACTCTCATATAGGCTTTGACTGCTTGCACTACAGTGGGATGAGAAGATGTTGCAGAGGGTATAGCTAGCAGCATTGTCACTGATGATTCACAGGACTGTAGTTTGTAAATCTACATTTGGTCACAGCTAGTCTTGCTTACTGCTTTCTGGATGACAGCACTGTCTCTATTGCTGAAACTCTCCGACAGTGATCTGCAGTGTCTGGGATGGAGAGTGTGTGAGACATGAATGAAGAGGGATTCAGCTCAGTCAGGGAAGGTGAAGGAAGATTTCTGTTTAAAGTGATTGTAAAGCCTAAACATTTTTTACCTTAATGCATTCCTTGCATTAAGGTAAAAAATGTTTAGGTGTCAGCATCCCCCCTCACCCCCTCAATTACTTACCTGAGCCCTCGTTTCACCCAGTGCCATGCACGTCTTCAGCTCTTCTCTCCACTCACTTCCGGGACTCGCTGGCTTTGCTAGGGCACTAAGCCATTGGCTCCCAGTGCTGTCATTCAAAGCCAGTGACGAGGGAGCGGGGGGCGAGTGCGAGCACGCACAAGTGCCCCCATGGAAAGCCAGGGGCCAGGAGCGCCAGCAGGGGACCCGAAAAGAGGAGGTTCACGGCCACGCTGTGCAATTCCATTGCACAGAGCAGGTAAGTATAGACATGTTTGTTATTTAGAAAAAAAAAAATACCTTTACAATCACTTTAATAGGTTTGTGCATAACATAGTAACTGGATTTGGTACCTGTGTAAACTGTCATATTGGAGCCTTTAGTTTTACTTTACTTCAGTACCAGTCTGTAATACTCCTTCATTACCAGGCTATTTTTCATATTTCATTGCTGTGAAAGTTTGACAATTACTTGGTCATGCAACACTGTACACAAGTGAATTTTAAATCATTTTTGTGAGACAGATGGAGCTTTCATTTGCTAGTATTTAATACCCACTGTTTTTTAAGTTTTTACTATATAAATAAAATTAAGTGAAAATGCCAGGACAGGTGTGAAAACCCCCCTGGCCCTTGTTTGGAAAGTAGATAGCCCAAGTGTGATCTCATTTAATTGATTCATTCATTAGTTCCTCCATCCTCCTCTTCTTCCATTTCAACTGCTTCGCACCCGGCTACTGTACATATACGGCCAGCAGGACAAGTGCCATTCTGGGAGAACGCACCCATCTGTCCTCCCAGGACTGCGCTGCATGCGCACTTATCTGCGTACCGTATGACGGTGCTCCACCCTGGTACCATGTGACCAATCACAGCAACAGTGTAACAGAAGCATTTATATTGACCAGCAAAGTAAAGAGGGAATTTATACTGGCTACCAATGTAACTGTGAATTTACATTTACTATCAATGTAATGGTGGTGTTTATACACACTACCAATATAACAGATGCTGCATCTGTCCACCCACCAGCTCTAAGACTGAGAACCGAGCAATTAAGCACCGCTGATCGCGCTGGGCTGTGGAGGGGTCGGGAGCGGCTGGCTCAGGCTCTCAGAGAGGCTGATCCAGGTGCCAGGCCAGGGTTCTGGGTGGATCCTGACCATATGGTTGTGATATTTCCCCAGCCTGGACCGGCTCTGTGACGTCAGCCAGCAGCGGGCTTCAGAAAATGAGTCACAGGAGTGCAAAACTTACTGCACTCCTGTGATCCACAGGAGAAGTACAACCAAACGAGCTTTGGCTGTACTTCTCCTTTAAGGTAACTAAAAGGGGAATTTAGATTTTTTTTTTTTTTAAAAACAGTGATTAGATGGGGTGGGAAGGGGGGACATCTTTATCCCAGACAGGGGCTTTAATTCATTAAAAACTTTGTCCCTTTCCACAACCCTCTTTTCTCTCTTTAATTTTTCTATAATTTTCACGATCCAACCCGTGCCCGAGAGCAGCTGCTCTCCTTTCTTCCTCTTCACAGGACAGATTGATAGCAGCTGTCAATCAATTCTGTGATGAGGGAGGGGGTGGCAGGGCTGAGCCGCACTGTCTGTGTCTATAGACGCCAACAGCGTGGTTTGGGATCAATCCCGCACCAGTGCCACCATAGAAATCAGTTTCCCATGGGGGCGCTCGCCAGAAAGGTTGAGCGAGAAGCGCTGGTGGGGAACTTAATTAAATTTAAAAAAAAAAGTTTACAATCACTTTCACTTCTCTACCTTAAAGTGTAAGTTCACCTTTTCACAGAAGAACAGCCAGTGCAGCGGTCAGAGATTTGAAAGCTCAGCTCTTCTTCCCTGTCTTACCTTAGGGCTTCTGGGATGGATCTGACCAATTCCGACTGATCATGTGCTAACATGTAAGCCCTTAATCGAAGACGGGGAAGAAGAGCTGGGATTTCAAATTGCCAGACCACTGCACCAGCTACGAAGACAGTGACAGCTAATCACCCATGGAGGTAAGTGCAGCTAGTGTGTTAGTTCATATTTTAATTTTTCCTTACATTCTGAACACACAACTTATTTAGATCTACATACAGCTCTGTAGTGTAAGTGCCTGCCTGATTGGAAAACATATTTTCCTTTCTTATGTAAAACCAATAGTTCCGCGCTCAGGTGATAACGGAACTGCAGCCCCCCAGCACAGAATCGCACAAATGTGAAATTCCAGAAAGAATAGAGTCAAAAACAGGGGTGGTTGGCGCTGTTCCACTGAAACTGGTGTGGTATATCAATTGAGCTGTGAAGCAAACCGAACATGAATAACAATGTATGGAATGAAAACAAATTAAGTGAGAATGGCTAAAGTGTGTGCAACACCTGTCCCCATGAAAAGTGCAGCGTGTATTCACTCCTTGGTAAACCAAAATAGATCAAAATCTAGGTGAATCAAAAAAGTGAAATGAATTCCCAAACAAACTATCAGGAAATCCTTAAAACCATGTACTGATCATAATAAACATCAATAGTGCATAAACTAAAAAACACCAATAGTGCATGAATAAAATCTATAGTCACAAATGCACATAAGAGAATTAAAAATTCAACATAAATCTTGAGTCCACAAAATGTCCCAAAGAATATTAATAAAATGTGAATAAAAAGGCTTGTGGTGTAAAGTTCTTCATAAAGTGCAAATCGTGAGTCTTTTTAAATCATCTAGCATTGATCTTAGTGACGTGAGATCCTCCTGTCTTCCAAACGCCCCCCAATGTGCCCTCACTCACCGAAAGGGGACACCCCTGCAGGGGTATCAGGCCTGTCAGCTGTGTCCCGCAGCTATGGTCCCTGGTAAAGGCTCCTGTTCGAATCTCCACTCTCGGTGTCCAGGCTGGCTCCAGTCAATCCCCGCAGGCACATCCATATAGAATAAAAATGAATCCCATCGCGTAATTCCGTAAAATGTAAAGGCTTTATTAAATATAAAAAACGAGCCAACAATATCCTGCTGCCCAGTGGGCAGTCAGACTGAGTAAGAGAAAAACAGCGCGGTGCAGCGTGCGTTCCACCGCTCGTTCCACACCCGGAAGCAAAGCAATAGGACAAGACGTATGCGTCTCACGTGGCCACGCCTTACGCGTTTCGTCATCCAGACGTCATCTGAGGCGCGGCCATCTTGGTACTCCATACGTCTTATATATGCGATGGAGGCGCCCGGAGGCCAATCATGGTGGAAAACCCGCCCCTCAGCCATAATGGAATAAATCCAAAGTGCCATCTAGTGGATGAAAAGAAGACTAACTGTGTTCAATTGTGTACGGCACCTCCATCATGAAACAGAAAAAAGAGAAAAGAGCGAAGAAGGGAATACTAAAAGCATATAAACATTTCTAGGGCCCTGGTACATCAGTAAATAATCAAAAACATATCGAAGCCAGGGTAATCTATAAACCTGCAGAATTTTTAAAATGAAATGTAAAATATAAAAAAAATTTTAAAAAATATATATAAGTGGATTAATCAAACTAAACTGTAATGCCAATGCGCACATTAAGGGGAAAAAAAGAAAGAGCCTGAGTTCCGAGGTAGGAATTCTATTACCCCATACAAATCAATACAACCAATGGCCTACACAATAAAATAAAGAATATATAATTATACTATAATATATACTATAAAAATATACATATACTATAAAAAATGGGCCTTAAGCAAAACTGTCCAATATATCCTCATAGGCATTGCCCTCTGTGTATACTATAGTGTTAAAAAGAAACTCCTAAAAAGGGATATACTTAAAAAAGGGTGATGCAGAATCTAAATTATTAAAATGAATGTGTACAGAAAGGAAGGGTGCATAGGCTGGAAAGTAATTGCCATCAGTATGTTACCTACAAATATAAACCTCTAACTTCCTAAAGGGGACCTACAGTTAGAAATTAGATAGGAAACAGTTCAGGTCTATTTCCACATTGAGTCCCCTAGGGACCAAGCAATCCAGGCGATGTATCCATCTGGTTTCATTCTGGGAAATTAATTTTTTCTTGTTGCCCCCCCTCCATTGTTCCTTAATTGTGTCAATGCCGTAGAATATCAAACCAGATGGATCCCTACTGTGATATTCATCAAAGTGCCTAGAAAGATTATGTTTAGGGAACCCCTTTTTGATATTATTAATATGTTCCCTAATGCGTACACGTAGGGGTCTTGTGGTCCGGCCCACATATTGTAGTCGGCACGGACACTCGATGATGTATGTCACATGGGTGGTATCACAGGTGACGAGCTCCCTGATATCATATTCCTTACCACTCCTTGATTTGAAAGAGGTCCTCTTCTTAGGTTGCCTCTTGCTAACCCTACAGCCCAAGCACTTCTGGCACCTATAAAAACCTTTCATATCGGCAAACAATTTCACACTCCTGGGAGGATCAACAACATTATGAACCAGATGGTTTCTGAGTGTTGGTGCTCTCCTGTAAATAAATCGAGGTTTCTTAGTAAGAATTTTCCCTAAGGTCCTATCTGATCTTAAAATTGGCCAGTACTTCCTTATTATATATTCCATGGACCTATATTGGTTATTAAAACCTGTTACGAAAACTATATCGTCTGGGGAATTTTTTCTGTTGCACTGTTCCTTTCCCAACAAGGAATCCCGATCTAATTTTTGTATCTCCTCTTTCAATTTAACTAAAGGGTCAATTCTATAACCTTTATCCACGAATTTCTTAATTAAGGCATCAGCTTGATCTCTGAAGTCCTCAATGTTCCGGCAATTCCTCCTTATTCTCAAAAGTTGTCCCTTAGGTATGTTCTCTTTCCATTTCGGATGGTGACAGCTGGAGGTGGGTATGAGGACTTCAGAGATCAAGCTGATGCCTTAATTAAGAAATTCGTGGATAAAGGTTATAGAATTGACCCTTTAGTTAAATTGAAAGAGGAGATACAAAAATTAGATCGGGATTCCTTGTTGGGAAAGGAACAGTGCAACAGAAAAAATTCCCCAGACGATATAGTTTTCGTAACAGGTTTTAATAACCAATATAGGTCCATGGAATATATAATAAGGAAGTACTGGCCAATTTTAAGATCAGATAGGACCTTAGGGATAATTCTTACTAAGAAACCTCGATTTATTTACAGGAGAGCACCAACACTCAGAAACCATCTGGTTCATAATGTTGTTGATCCTCCCAGGAGTGTGAAATTGTTTGCCGATATGAAAGGTTTTTATAGGTGCCAGAAGTGCTTGGGCTGTAGGGTTAGCAAGAGGCAACCTAAGAAGAGGACCTCTTTCAAATCAAGGAGTGGTAAGGAATATGATATCAGGGAGCTCGTCACCTGTGATACCACCCATGTGACATACATCATCGAGTGTCCGTGCCGACTACAATATGTGGGCCGGACCACAAGACCCCTACGTGTACGCATTAGGGAACATATTAATAATATCAAAAAGGGGTTCCCTAAACATAATCTTTCTAGGCACTTTGATGAATATCACAGTAGGGATCCATCTGGTTTGATATTCTACGGCATTGACACAATTAAGGAACAATGGAGGGGGGGCAACAAGAAAAAATTAATTTCCCAGAATGAAACCAGATGGATACATCGCCTGGATTGCTTGGTCCCTAGGGGACTCAATGTGGAAATAGACCTGAACTGTTTCCTATCTAATTTCTAACTGTAGGTCCCCTTTAGGAAGTTAGAGGTTTATATTTGTAGGTAACATACTGATGGCAATTACTTTCCAGCCTATGCACCCTTCCTTTCTGTACACATTCATTTTAATAATTTAGATTCTGCATCACCCTTTTTTAAGTATATCCCTTTTTAGGAGTTTCTTTTTAACACTATAGTATACACAGAGGGCAATGCCTATGAGGATATATTGGACAGTTTTGCTTAAGGCCCATTTTTTATAGTATATGTATATTTTTATAGTATATATTATAGTATATTTATATATTCTTTATTTTATTGTGTAGGCCATTGGTTGTATTGATTTGTATGGGGTAATAGAATTCCTACCTCGGAACTCAGGCTCTTTCTCCTTTTTTTCCCCTTAATGTGCGCATTGGCATTACAGTTTAGTTTGATTAATCCACTTATATATATTTTTTCAAAAAATTTTTATATTTTACATTTCATTTTAAAAATTCTGCAGGTTTATAGATTACCCTGGCTTCGATATGTTTTTGATTATTTACTGATGTACCAGGGCCCTAGAAATGTTTATATGCTTTTAGTATTCCCTTCTTCGCTCTTTTCTCTTTTTTCTGTTTCATGATGGAGGCGCCGTACACAATTGAACACAGTTAGTCTTCTTTTCATCCACTAGATGGCACTTTGGATTTATTCCATTATGGCTGAGGGGCGGGTTTTCCACCATGATTGGCCTCCGGGCGCCTCCATCGCATATATAAGACGTATGGAGTACCAAGATGGCCGCGCCTCAGATGACGTCTGGATGACGAAACGCGTAAGGCGTGGCCACGTGAGACGCATACGTCTTGTCCTATTGCTTTGCTTCCGGGTGTGGAACGAGCGGTGGAACGCACGCTGCACCGCGCTGTTTTTCTCTTACTCAGTCTGACTGCCCACTGGGCAGCGGGATATTGTTGGCTCGTTTTTTATATTTAATAAAGCCTTTACATTTTACGGAATTACGCGATGGGATTCATTTTTATTCTATATGGATGTGCCTGCGGGGATTGACTGGAGCCAGCCTGGACACCGAGAGTGGAGATTCGAACAGGAGCCTTTACCAGGGACCATAGCTGCGGGACACAGCTGACAGGCCTGATACCCCTGCAGGGGTGTCCCCTTTCGGTGAGTGAGGGCACATTGGGGGGCGTTTGGAAGACAGGAGGATCTCACGTCACTAAGATCAATGCTAGATGATTTAAAAAGACTCACGATTTGCACTTTATGAAGAACTTTACACCACAAGCCTTTTTATTCACATTTTATTAATATTCTTTGGGACATTTTGTGGACTCAAGATTTATGATGAATTTTTAATTCTCTTATGTGCATTTGTGACTATAGATTTTATTCATGCACTATTGGTGTTTTTTAGTTTATGCACTATTGATGTTTATTATGATCAGTACATGGTTTTAAGGATTTCCTGATAGTTTGTTTGGGAATTCATTTCACTTTTTTGATTCACCTAGATTTTGATCTATTTTGGTTTACCAAGGAGTGAATACACGCTGCACTTTTCATGGGGACAGGTGTTGCACACACTTTAGCCATTCTCACTTAATTTGTTTTCATTCCATACATTGTTATTCATGTTCGGTTTGCTTCACAGCTCAATTGATATACCACACCAGTTTCAGTGGAACAGCGCCAACCACCCCTGTTTTTGACTCTATATTTTCCTTTCTTAACTCCTCTACTTGCGTTAGCTATTTGGTGGACATGGGCGTCTGCATGCCCCCCCCCCCATGATGGATGGTGCAGGGGTCCGGTCTCCAGGACTCAGTGTGGTGGCGCTCACAGTGGAGTGGTGGGAGACTCTCTCCAGCAGCCATGGATCCATCCATGGCTGCTGGAGGGAGACTCCCACCACTCCTCTGTGAGTACAGCCACACTGAGTCCTGGAGACCAGCCCCCCTGCAACATCCATCCATCCATCCATGGCTGCTATATCTACAGTATGTGATGTCAGTGGCGTCACTACAGCTGGTGTCACCTGGTGCAGAAAAAAATTGGTGTCACCCCCCCTCCACCAACTATGGTCCCCCTTCAGTACAGACCCCCCCACTAAGTTCAGACCACCCCTTCAGCAGTATAAATCCTCCTCCCTCAGTACAGACCCCCCCACTAAGTACAGACCTCCCTCCATCAGTTTAGACCCCCTCAATAAAGACCCCCCTCATCAGTATAGACCCCCTCAGTACAGACCCCTCTACCTCAATACAGACTCCCTCAGTGCGGACCCCCCATTTATCAGTATAGACCCCCTCAGTGCAGACCCCCTCCATCAGTATAGACACCCCATCAGTGCAGACCCCTCTCCTTTATCAGTGCAGACCCCCCCATCAGTGCAGATCCCCCTCCATCAGTGCAAACACCCCTCCTCCATCAGTGCAGACCCCCCTCAGTGCAGACCCTCCCTCCATCAGTGCAGACCCCCCTCTATCAGTGCAGGCCTCCCTCAGTGCAGACCCCGCTCTATCAGTGCAGGCCCCCCTCAGTGCAGACCCCCCTCTATCAGTGCAGGCCCCCCTCAGTGCAGGCCACCCCCTCCATCAGTACCAGTGCAGACCCTCCCCTCCCATAGCGCCCCTCAGCACATGTCCATTTGCATTACATTTTTACAGACCTTAGAACAGCGCGGGGTAGGCACAGCAGTGTTTCCCTTGGACTCCCTCCTCCTCCTGTGTGGATGTGGGAGGCGGTTTTGGTCTGCTCCGCTGTGTGAGACAGGGAGACAGCCGGAGGGATCATGCGAGAGATCAGGGTAGGGGGTGAGGACCGTGCAGCGTTAGCGGTGCCGCTGCCCGTGGGTGTCACCTTTCTGGCGGGTGTCACCCAGTGCGGACCGCACCCCCGCACCCCCCTTGCAACACCACTGTGTGATGTCCTCATCCTGCAACCACCTTCCGTATCATGTCTGCAGCCTCCAACCACCTCTTGTACCATGTCCGCACTTCGCAGCCTCCAACCACCTCCTGTACCGTGTCCACAGCCTCCAACCACCTCCTGTATTATGTCTGTAGCGCTGGTAGATTTTTCAATCTACTGCTTATAGGTAAATTTAGTAGGTTATCTGTTCATACATAGTCAGATTTGCCTCTGTTCCAGCTTGGCTGAGTTGCATGTAGTTTTACACTGTGCCTGCGGGTGTCGTTGTCACCATGGGTCGGTGTTGGAAAGGCCACACGTTGAAGTGTATGAGTGCTCCACTGTCCCGGAGATAACTCGGTGGAGGTGGTCCTCCGAGTTGCCTTCTAGGAGACGGTATTTATGGGACAGACGCCATATTTTAGGGTTCTTTTCGTTCCACCTGCTGGCCTTCCTGGCCGACAGGTATGTGTTAGGAGTACTACCGTGTGGTCCTCCGACCGGGAGGCCCACGCTGCTGCAGCATGTGGGTGGGCCCAGAAGCCTATCTGGGGCCTACCACCGCGGCAGGGGAATGGTCCTGGGCTGTCTGTCCTGCGGGAAGAAGATGGACAACTGAGAAGATCCCAGGGGAGGACCCATCATGGAAGGATCATGCAGAGTGCTGGTCTGGAGAGGGGCCTGGTGACTCAGTTGGAGGACGCATCCTAAAGTTAACCTACCGCATAGTACTGCCGGGTTGGCTTAAAGGTTCTAGTGCTATGTTTGCTGTTCATCGTAAACCATTACATCCTGTGGCAGAGGATCGTACAGGTTTCTATTCCATTCAAGTCTGTGGCAGAGACTTTTGTTCGTGCTGCATACTGGCTGCTAGGTTAGTGAGGGAAACCTATCCAGGCGGGCAAAGATTCAACTCTAAGAGGAAAGTATATTCATCTACAAGATTCCGATTTCTAATACTACACTAAGAAAAGGTATTTGAACTTCCCTGCAAATCTTCTTCTACCTCTTTCCTGCTACTTCCTTCAGTTACGTTTATTAAAGCATTGGAAAAGATACTCAAGTGTCCGGTGCCTACATTGTCTGGTATTAAACTCAACGGGACCCTAGACCCGGTTCTGGTGAAATTGAGGTAATGAAGGTGACGGTAACAACCCGCTTTAAACCAGCAGCTCCACCGAGAGTTATTGCTACATGTCCATAGCCTCCAACCACCTCCTGTATCATGTCTGCAGCCTCCAACCACCTCTTGTACCATGTCAGCAGCCTCTAACCACCTGCTGTACCATGTCCACACTCTGCAGCCTCCAACCACCTCCTGTACCGTGTCCACAGTGTCCAACCACCTCCTATACCATGTTTGCAGCCTCCAAACACTTCCTGTATCATGTCTGCAGCCTCCAACCACCTCTTGTACCATGTCCGCACTTTGCAGCCTCCAACCACCTCCTGTACCATGTCCGCAGCCTCCAACCACCTTCTGTATCATGTCCGCAGCCTCCAACCACCTCCTGTATCATGTCCGCAGCCTCCAACCACCTCCTGTATCATGTCCGCAGCCTCCAACCACCTCCTGTATCATGTCCGCAGCCTCCAACCACCTCCTGTATCCTGTCAACAGTCTCTAACCACCTCTTGTATCATGTCCGCACTCTGCAGCCTCCAACCTTAATATGATGCCCCCCCCTTGAAAAAAGTTCTGCAGACGCCCATGTTGGTGGATAGTGGCAGGAGAATTCCCTGAGTAAGCAACTGGTGGGTTACAATACGTCAGGAGGGTTAGTGTGCTTTTTCTGAAAGTATATTTTTCATTTAGGTATCTCACATCTCACAATATCGCTTTTAGAGACAGTGGGCAGAGACACAAATGTTTTTTTATGCTCCAGCGGGCCCACTCAGAGCCACTGGTTTAAAGCATAAACCAGAATAAAATTGTACAGCCATCATAGCAATTTAAATAAAACTTGTTTAGGCTTGTTTACTTTCATCAGTGCAAGATATGAAAATCATGGCTCCTATTGAGTACAGCTTTAGGAGCAACAAGACATACATAACCAGCCACTTATGGGAAAGGGGCCAAAAGGAACCAAAAAAATCACTTCAAGAAAAAAAACTTTAATGTATGGTCCCACCTTAATACTGAAAGCTATTATGTTGTATAAAGAGCATTTAGGTATCACTAAAACTCCAGATTTTCTGCTGTAGAATGGTTGCATTAAATTTCAATTGAGCCCTTAGGTATTTTACCTGTTGTGCAGCCAGGAATACTGATAATTATGGTATTTTTATTATAATTGAGTGTGTGCATTTTGATCTGTAAAAACGTCCTATATAGGCAGCACACTGGAGATACAGACATCTGCTCCTACAGATTACAGCAATCTGGGTCTTCAATGGTGCGACACTCACCACTTGCACAATGCTCCAATCAGCAACATAAGCATTTTGATTGGTACACAGTGCATAGCAGAGTGTTGGACCACTGGAGACACGGATCGCTGTGTTCTGTGAGAGCAGATGTCCGGCTATCCAGTGTGCTCCCGACACAGTTTTTGCAATTTGAAACACATACACTCAGTTATGCAACTGGGAATATTAGAAACAAAAAAGGTTCAACTGAGTTTATAAACAGAAAAAATGAACATATCTATAAGCAGGTGTTTCCAAGGGGTTTATCTGTGTTGTGTATTTATTCAATTTTTTTAAAAATCATTGTAGTTTTGGTTGCTTGTTTACATTCCTTTGTGTAACTGAATATTCCAATGTGAGTATATTAGTATTGCTAATTTATGGTTGTCTGGCTGATGTGGTACTCCCTGGGAGGTAAAGGTTAACACTGCTGGTCAGGTTTTCCTGTGCTTTTGGGGGAAATACCACCTTATACCAGAGTAAACATTTAAAAAGGAGAGGGAAAAACCTCTTGGGGGTACCGTAATAGTAAGTTGGCTGAATGTCTCACCGCTTAAAGGAACAAGATGCTGCTAAAAATGTGAACTGTTGAGAATGGAAGAGTCAGTTGCTTGTATCCAAGAACGTATTTCGAAATTCATGGAGTTATGGTATACTTGAATCGATTTCTATAACCATCATTAGGGACTTACAAAATCAGCATTCTGAGGTTATCGATTGGTTGGCCAGCCGGGCGCCCCGGGCACCACCCATTACTGTATCCTCTTCTTTCTCCTCTTTACCTTCCTTTATTTCTCTTCTGTGTGGTCTCTCATTTCCATTGCTCTTCTTGCTTGCTTCTTCTTCTTGCTCACAGTGCAAGTCAGAATAATGGATTGGCAGAGGCACTTTCACCCCTTAACACAGTCGCTGTAAACACTCCATATCAATAATACACAACATACTGAGTCTGTAACCCACATGAAACACCTCAATGCATGAATATTAGGATGTTTGTGATGTACATTGATCCTGTGTCTTATAATGTGTAAAACCTCAATAAACTCTATTTAAAAAAAAAAAAGTGAACTTTTGCACTAGACCACCTCTTGTGGGAGCCCAGTCGGGGTTTCAGAGTATGGAATCTTGCTTACCAAGGACTAATGGACTCATTCACCTATTCAAGATATGTGCACCTCAAAGGGGGACTTAGGGGCACCAGGATACGTACTGTTGTGGAATCTCATATTAGCCAATGTATTTCATATTGTATATATTGATTTGCATATATTTATTGATAATTATTATTATTATTATTTATATTATTATATAGTAGTGGTTTTATCAATATTATTATTCAATAAGTAAAGCAACAATTGTTAATCTTTAATAATGTATACTGTGTTTTCCAGATTTAGAAAGTCTTCATTTTTAAGTGTTGAACTTTAAATGACCTCTGCTTTATGACAAGTACTTGTAAACAGGTGTTCTCGAAAATGTATTAAGTCTACTGGATGAAAGTTCATTAGAATAGATTCAAGTTATGAAGAATTTTCTCAGACAGATAAGAAAACAGGTGGTTAAAATAATTAGGTGGAATACAGGAAAGTTATGTACAGAACATTAATTAAGTTTGACAGGGTCAAACAAAGGTCTGCTTGTGCCCTCATTAAAACTGTTAAAATACATGCATATAGTGAAACATATAAAACATCTGGTGGGGTTATTGAAAGTTAATTGTCTCAAAGTTATAAATCTGCAAATCCTTGAAGCTAGTATCAAGATAAGGAGAGTCTGATAACACAGCTGGGTGCAAGACTGTCTCTATACAGGTGTTTTTAATTGGACAAAACCAGTTATAAATCACTTTAATGAACATATAGGAATTTTGGGAATAATTAAGTTTATCTGGTTGTAGAACAGGTGTCAGATTTATGGTTGGTTACTTTGATGTAGATCTTAGCGACCAATCATATGTAAGAGATAAGTTGAGATAAGACTTGTAAAAGTGTATATAAATGCAAGCTCTGCAATTGTTAGACAGACAAGTCAGATAGGAGCTCATAAGGCTGAACTCTATGTATGCTGCCCTATTGCACGGGTCATAGAGGTCAGAACCAATGGGCAAGTATCTGTCCTAACTTGTCCCCTCGGACAAGTCAGATAGGAGCTCATAAGGCTGAACTCTATGTATGCTGCCCTATTGCACGGGTCATAGAGGTCAGAACCAATGGGCAAGTATCTGTCCATAACTTGTCTCCTCGTACGAGTCAGAGAAGACTTCTTAACTTGTTCCAGAATGTGGTCTCAGGTGAATTTCCCTCAAGAACTTGGTCGAGCTGGAACCCAGAACTCTGTGAGGGGACCAGACCATCGGCAGATCAGGCTGGTCCCTATCAGGTGAGAGGTTCCCAAGAATTGGCAGTAAAGACCCATTCTGGTTCAAGGTGAGAACACTTCACAATCTTTTCAATTTGGTTAGAGGATAAGAATATTTATATCTAATATGCATGCATTGTAAGAAACTGTATAAATTAGACCTGTATATTGTAATATTTTGAACATAAACCTGTATGTTATCAGCTGTAAATAAACCTGCATTGCTGAAGTTCTGCCTGGTTCGATACTTTACTATTCTACTTCAGTACTAAGGGGAACTTAGAATATCATGTACAGGAATGTATATTGAAGACCTCCTGTGTTGTCTGTTCGTTTATTACATCTAAATATGTTAAGTAGGGAATGTTTACAGTTATTCAACTTAGACTGAAGTCACCCGAGGACAAAAATTCATGCATATATGGCATCTCACAAAGAACAGGGCTTGAATAGGTGACAAGACAAGATAGAGAAGATGCAATACAAATGTCTAAAGTGCAGTGATGCTATTCAGAGGAGGCTATGTTGCCGTTGCTAATGACTACAATATATAGGTCTATATGCATAAGCAACCAGCCAGTCAGGAAGCGGTGACTTGGCAAAGGTGATGGAAGGCTCTGGTAGTGAAAGGGCTTCTATGCTTAGGCTCCTTAGCTAGTGATCGCAACCCCAATACCCTAGGGGCCCAGTCTGGGATTCACAGGAGTGAGGCCTCGGAAGAATAAGCACGAGTGTAATACAAAAATTCAGCTTCCTAGTATAGATGAGAAACATGCAGATCAATGTCTTTGGGAGTGAGGTGACTGGTTACTGGGCTGGTGGAATCCGGTACAGGCTCAGCATTACCAACTCAGAAATGCTGCACAACTAAAGTAAGAGAAGAGTTATTAAGTGTATTAAAGAACTGGTTTCCGGAGTGCATAGACTAGAGTGTAATGAGGGACTGCTATTAGATGTGAACAATGTTAAGAGTACAGAAGTTGGGCCACAGATTACATGGAGTTAACTGTGTATACTTGTGAAGAAACATTGCTTTTAAGAGCCAGTTAACATCAGAACGCAGTGAAGGAAACGCACTTCCTGAAACGCAGTTTCGTTGCACGCACCGGATCACATGGTACCATGCAATCCGAATTGCAGTGAGTTTCCAAAAGTAGTGCACGCACTTCTTTTTGTGGGGTGAATTGCGATTTCAGCCCATTCATTTTGAATTTGCACTGCACAGAACTGCATGTGAATTGCACAGGAATTCACAGCGTGTTTCTGTGTCATTCCCGGTGTGAACCTGCTGTAAGTTGGAGTGCTGCCTTAAACGCCAGCTATTTGAGGGCAGTAGCAAACGTTCTCTATTTGAGGACAGTAGCAAATGTTCTCTCTGGGTCACCACTTGGGTGCAGTAAGCCCAGGCCACATATTTATAGAGCACAATGATGAATTTGAAAAAGTATGAACTATGCATTGTGCTCTGCTTGCTTCTGGAGTCCCTTGCTGGCAGAGCACTATAAAAGTGAAAAGGAGCAGTAAAAAGAAGAAACACTGTAAGGCAGTGGTCATCAACCCTATCCTCAGGGCCCACTAACAGGCCAGGTTTTATGTATTACCTTGGGGAGATGCAGACTAGAATACTGCAATCACTGAGCAGCAAATGATATCACCTGTGATGAATTTCAGTTATCTTACAAAGATAGATGGCCTGTTAGTGGGCCCTGAGGACAGGGATGATGACCACTTCTGTAAGGAGAGCACATTTTTTTGTGATATGTAAAAGTCATATTACAAGCTTTGCTCCACAGAATTCTCTCTACTGTGTTATGCAAAGAGAATTTTGTGAGGTACAGCAGGCTAACTACCAAAACCTGCATTTTATGAATGGGCCAAAACAACTGTGGAGTAAAACGGAGGGCAAAAGGCGATAACCATTCTACATTAAAAATTGGCCCCCGTCTTTACAACAAGAGATTATATACAACAAAATGTATGTATTTTACTGTACGAGTGTATTTTATTACGTTACTAGCTTATTTTGGTAGACTATATGTTTTTTTGATTCTTTTTTACATATATTTATAGCAGCAGAGTGGATGGTCTTCGGAATGCTGTTTACGAAACATCGTAAAAATCATAAACTAATATGCTGCAATGAAACACTGTACACACTCAACAATGTAATTAGTGCTTGCCTGTTACCATGATAGCTGAAGCTGGCAGCTTGTTGAAGGCTTTATTTCCCCTTTTGTGCAAGGGCTGATGAGCCACGCCTGGACAAAGCTACAAGGCTAACCATATATGGTCACAGAGCCTGTGAACACGTTTACTATGGAGCCACTCATTAAATGTACAACACTGACATCTTGTGGTACAATTACTGTATAACACATTGATAGTATGCCTATCTTGCTGTTCAGGGAAATGTCATGGGTATATGGCACTATAACAAAACTAACGTACCATTAATGCCATTGACTACTTTGCACATCATGCTTCTTTGAAAGAAGAGACCTTTGATCATGGTTGCAAAAAAGCAAACTATAGGAAGTCAAATGCTTTTAGATATAACATACTTCCCAACTTTATGAGCTGGGAATACAGAATATGGAATTTGAAACTCAAAATATGAAACTCAGATTATCATGTTCCATAACTCCAAGATCCCCAAGATTGTAGACGCTATTCTACTTTCCTTTTATTCTTTTCTTTTCCTTGACCTAAGAGGTCATACACACATATACAGTTTTCTTTAGATTTTTTTCCTTTAGATTTACCAAAACCATATAATATGAGGTCAAACCTTAACAGTTTCAATTTGTATGCAATCAGGCAGGCCCTTGCACTACATGGTTTTGGTGAATCTAAAGGAAATCAGACAACACAAGTTTTATAGTGTGTATCCAGCTTATGGAAACTGGGTCACAAATAGTGCTATTGCTTTAGTATTGTGTTATAATCTGTCTCAGTCACATTCTTTGTATTTATAGCTGTATGAAAGACTCGCCCATTAACAGTTTAAAAAGTGAAAGTAAACCCTCCTATCATTTTCAGCCAAGGAAACAGCCATTTTGGCCTCTGTTTAATCTTTAACTGCCATGGTGCTGCACATGTGATTATGACATCAGCCATTGGATGGTTTGACAGTTTGGTTGAGAGCACCACCAATATGACAGTTACATTCCTGGCACGTGTTGGGAATGTAACTTTTTTTTAAACTGTTAAAGTGATAAGTTTACTTCTGCTCTAATGTGCCACATTACATTGTGCTCCATTTCAGCTCCAGGTCTTTTTTTGACACTTTCGTTTACTGTAAAAATCACAAATTTTTGCTAGAAAATTAGTTAGAACCCCCAAACAATATATATGTATATATATATATCTATATATCTATATATATAGATATATATATCTATATATCCATATTTCTATATATATAGATATATATATATATATATATATATATATATATATATATATATATATATATTATTTTTTTTTAAAGCAAAGGCCCTAGAGAATAAATTTGTGGATGTTGTAATTTTTTATGTCACACTGTGTTTACGCAGCTCTTTTTCAAACTAGATTTTTTTTGTGGAATATATCAGTTTTAATGCAAAAAACACAATACATAACCTTTTTTTTTTTTTTTTTTGTAAAATATAAATGATGATGTTACGCCAAGTAAATAGATAGCAAGCATGACACGCTTTAAAATTGCACTCACCTGTGCGACAAACAACTTAAATTTTACTATGCATTGGCGACGCTTTAAAAGCCTTTACAGGTTACCACTTTAGATTTACATAGGAGGTCTAGTGCTAGAATTACTGCCCATAATCTGACGATTGCGGCGATATGATCGTTGTTTGCATACATGTGGGACCCATGTGCTCAATCGCCTTTGCGTGCTAGCACGGGGGGAACTTACATTTTTTTTTATTATTATTTTTTTTTTTTTTTTTTTACACTGTTGCTTTAATTTTTTTTTATCACTTTTATTGCTATCACAAAGAATGTAAATCTCCTTTTTGACAGCAATGGGCATGTGACAGGTACTCTTTATGGAGAGATCTGGAGTCTATAAGACCTCAAATCCCTCCTCTCCCCTTAAAAGCATTCAAAACACCAAGATCAGTATTTTTGAAAGCTTTTGATTTTGATAAAATGTCATGTCATCGCCCTGGGTTATTATAGTGAACAGCTGATCAAAGCCGATCCCAGCTTTGTCTGGCTGTCCAGCCAGATGGCAGTGGGACGGGTGAGCCCAAGCAAGCTGCAGGGGGGGATGTCTCCTCTCGCTGTTTGTAATAGCAATTGAACGGCCAGTTAGCAGTCCCCATGGGAAGGATCTAAATTCAGCTAAAGGGTCCTTTTGCATATATCCCAAATGGGCTGAAGCAATTGCCTAATTTGAGCTCCAGTAAGGCAAAAAAAAAATGCCATGTCTGTAAAGTGTGAGCCACTGAATCCAAGTCCTTTTTCAAGAGAGACTAATACATTACCTGCTACAGCCGCTAAGCGGGAAACAAATATTGAGCATCTGTTGCTGAAAGTCACTGAAGTTATATCCCAGATCTGGCTAAAATGAGAATCACGATTTTTTTGCTTAGAATAAGGATCATGATTCTCTCACAAGTCTGGCAGCGTAACATCATCTTTCACATTATACAAAAAAATTGGAATAACTTTACTGTTTAGTTTTTTAATTAATTGAAGTGTATTTTTTCCCCAAAAATTGCATTTGAAAGAGCGCTGCGTAAATACAGTGTGACATAAAATATTGCAACAATCGCCATTTTATTCCCTAGGGTCTCTGCTAAATATATATATATATATATATATATATATATATATATATATATATATATATAAGGGCTGCGGAAATTAACAATCAATTCCTCGGTTAATCGTAAATTTTTTTGATCGATCAAAATTCTTTTGATGTGGGGCGGTGTGGTTTTCTTCTTTGGCTTATCAGCGATAGCGGGTCACGTGACGTGGCCTACCCCCTCCTCCACCCGCTGTGGGAGCGCAAGCTGAACTTCAGGTCCAGGAGCAGAGCGCTAGGCGGAGGGAGCCAGACACAGCGGAGGGGTGGCAGATGGCAATGGAGACCCACACTCCTCATACCGATAGACAAGCCCGCTCCCCTAGGCTTTCCGGTAAGGGGAGGGGGGAGCTGCCTGTTGTCACGGTTTTCTGAATGTGTAGAGACCGGCGGACACCTGGGGTCAGAGATGTGTACACACTCCATAACATCATTATGTCATTAAAAGGTGTCCCCCTTCAGGAGATTTTCCTTCACCTCCTGTTCCAGAGTCAAAACCGGAAGTGAGAGGAAGCCCCTTTAGCTCCTAGTAATCGCCAGAACTTGTGTCCCCTCTGTGGGGGTATTTCCCTCTCTGATAGCTTATGCTGGGACAAATGGGGCTCATTCACATGAGAGCTGTGTCCCTTAACCCTTATGCTGCCAGAGCTGTTTTTGCAGTTTTTTTTGTGCATGAAACATTTGTTGCTTAAAAGTTAAAATCAGTTCTTTTTTTGCTAGGAAATTACTTAGAACATATATATATATATATATATATATATATATATATATATATATATATATATATGTTTGTGCGTTATAATTAATCAAATTTAGTCGATTAATCAATTAAAAAAAATCAATTAATCAAACACGAAAATTTTAATTAATTTATTTCATTATATATAATGTTTGGGGGTTCCAAGAAATTTTCTAGCAAAAAATATTGATTTTAACTTTGTAAGAGACAAGTGTCAGAAAAAGGTTTAGTCTTTTTAAATGGTTAAACTTCCCTCATTTACAGATTGAAGTTCATTCCTTTGATCTAAGAACGAAATGTTTATTGCTATCTACCACCGGGGGGGGGGGGGGCAATGTTTTGAAAGACTTGGCAGGCTACCCGTTTTTTCCGTTTGACAGAGTGAGCAGAGAACGATCTACACTTGGTACATGAATGAATCAGGAAATTCTGCATAAAGATCATGAGGGGGGGTCTAATCGAGATCACGCAGCAACAATACCCCTTAAGATAGGCAGTTAACAAAAGTCCTTGTGGGGCAGCTTATCTAAAGGGACAGTCCTCTTCCCTAGATCTTTAGCCAGCTAACATTGGGGCCCAATCATTTTGGTGGTGGACATAAACACAGTCCCAGTAAAGTCTGCATGCAGTGGTATAGGCTACTAGTCAAGTGTCTAGTCAGTCTCTGATAGCAGCAAAGATATTATGGCCACAAGGTCCTCTCACCAGACCCTGTGACAGAGCAGCAATGGTCCCTCTGGTCAGATGTCTGCTTACATCTGGGTTGTCTGGGGTGTCTCGGGCCCTTAGCACAGCAAAGACTGCATCCTGGCAGTGGCTTGGTACCTTGGGACATAAATACCAAACTCTGTACTCTCCGGTCCTCAGCACAGCAAAGGGTCCCTTTGTACCCTGATGTGCTGATCTACTTGTGTAAGCACAGAACGCTGCAGCATGTTCTTGTGCTCCCTCACCCTGCACTGCTCTGCCAGACCTATAGTGAATTGCCTGGGAAAAGTCTGATGTCTTTCTCCTTGTTTATACAGGGCTTTGTCAAGGCAATGGTCCACTGTCTGTTAGTCTCCATGGCACAGCATTTTGCGGGGACTACATCTCCTATGATCCTTTTCTGTTGCACAAGGGGAGGGGGAAGGAGCATTTGCAATGACTTGCTAAGCTATTGCTAGACTTGCCAGGCTTCACAAGTTTGTTGCACAATTGCAGCAAGTCTGCATTGCATGACTCCAGATCAACTTTCTTTACAAACATTCTGCAAGTCTGCTGCAAGTTCTGGTTCAGTTATCTTATGCAATAGTCATCCCACCTCATGGGTCACTGTGGCTGAATTCTCATCATTGCTCCCTGCTGTGTGTAAGGTTTTTCTTTATTGGTGCTGGGGCAGCCATAGAATCACTTTGGGAGTGGTGTGCAGAGAGGTGAGTGGTAACCATGAGATCTGATATGGAGTTCAGGGAGGTAGAAATCAAGGAGTGACTAACCCTAATATCCCATTGGTGTAGCACAAAATTTGGATGTTTTATTTTTCCTTGTTTATATGCTGAGATTTAGCAGAAAATGTGTGTATTTAACGAGAGGTGGAAATAGAAACCTCAAAGACCCAATGCAAGAAACCTGGTAGTTCCACCACTGTATAGAGGACTACAAATCTCAGCAATACAGTAACCATGCAGAATACCACCAGCTATAGGGGCTGTATATAGAGAGCCATGCATTGTATATAGAGAGATGACTGCACTGTACTGTGTTGTAAAGAGATCTATGTACTGTACTGTATACAGGGAGATCCATTTATTGTACTGTATACAGAGAGACCCATGCATTGTACTGAATACAGGGAGATCCATTCATTGTGCTGTGTACAGAGAGACCCATGCATTGTGCTGTATACAGGGAGATTCCTTTCATGGGATATAGGCATGCCTTATATCCCTGACAATAAAGCAGAGAGATGAGCGGGGGGGGGGGGGGTCCCCCCACTACCGGTTTCTCTATTGTGCTGTATTGGACTTGGTCTATAAATGGCCAAATTTGCCCTCTATATTGTATTTAATGTCTACCATTTCCCTCTTACATTCTGTTGACGTCTTCTGTAGCTTTATTCCTGGCTGGCTATTCTCTGCAATCTTGGTATTTATGCCCCTCAATCTTGGTATCTGTTGCCCCTCAATCTGAAAACACAAGGATACCCATCATGGGATGCGATGCCCTGTGTATTTGTGTATATGTAATAATAATAATAAAAAATGGTGCCCTAATTCAAGAAGCTATGCAGCAAAAATAGACAAATATGCAGGAATGACTATCCCTAATTTAAAAAAAAAAAAAGCATTAATATGTGATAATGTTGTGAAACAATGATAAAGTGAGGCCCGGAGTGAGTGGAAAATAATGGAGCTAGCAGGGGGCCCGGCATGACAGGAGTGAGAAGGGGACATCAAGGGGTTAAGGATAACAGGGTAAAAGTGGGGAGAGGTGGATTGGAAGAAAAGGAAATAGGAAAGGGTTTAGTTTATTTATTAGATGGGGGGTTCCCTGGGCAGCATTGCAGGGAGAAGTCTAGACAGGGAACAGTCACCCACCCTCCCTGTTTTTGTTGTGTGTTAATTTTGCTTTATTTCAGGTGCAGTGCAAGAAGGACATGTTATGGCAACAATGGAATTGGCGGTGGTGGTCTTTGATGGTGGCAAAATAACCTACGAGATGGAAGTGTGAGGGACTCATCGGTGGTATAGGCCCTCTGGTGTATTCCAGCTAACATGGTTTAGCTGGATGATGGTAATGGTTGCACTGCGGGTAATGGGTTGTCTTCGAGCTGGTGTTACACGGCTGGAGGCCTAGTACGGAAAAAGGCCCGCAGTGTAGAAGTGGAACAGAGCTAAGCTGGGAAGTGCCGTCAAAGACCACCGGGGGGAGCTACTGATAGTTGGAGTTTTGTTATGTAAAAAGATTTATATATTTTATATTTTTGAATAAAAAGGCTGCAATGGCTAGTTATACTCCATCTCAAGTGTGGTCTCATTAATTGTAGGTAAAGTTAAGTGGGGTTAAGGGTGGAGTATACAATGGTTGGAAGTCACAAGAAGGTGGAACATCTTATCTACCTTGGTCAAGTGCACTAATTCAAGAAGCTATGCAGCTGTAGCCATGCCCCCTTAGGGGTTGCTGTGTGTAGTGGTTCACTCATAACCCTTCCCAGCCAGATATCTATCCCAGTCACTCAGAGACAGAAAAACAGTCCATTGCTTGTTTTGTTTTGTTTATTTGAGAGGGATTAAACTTGGATAGGGATTTGGGAATTATGGGATACCCAGGAAATTTTTCTGCAAAGTTGCTTAGAACTCCTTTATACACTCCTATATATACATTTCACTTTTCTCTCTCCAGCACAAACTCTTGCTGCTTACCGTTTCCTCCTCCAGCACTTCACTTGCTGCAGACTGTTCCTCCACCAGCACTTCCCTTGGTGCAGACTGTCACTCCTCCAGACTAGCTATGGGTAGGCCTGACACTACTTCAGCCTACCTAAAAAAGCTATTTTTGTTTTGTGTTTTTTTTAAAAATTAGGGATACAAGCATTCATGCATATTTGTTTATGTAGCAAGGTCCCGGACCACCAAAGGCCTAATAGTGACCTCCAGAGTCAGGGTTAGCTGACATCCGTCTTTGTAGAATGGGTTACAAGGCAGTGGTGGGTGTAGTGCAAGATGGAGTGATGGGCGCCAGACACTTTTTAAATATGAAAGACATTTATTGTCTCTTAACAGAACTGTGGAAGAGCGGGTTAGGGCCGGGACACCCTTAAGTAGATGCAATGGTAATTGGCGAGACTTCTGTAGCGCTGGTAGATTTGCAATCAACCGCATGTTAGGTAAATTTAGTAAACTGTGTGTTAGGAAGGTTAAAAGTTCGCCTCTGTTCCAGCTTGGCTGACGTTGCGGGTGTTTCCGTGCTGACCAGTGGGTGTCGCTGTTACCGCTGGTCAGGGTTGGAAAGGCGTATGGATGCTCCTCTGTCCCGGAGGCACGCTCGGTGGAGGTGGTCCTCCGAGTTGCATTCTGGGTGAGGGTATTTATGGGACAGACGCCATATTTTGGGGTTCATTTTACAGCCACCTGCTGGCCCTCCTGGCCGACAGGTATGCACTAAGGAGCTACCTCGTGGTCCTCCGTCCGGCGCAGGGGTGGGTCCAGAGTAGGGTGACCACATTTCCAAACTGCCATTCAGGGACACACCCCCCCCCCCGCGCCGCCCAAAAAGGATGGTTTTTGATACTTTTTTTTTTCCAATTTTTGGGAAAAGAATGGAGGGGGACAGCAGCAGAACGGAGGGAGGCACGGTGGAAGAACAGAGGGGGACACGGAGGAAGAACAGAGGGGGACACGGAGGAAGAAGGGAGGGGGACACGGAGGAAGAAGGGAGGGGGACACGGAGGAAGAAGGGAGGGGGACACGGAGGAAGAACAGAGGGGGACACGGAGGGAAAATGGAGGGGGACACAGAAGAAGAATGGAGGGGGACACAGAGGAAGAACGGAGGGGGACAGCAGGACGGAGGGGGACACGGAGGAAGAATGGAGGGGGACAGCAGCAGAACAGAGGGGGACAGCAGCAGAACGGAGGGGGACAGGGAGGAAGAACGGAGGGGGACACGGAGGAAGAACAGAGGGGGACACGGAGGAAGAACAGAGGGGGAAACGGAGGAAGAACGGAGGGGGAAAGCAGCAGAACGGAGGGGGACACGGAGGAAGAATGAAGGGGGACAGCAGCAGAATGGAGGGGGACATGGAGGAAAGATGGAGGGGGAGAGCAGCAGAACTGAGGGGGAGTGGGGGGGACAGCAGCAGAACTGAGAGGGAGTGTGGGAGACAGCAGCAGATCTGAGGGGGTTGAGGGACAGCAGCAGAACTGAGAGGGAGTGTGGCTGTGTGGGGGACAGCAGCAGAACTGAGGGGGGTGGGGGTCTGGGGACAGCAGCAGATTTGAGAGGGAGTGTGCATTGCTCACTGCTGTAACTAGGTAGTGTGGAAGTTACACTAACCTGAAGTACTCTGGCGGGTGGACCTCGTGGGCAGGAGGGAGCCAGAGGGAGGACTCGGACGAGGCGGCTCAGTCAGGGGGACGACTCACTCTCAGGACGGGCAGCTCGGAGTCGGGCCGGGTTGCGCTTGCTGGCTGGCAAAGTGCGGCTGCTGGAGTAGCTGTAGTCGGCTCCGGGTCTGGGACTGGTCACTGGCAGGCACCACCACTGACTGGGGCTGGGCACAGGGCAGTCTAGTAAGTGTGGACTCACTGGCAGGCTGGTGGCTGTTCTCTCTCTCAGAGGCGCGCTGCTCAGCCGTAGCGTGTAGAGTGAGTCTAGACTAGAGTGCACCGTGCCGTGTGGGTGCCCACTGCACTGACTCCCACGTGACTGACGGTGCCAGCTGACGTCACTGGTTGCTAGACGCGGGGCGGGCGGCCCTAGCCTAGCAACCAGTTAAGCACTTAAGCTGCGCATCTGTGTGTGTTACTTGTGTATACTGTGATAAGGGTGGCAGACTCGGAGACGGAGTCGGACTGGTGCCAGCCGGCAGTGTGTTTTTTTTTTTCATTCCGGGACACTGTATTGTCCCGGAATGAAGGTACCCGGGACACGGGACAAAAATCTCAAATAAGGGACAATCCCGGGCAATCCGGGACACGTGGCCACCCTAGTCCAGAGGCTTGTCTGGAGCCTGCCACCGCAGCCGAGGAATGGTCCTGAGCTGTCGGTCTTGTGTGATGAAGCTGGACAACCGAGGAGATCCCAGGGGAGGACCCGTCTTGGAGAGATCACGCCACATGCTGGTCTATAGAGGGGCCTGGTGACTCGGTTGGAAGACGTATCCAAAAGTAACTATACAGCATAGTGTTGCCGGCTCGGCTTAAAGGTTCAAGCACTGTGACTGACTTTCATTACCGCAAATCTATACATCCTGTGGCAGAGGATCGTACGTATTTTATTCCCAAACAAGTCTGTGGCAGAGACTTTGATTCGTGCTGCGTACTGGCTGCTAGACTGGTGAGAGAGGCCTATCCAGACGAGCAAGGAGTGTGTCCCCCAAGGGGAGCGCATTTCAAATAGTGTTTGAATTATACCAAGACCTTTCGCCAAGAGAACCCTTTCAGAGAATATTTGAGTATCTTCTGCAAGTTTCCTTTCTACCTCTTTCCTGCTACTTCCTAAGTCGTTTGTTTAATAAAGCATTGAAAACATACTCCAGTGTTGGTGCGTGTGTCGTCCAGAAGTAAACTCAACGGAACCCTAGACCCGGTGCCGGTGAAACAGAGGGAAGCAGAGTGAAGGTAACAGACCCGCTTAAACCAGCAGCTCCACCGTGAGTTAGTGCTACATGTGGGGGCTCGTCCGGGATTTGTTGACCGTCAGTTACTGCAACCCAGTGGAGTGTTTTACCGGGAGTTTACAAAGAAGAGCTGGACTTTGAAAGAAAATCTTTTCAGGAAGAGGAAAGGTTACACTGCAGGACTTTGCTTCTAAGTGCGTAGACACTGGGCGCCAGAGAAAGGCCCGAGAGTTACGTGACTGGAAGAACAAGTGGGAGGAGTTTCCCTACTTGCTACCGCGTGGGATGCGTGTATGTGTTTGTCGCCAGAGGGAAAGAGAGGCCTTGTGATCGTGTTGAGAAGATCAGAGTGTGGCCATGTCTTTTCCGGCGTTGCAATCGGTTGTGGGACCCAGAGTGTTCTCTGCAAGCACCGTGATCAATACTGTGTAATCTGGGACTTTGCTCACGGATACTGGAGTTCGATTGAAGCCGCAGGGGAGGTTTATCCTGTATAACTCGGGAGATGTCGAGGGATTGGGCATGACCTGCCATCGATGCGAAGGATTGGCCGTGCATCTTCGTCCATTCGGCCGATGTCCACAGTGTGGAGAATACCTGTTTGTGGTGGAGCAACCTACCATGTCGCCCCCTGCCTATCGGATGGATTGGGTGACAGGTATCGCTACAGTGGAAGCTGCTATTGCTACAGAAAGGGAGCGACGGGCTGCCACTTTGCCTGTTGCTACTGACAATGTTCCAGAAAAAGACATTGTTGCTGTTGTCTCGCCTGGGGACATTGCTTTGGTTCTTGAGTCCACTATGCCTGCTCCTGTGGTGCCTACTCAGAAGAAGGTGGGCTATGTAAAGGCTTCCCGCGGCCGCGGTCAAGGCCTACCCCAGAGGATGCCTGAGCCAGAGCTACCAGAGTCTATGTTCGGAATGGGTAAGCCACTGTTGGGGACTGTAAATAAATATTTGCCAGCTGAAGAATTGAGAGACTCGGAAATAGAATCCATGTCGGATCTTTCCGGTGATGAAGACTTGTTTGAAACCATGTCATAAGAGCTATTGTGGTCACAAGGCGAAGATGTTGCCTCCACAATGACTTTTTCTGAATGGACTGCCCTGAGTTCTGGGAAGACGTCACCCTGTGTGGAAACACACAGTACTGTTGCTGGGACTTTTCCAGAGGCAACTAATTCACTACAGACACCGGCTGGGTCTATGGTGAGAAAGTCACTAAATTCTTGTGTACCGCCTGGTATGGGGAGAGACAGATCTTTGCCAAAACTTGCTCGCTTGCAACGGATGTTAAACAAGCGTGTTGCTGCAGAGTATGGATTGGAGTTTCCCTATGTGCCCCAGGATGTTATGCGGGAGATTGAAGCTAATCGGGAACTTTGGTACAGTGAGGCTGTTTGGGACTACTTGTCTGTGCCTAAACCCTTCAGAAAGACTGGATGTTTCGTCCGGATGGATGAACGTTTCAGCGGATGCTTTGTACATTGGAACTTCGGTCGGCACATCTATGCCGATAAAGTGGTAATTTGCACACCAGGAAAGGACAATGTTGTGTACTTTATTACCACTGTGGATAAAGAAGGGAAATCGTTAACCTTGCCAGATCCTCGGTTTTACTGGTAATTATGGACAATAGAACTTTGAAGTTACCTAGTTAGATAGTGGTAGGGTAAAGAGGTCTGCGTGGTCAAGATCTATGGATCTTGTTTTGTGTTTAAATCCAAGGACTTCTTGTTTCCTAGCTGGATTTCTTTTAGAGAAAAAAAAAAGTTCTTATGCAGGGATGGACTCCTAAAGTATATATTTTTTTCTAATGTGGGAAGAGAGTTTCATTTTTAATGAGACTTTGCTCCTACTATTGTATAGGATGCATATGTGTGTGTTTAACTATATTTCCTTTTCAGGGATCATCGGATCATATATAGAGCTGGGAGGCTTTTCAGCTAGTTAGTGAGGTTGTGTTTACGGCTGTGAACATAATGTTTTATAGATATAAGTCTTATAGTGTCTTTAAACTGTCCTTTCTCTCTCTCTTTGCCTATCCAAAGTTATAAGAAACTCAAATGTTTACTCTCAGGCTTGAGAGTTACTGTTACTGTGTTGAGACAGACGTTGGGGACAACGTCTATTGTAGTGGGGGGAGTATGTAGCGCTGGTAGATCTGCAATCTACCGCATGTTAGGTAAATTTAGTAAATTGTGTGTTAGGAAGGTTAAAAGTTCACCTTTGTTCCAGCTTGGCTGGCGTTGCGGGTGTTTCTGTGCTGACCGGTGGGTGTCGCTGTTACCACAGGTTAGGGTTGGAAAGGCAACGCGTTGAAGCGTATGGATGCTCCTCTGTCCCGGAGGCATGCTCGGTAGAGGTGGTCCTCCGAGTTGCATTCTGGGCGAGGGTATTTATGGAACAGATGCCATATTTTGGTGTTCGTTTTACAGCCACCTGCTGGCCCTCCTGGCCGACAGGTATGCGTTAAGGAGCTACCTCGTGGTCCTCTGTCAGGGAGGCCCACGATACTGCGGCGCAGGGGTGGGTCCAGAGGCTTGTCTGGAGCCTGCCACCGCAGCTGAGGAATGGTCCTGAGCTGTTGGTCCTGTGTGATGAAGCTGGACAACCGAGGAGATACCAGGGGAGGACCCGTCTTGGAGAGATCACGCCGCATGCTGGTCTATAGAGGGGCCTGGTGACTCGGTTGGAGGACGTATCCAAAAGTAACTATACAGCATAGTGTTGCCGGCTCAGCTTAAAGGTTCAAGCACTGTGACTGACTTTCATTACCGCAAATCTATACATCCTGTGGCAGAGGATTGTACGTATTTTATTCCCAAACAAGTCTGTGGCAGAGACTTTGATTCGTGCTGCGTACTGGCTACTAGACCGGTGAGAGAGGCCTATCCAGACAAGCAAGGAGTGTGTCCCACAAGGGGAGCGCATTTCAAATAGTGTTTGAATTATACCAAGACCTTTTGCCAAGAGAACCCTTTCAGAGAATATTTGAGTTTCTTCTGCAAGTTTCCTTTCTACCTCTTTCCTGCCACTTCCTAAGTCGTTTGTTTAATAAAGCATTGAAAACGTACTCCAGTGTTGGTGCGTGTGTCGTCCAGAAGTAAACTCAACGGAACCCTAGACCCGGTGCCGGTGAAACAGAGGGAAGCAGAGTGAAGGTAACAGACCCGCTTACACCAGCAGCTCCACCGTGAGTTAGTGCTACACTTCTATAGGTAGACAGCTATACAGGGGAAGGCTTGCAGCCAGATTCCACTTATGTATAGGTAGGACTGCTGTCTCCTATGGCAACAATCTGGTAACAGTCACTAACGGTATTGTACTTACTATTGGTAACACAGAATAGTTCTCTTCACACTCTACAGTCTCTTACTGTAGATCTTCACTCAGACTCAATCACCACTGGGTCCCTTGTGCTCTTCCACTTCCATAACTGAGTATCTTCCTCAAACATCACCCCCGCTTCCCTGCTGGGTCCCTGGCTTGGCACTCACAGATACTCTTCAGGCATCACCCCTGCTGACCCACTAGGTCCCTGGCTTGACACTTGCTGAAGTTTTCCCACTTCTTTACTGTCCCCGGCTGGTGAGAAGACTGCTCTGGTACTCACTCCAGCTTACTTACAGTGGTCTCCGTTAACAAGGTGGATGGTCCCTTAGTGACGACAGCTTCCCCTCTATCTCTGACCACAAAAGTTTCCCCGTCCGGCTGAACCGTTACTCTCGGTTGGACTCCAATCCTGCAGTCCCAACCTTGTGCTGCTTCTCCTGCTTCTGGATAGGCCTCAGAAAGCCTAGCAGCCAGCAGTCCCTGGGATGGGCCTCAGGATTCCGGCCTGGCAACCCGGGGCAGCATAACACACGTCCACCCAGACAGCCATCCAGGTGACACAGAACCCCGATCACCTGGCTCTCCCAGCAGGCCAAGGGGCTTAAAGAAAGGATGCTACATCTATTTTTGCTGCTTAGCTTCTTGAATTAGCGACTTCATCACTATTTCACTTATTATCGCATATTACTGCATTTTTTTTTCTTAAATGAGGGATAGTCATTCATGCATATTTGTTTTATTTTGCTTCATAGCTTCTTGAATTTGTGCACTTTATCATTGTTTCACAATATTATCGCATTTTTTTTTCTCAATGAACTGCCTTTTTGTGGTCAGGGGTCGCGGGCCCCTGTGTTGTAGTATAGTTCAAGTGCTAGCTGTCCTCTGCTCAGCTACCACTCAAAGATAGCTCTCTTCAGGCCCAGCCAGCCAACCTGGCTGCAAAGACCCCTTTCCACTGCCCTTCTCCACAGTCCTCTCTCCACTGGTTCTGCACCCATCTCCCAGTTCTCTCAGGCGTGCCTCCCCAGTCCTCTCAACTGTGCTCACTCACCAACCCTCTTGGCTGCAACCTGTAGTCCTCCACGGAGACTCTTAGAGCGTTCTCTCTTGCTGTCCTCTTTTCTGCTCCCTCATGTGCCTCTGCTTCCAAGATCTCTTCACTCCTCCCGGATGCACCCAAGCCCCAGCCCAGGGTCACCCCCCCTCCCCCCAGCCTGGGGAGCTCCCCGTGGACCTGACAGCCTCCACACTTTCTCACTCCATCTCTTCCACCCGACAACTCCTCCCCAGCTGTGCTGACCCCTGGTATTTAAGGAGGCCTGCCCCCTGCCAATCCAAATTGGGGATTGCTCAGGGCTCCTTAAGATACCACAGGCAGCTCCACCTCTCTTCCTCTCCTTCTAAAAAATGCCAGAAGCAAGAAGGAGGTAACCGAGAAGTGACACTGCTTTTGAATCATCAGCTGCTGCCCTGAGCCACTCCCAGCCAAGAATGAAAATAAACACGATTAGGCCTTCCTAAATTTGCCTACACTGCCAGAGAAAATCCTCACTATAGCACCTCACTAACTAGAGCAGTGATCCTCAAACTACGGCCCTCCAGCTGTTGTGGAACTACACATCCCATGAGGCATTGTAAAACTGACATTCACAGACATGGCTAGGCATGATGGGAATTGAACAACTGGAGGGCCATAGTTTGAAGACCCCTGAACTAGAGGGTGCTACACAGCAAAAATAAACAAAAATGCATGAATGCCTATCCCTAATTAAAAAAACAAAACAAAACAAAAATTGCAGTAATATACGATAATGTGTACAACAGTGATAAAGTGCACTAATTCAAGAAGCTAAACAGCAAAAATAGACAAATATGCATCAATGACTATCCCCAATTTAAAAAAAAAAAAAGAAAAGAAAATAATATGCGATAATATGTGAAACAATGATAAAAGTGCTTGAATCAAAAGCAGTTTATTTATTATGTAAAATCAGATGAATATCTGCTTTTGATTCAAGCACTTTTATCACTGTTTCACATATTATCGCATATTGTATTTTTTGTTTTTTTAAATTAGGGATAGTCATTCATGCATATTTGTTTATTTTTGCTGCATAGCTTCTTAAATTAGTGCACTTTTTGATTGTTTCACAACATTATCGTATTTAAAAAAAAAAACATTTAAAAGAGGGATAGTCATTCCTGCATATTTGTCTATTTTTGCTGCATAGCTTCTTGAATTAGTTGACCATTTTTTATTGTTATTATTACATATACACAAATACACAGGGCATCCCATTAGAGGTGGCTCTAGGCTTTGTGAGGCCTTAGGCAAAACCTAGACATGAGGCCCAAACACACCCATAATGGGAAAAATAATTCAAGCGATAAAAAATTAACTGTATAAAATGCATTAATTAAGAACTTTAAAGTGCTGGTCTCAGTGTTCTCTATCTCAGTGCTGGTGTCAGTGTTCTCTGTCTCGGTGCTGGTGTCAGTGTTCTCTATGTCAGTGCTGGTGTCAGTGTTCTCTATATCAGTGCTCTCTATCTCGGTGCTGGTGTCCATGTTCTCTATGTCAGTGCTGGTGTCAGTGTTCTCTATGTCAGTTCTCTCTATCTCGGTGCTGGTGTCAGTGTTCTCTATGTCAGTGCTATCTATTTCAGTGCTGGTGTCAGTGTTCTCTATTTCCGTGCTGGTGTCAGTGTTCTCTATGTCAGTGCTCTCTATCTCAGTGCTGGTGTCAGTGCCCTCTATCTCGGTGCTGGTGTCAATGCCCTCTATCTCGGTGCTGGTGTCAGTGTTCTCTATATCAGTGCTGGTGTTAGTGTTCTCTATGTCAGTGCTGGTGTCAGTGTTCTCTATGTCAGTGCTGGTGTCAGTGCTCTCTATCTCAGTGCTGGTGTCAGTGTTCTCTATGACAGTGCTGGTGTCAGTGCTCTCTATCTCGGTGCTGGTGTCAGTGTTCTCTATCTCGGTGCTGGTGTCAGTGCTCTCTATCTCAGTGCTGGTGTCAGTGTTCTCTATGTCAGTGCTGGTGCCAGTGCTCTATCTCGTGCTGGTTTCAGTGTTCTCTATGTCAGTGCTGGTGTCAGTGCTCTCTATCTCAGTGCTGGTGTGAGTGCTCTCTATCTTGGTGCTGGTGTCAGTGTTCTCTATGTCAGTGCTGGTGTCAGTGCTCTCTATCTCTGTGCTGGTGTCAGTGAAGGAGGTAGCAGCGGAGAAGCCAATCAGCAGGCAGTGCCAGTGCAGGATGAGGATCAGCACTGGACTGGGCTGGGACGTCCCGACCCCGCAGTGGAGCCCTGCATAGGTGGGGGTAATGGCAGGGTGGAGGGAGGGGTCAGGGGCTGTTAATCATAGGTTGGCACACTGGCACAGGACTGAGCTGCCTTGACTGTGGCACTGATTATCAGGAGGAAGGGAGTGGAGGGGATGGGACAGGGGGTGGAAATATAGGCAAGTGGCTGTGACTGAGGGATGCTGGAGGAGCAGGGATGAGGGGTTGGCTCTCTCTGATGATAGCGGTGGCTGGCTGCAGAAGGGGTTAAGGCATGGTAGATGTGCCTCTCCCTGCAGTTGGAGCCCAGAATCCCACCCCCCGCACTGATTGACAGCTCCAGAGAGGGACGGCCCGGACACCTCTTCTCTCCTCCCTCCCCTTTCCATTGGCTCCAATACAGCCCTGGCGAGACCCTCCTCTTCCTCTTACCAGTCAAGCGCTGGGTGACTCCTCCGGGTGTGCCGGGATCACTTAGTGGAGCACTTCAGTGGGGGTTAAGGGGGGCGATCTACGGCTCTGGAGCAGCTGAAATATTGGTATTGTCATTTTGCTCTGGCTGCTGTAATGAGTCGCCTCCCCTTCTCCCCCGGACAACACAGTGCTGGCTCCACCTTCTCCCCAAGACATGGCTCATTTCTCCACGTAGCTCACAGGCAGCTCTGCTGGCCGAGTGGCTGGAGCACAGCGCCACCGCAGCGGCATTGTCAGCAGAGGTGGCTTCTGCAATTAGACAAATTAGGCGATTGCGAGGCCCCTGTAAGTGCGGGGCCTTAAGCCACCACCTAATTAGCCTAATTAGAGGGCTTTCAGATCAAGGGACAACAGATGCATTAATACAGAGATGCAGAGAATAGCCAGCCAGGAGTAAAGCTACAGAAGATGTCAAAAGAATGTAAGAGGAGATTGCACACAATGTAGGATGCAAATCTAGCCATTTATAGACCAAGCCCAATACAGCGCAATAAAGAAACCAGTAGTGGGGGAACCCTCCGCTCATCTCTCTGCTCTACTGTTAGAGAATTAAAGGGGTTGTAAACCCTCGTGTTTTTTCACCTTAATGCATTCTATGCATTAAGGTGAAAAAACTTCTATCACTCAGCAGCCCCCCATTTTTACTCACCTGAGCCCGTTTGTTCCCACGGCGGAGACGCGCTCTACCTCTCTGCCCGGGGTTCTCAGCTCTTGATTGGATAGATTGATAGCAGCACAGCCATTGGCTCCCGCTGTAGTCAATCCAATGACGCGGGCGGCGGGGGGGAGGGGCCGAGTCCGGCATTCTGTGTCTATGGACGCAAATGCTGGACTGGGAAATGTGTCTCCCAGGGGGTTTACAGATACCAGGAGGAGCCGTGAGTGCCGCCGGGGGACCCCAGAAGACGAGGTTCAAGGCCACTTTGTGCAAAACGAACTGCACAGTGGAGGTAAGTATGATATGTTTGTTATTTAAAAAACAAACAAAAAAACAAGGGTTTAGTAACCCTTTAAGGCATGCCTAGACCCGAAAGGTCATGTGACCTGAGACCTCTGTAGAGTGATGTGAGCCTGGTATAGATGGTGACAAAAGTATCCACCTTTTCCTATTTCCCATGAAAAGGATCTCTCTGTATACAGTACAATGCATGGGTCTCTCTGTATACAGCACAATCAATGGGTGTCCCTGTATATAGTACATGGATCTCTTTACAACATAGTACAATGCAGTCATCTCCCTATATACAATGCATGGCTCTCTATATACACCCCCTATAGCTGGTGATATTCTGCATTGTTACTGTATTGCTGGGATTTGTAGTCCTCTATACAGTGGTGGAACTACCAGGTTTCTTCCATTGGGTTTTTGAGGTTTCTATTTCCACCTCTTGTTAAATACACACATGTTCTGCTAAATCTCAGCATATATAAACAAGGAAAGATAAAACATTCCAAATTGTGCTACACCAATGGGATATTAGGGTTAGTCACTCTTTGATTTCTACCTCCCTGAACTCCATATCAGATCTCATGGTTACCACTCACCTCTCTGCACACCACTCACAAAGTGATTCTATGGCTGCCCCAGCACCAATAAAGGAAAACCTTACACACAGCAGGGAGCAATGATGAAAATTCAGCCACAGTGACCCCGGTGGTGGGATAACTATTACACAACATAACGGAACCAGAACTTGCAGCAGACTTGCAGAATGTTTGCAAAGAAAGTTGATCTGGAGTCATGCAATGCAGACTTGCTGCATCGTGCAACAAACTTGTGAAGCCTGGCAAGCCTAGCAATAGCTTAGAAAGTTATTTTCAAACTTGCAGCACAATTACTTGCTATCTGGGTTGTTTCATAGAAATAAATAATTTTTGTATGATAGATGAATTATTTTATTTAATGACACAGGGTTTATCATTATATATGATTGTTGGATTGGATTTATTTCACATGTGTACAGTGGGGATGGGGCAGGAATACATGTCCCCTGGGGCAAGACCCGGCCCCCCAAAGCACCTTGTCCCCATGTTAATGGGGAGAAGGGCCTCATCCCCACAACACTTGCCCGGTGGTTGTGGGGGTCTGCAGGCGGGGGGCTTATTGGAATCTGGAAGCCCCCTTTAACAAGGGGACCACTAGATCCTGCCCCCCCTGTGTGAATTGGTAATGGGGTACAAATGTACCCCTACCATTTCACAAAAAAAGTGTCAAAAAGGTTAAAAAGCACAAGAGATGTTTTTTGAAAAGTCCTTTAATAATTTCTTCTTCTTTCATCTTCTTTCTTCTGATCTTCCTTCGGTGTTCTTCTTCCTCCATATTCTTCTTCTCCATATTCTTCTTCTTCTCCATATTCTTCTTCTTCTCCATCTTCTTCTTCCTCCGCTCTTCTAGTCCCGCATCTTCCTCCTGCTTCTTTTCTGCTCCATCCGCACGATCCGCCTCAGTGGGAGTCTTCCGTCGTGTGACGCTTTAGTTCTTCTGACACTTCTAATATAACGGAGGGCGGGGCCACCCGGTGACCCCGCCCTCCTCTGACAACACAGAAAAAGCCATAGGGAACTCCCTGTGTGTCAGAGGAGGCGGGGTCACCCCTTTACTTAAGCGGGTGACCCCGCCCCCCTCTGACAACACAGGGAATGCCATAGGGAAGTCAGAGGAGGGTGGGGGTCACTGGGTGGCACCACCCTCCGTTATATAAGAAGTGTCAGAAGAACCGAAGCGTCACACGGCAGAAGACTCCCACTGAGGTGGATTGTGCGGACAGAGAAGAAGCCAGAGTAAGATGCGGGACGAGAAGAGCAGAGGAAGAAGAAGATGGAGTAGAAGAAGATGGAGAAGAAGAAGATGGAGGAAGAAGAAGCACACCGAAGGAAGATCTGAAAGAAGATGAAAGAAGAAGAAATTAATAAAGGACTTGTCAAAAACCGTCTCTTGTGTTTTTTAACCTTTTTGACACTTTTTTTGTGAAATGGTAGGGGTACATTACCCCATTACCAATTCACACGGGGGGGGGCCGGGATCTGGGGGTCCCCTTGTTAAAGGGGCTTCCAGATTCCGATAAGCCCCCGCCCACAGATCCCTACCGGGCAAGGGTTGTGGGGATGAGGCCCTTCTCCCCATCAACATGGGGACAAGGTGCTTTGGGGGAATACCCCAAAGCACCCTCCCAATGTTGAGGGCATGTGGTCTGGTATGGTTCAGGAGGGGGGGCGCTCTCTCGTCCCCCCCCTTTTCCTGCGGCCTGCCAGGTTGCGTGCTCGGAAAAGGGTCTGGTATGCATTTTTAAGGGGGAACCCCACGCCATTTTTTTAAATTTTGGCACGGGGTTCCCCTTAATATCCATACCAGACCTGAAGGGCCTGGTATTGAATTTAGGGGGACCCCCACGCATTTTTTTAAAAATTTTGGTTCGGTGTTCCCCTGTGGGGAAATTCCATGCTGTTTTTATCAATGAACTTGTGTGTATTGTCGGACCGACAATTCATTATAGCCGCCAGTAGTTTTGAATGACTTTTTTTCCTTTAGAAATTACATTTTGTTGTCAGACTGTTCTAAATACGAGAACCATGCGCCCCTTTACAGGCATACTATAGACATCCCCAGGTACGAAATTTAAAGGAATATTACACTTTTATTGTTTCATTTTACGCATTATTAAAATCACTGCTCCCGAAAAAACGGCCGTTTTTAAAACTTTTTTTGCACTAATACATGTCCCCTGGGGTAGGACCCAGGTCCCCAAACACTTTTTATGACAATAACTTGCATATAAGCCTTTAAAATGAGCACTTATTCATGTTCGTGTCCCATAGGCTTTAACGGTGTTCGCGTGTTCGAACATATTTTTTGCCTGTACGCATGTTCTGGATGCGAACCGAACCGGGGGGTGTTCGGCTCATCCCTAGTGTACAGTAGGGGATTAGGTTAAAAGCAGTGGGTTCACCATCACCAGATTGTGGGATTATAGATTTGTGCTATTTGCTTCTTTTTTCTTGCCAAAAACTGAGACTTGCATAACTCTGGCTGTAGACTTGCAGGGCTCTTGCTGTAGACTCACCACTGTAACTTTGCTCTTGCTAGAGACTTGCCATGCAAATTTGCTACAAATTGGAAAAGTTTCAACTAGAAGTTGTGCTTCAAGTGCTCTGCAAGTGTACAACTTGTGCAGCAAGTTAACAAGACTTACAATTCAATACTGCCACGAACGTGTGGCAAGTTATCCTTGCTTTCTGGGTACTTTCCCCCCTCACAGATCTCGATCTCACTGCTGCTGACATCAGTGATTGGGGGGGGGGTGAGTGGGGGATTCCACACACCCCACAGCACAGCCACACTGTACACACAGAGCCCAGTGGTGGGGGGTGAAGGAGGAGAGTGGGCTCAAGAGCCTACAGCCTGATCCTCCAGCTGGCAAGGCAACAACTGGCTACTCCTCTGTGAAAGTAGTTCCTTGAGAAAAGCCGGTACATATTTTTTTCTACATATATAGACATATAGTAACAGTTCCCTTCATATCCTTTGTTTGTTCATCCTATCTTTTATTTTGCAATCATGCCTAATCTAGGCATGTGTTGCGTGCCATCTGTTGTGTGTCAAGCCAGACAGTTTGAAATATAGGACAAATCAAAAGAGGAACTGGTTTGTGATTTGCAGGAGGCAGCAAAACAGGCTCCAAGTTTCTCAAGTGCAGTGGTTTGTTACAGCTGTGTGAGGGCACAAGTTAATTTTGTAAGATGAAAATATTTTCGTTATAATTTTCATCAGCTGAATGTTTCCAGTGATAAAAACTAAACTGAAATTGCCCAAAATTTTCATCAATTGACAAAAACTATGATGAAAATAAATTCTAATTTTCATCAACAAGCGAAAATGGAACGAAAATGTCAGGGAGGGACGCATACCCAAATGAACTTCCAGTTTTCCCATAGCTCTGCCTGTAAAGCCTGTGAGTGTTTCCCCTCTCAGCAAGCAAGGTAGCGACCTTAGCGTGCCTAGTGATGTGGCATGCTTGGCACTGTGCAGCATTACAGGCCTCCTCAGACCATCCAGAGCACTGTGCAGCATTTACAGGCCCCCTCACTCAGACCATCCAGAGCAATGTGTGCATTACCGGCCTCCTCAGATCACCGTCCACAGCACTGTGTGCATTACAGGCCTTCTCAGACCGTCCAGAGCACTGTGTAGCATTACAGACCACCATCCAGAGCACTGTGCAGTAGGATCCTTTTCTCCTTAATGACCTCGGCGATAAACCGAAGGTCACTTATAGAAGGGCCCCAACATTAAAAAACAAATTAGCACCTAGTAGATTTAAAACTATCCAACCAGAGAGCTCCCTCTGCCTGATTCCACTCACGGGCATGTATAGATGTAATAAAGCCTTATGTAAAACCTGTACTTTCGTCAGACACGGCCAACGAAGTTTCCAACATAAGGATAAAATATATCAACTAGAAGGCTTTTATAATTGTTCTACAGACTACGTTGTGTACTGTCTCACATGCCCTTGTAAATTACTGTACGTTGGACGCACTATTTGTCCTTTGCGACAACGATTCGGCAAACATCGCCGTTTTATAGAAAAAGGCTGTGATGAACACAGCGTTCCTAGACATTTCCTTGAATGTCACCAGAAATCCACTTCCGGCCTACAGGTTTGGGTAATTGAGTCCATCCCACGCAAATTATCCGAGGCCGAGCGTTTTTCTAAACTTTGTGAGCGTGAAACTTTTTGGATTTTTATTTTAGACACTTTAGCACCTAACGGGTTAAATGAGGAACTAGAGGTCAATACCATCTTATAGAACGTATCCACTTATCTAAATATACCCTTTCAACCACTTTGTTCAATTTATCATGCTATCGATATAATTTAGGGTGTCCTGCTGCCTATTATATGGAATGTTAATGTTTTTATCTTTGATCTATTAATATTAATTATTTTATTACCATCAGCCCATCAACATACTGAGGTCCCTTTCTCTATATATATGCGCATATATATATATATGTATATATATATATATATATATATATATTATATTATATATATTTATATATATTTCTTACCTTCTGTATTGTACACACATAGATATATATATCTGCATGATATCTTTTCTCTCAATACTAATGATATATTTATATATGGACATATACATATTTTCCATTTTATTTTTCTATATCCAGTGTTCAAGTTTTCTCCATATATGAATTTTTCTATGCCCGATTACATTTTCATTTTTCATTTTTTATTATTATTTTTTTATGTCTATTTTTTATCTATTATTATTTGTATTATTTCATCCATATATTCAGCTTATACCTCGTCTCGTTTTATTTTTATTTCAATTTTTATTTTTATACTTTTATTTATTTTTATTTTTATTTTAAACCACGATCCATATATTGTACTATCATATATTACCATACCATTTAATATTGTATTACTATGTATCATCTAGTCCCTTGATCTTATACATACCTTTATATTTGTATTATATATCTTTGTCTTTTCAGAATAACTCTATCAGTACTATCAATTAATTTATATATTATTTATTAAGTTTGCAACCCATAGAGAATTCGTTCCTATCATTGTCATTTCCGGTCATTTCCGGACATTATTCCCTCCCCTCCTTTGTTATGATTGGCTCTTATTAGCATCCTAGAGTTATTTAGCTTCCTGGCTTGCTTTTCCCATAATACACTTGAAAAAGGAGCGCGCATGCCCGTTACGAGCTTCGCGCATGCTCAGAAACGCGTAGTGGTCCCCAGCGAATCTGAACTACCCGAGTGACGTCATCTCCCACGTGATCTGTCGGAACGCGGAAGTGATTCCTTCACTACACCGCTCATACAGTTGGTGCTTCCGAGCGGAGGTCCGCGGCCACCCGCACGGCATCCATCTTGCCCCCCTACCACTGGGAATCATTGATAGACACCGGGATAAGTTCTCTATGGAAGCTGCTAATCATCTACCTCAATGTAAGTGTTTACTATGCTTTTAATATTTGAATAAATCCTTTATACCTAAGAGGCGCTTTCTCTTTTGGATTTTTATGTATATCAGGAAGAGACTAGGGGCCGGCGTGCAGTGCACGTGGATCGTGCATGACGTCACAGGTCGTCCGTCTTCTTCTGGGTTCGGTATCCAGGGGAGGGATCGTCCAGGGAGGAGGGCTAGCAGGTACGAAATTTAAAGGAATATTACACTTTTATTGTTTCACTTTAAGCATTATTAAAATCACTGGTCCCGAAAAAACGGCTGTTTTTAAAACTTTTTTTTTGCATTGATCCATGTCCCCTGGGGCAGGACCCAGGTCCCCAAACACTTTTTATGACAATAACTTGCATATAAGCCTTTAAAATTAGCACTTTTGATTATTCATGTTCGTGTCCCATAGACTTTAACAGTGTTTGCGTGTTCGAACAAATTTTTTGCCTGTGCGCATGTTCTGGTGCGAATCGAACAGGGGGGTGTTCGGCTCATCCCTACTGTGCAGCATTACAGACCACCGTCCTGAGCACTGTGCAGCATTACAGACCACCTCAGACCCCCGTCCAGAGCACTGTGCATTACAGACCTCCTCAGACTATTGCCCAGAGCACTGTGTGCATTGCAGGCCTCCTCAGACCATCCAGAGCACTGTGCAGCTTTTACAGGATTTCTCAGACCACCGTCCAGAGCACTGTGCATTACAGGTCTTCTCAGACCACTGTCCAGACTACTGTGTGCATTGGAGGTCTCCTCCTTAGACCATCCAGAGCACTGTGTGCATTACAGGCCTCCCTCCTCGGACCACCCAGAGCATTCACTGTGCATTACAGGCCTCCTCAGACCAACAAGAGTACTGTGTGAATTACAGGCCTCCTCAGACCATCCAGAGTACTTACTGTGCATTAGAGGCCTCCTGAGAGACCATCCAGAGCACTGTGCATTGCAGACAAAAAAAATAAATTACAGCGATCGCAACAGTGCAAATGAAGCAAATACCATCAAAGAACGTATTACAATTGTGTTGTGTGTATTCCAAAATTATCCTTATTAAAGCGCTCTAGTGCTCCAAAAAACTTTAAACGCTGCATGCAAATACAACGCTTGTGACAGTGCAAAAATTGATATGTAAACAACAACATATAATTATATGATATAATTGCAAAAACGTCCCATTGAAAGTGCCCTAGTGCTCCAATCCACTGAGAAGTGCAAAGTGCTGCAAACATCCACTCTGTGATGTGACACACTCCCCTTCAGTGTTCCCACTCACCAGATGTAATGGACCCATAGCTTTTCAGAGGATGATGATATGGACAGGTCCATAGGAGATCTCCTTAGACCATACTTAGACCATAATTTATTTATTGTATAATATCAAGTGAATAGCACTTTGTGTACAGCAGCTGCAAGTTTTATATTCATTTTTATTTATTTATATATTTATTTTATTTTCAACAACAGTTTATTGTCGTTCACCTTAGCGCGAGTATTTATTGTTTCACTGTGCATTGCAGGCCTCCTCACTATCTAGACCTCACCGAGGCGTGTTGGAGTCACTACTATTTACTACCCATTCACACTTGCTGTACAAGCTGTATAGAAATGTCAGCATCTGGAACTGGGAGACAGAGAAGATCTATGGGTGCATTTTACATTTGATGCTAAGGAGAACAAGACACTTTGAAAACCATGTGGCGTGACAAATGCTGGTAAAAATGCAACAAACTTGAAGCGTCATTTGCGGACGAGTTATCCTGAAATCCATACAAAGGTAAGCACACTTAACTCATTAGAGGGATTTTACCAAACTTTTTGCAGTCAGATTTCCTACCTTTTGTTATTCTAAAGTAATAGCTGTTTGTCTGTGTCCATCGTTATGGGAGTGATTTCATAATTATTTATCAGCTGCAGCGTCTGCAGGGCAGGCTCTAATGAGGAACATTGCAGGGTCTGCATGATGCATCCCTTTAGATCAGGGGTCTTCAAACTATGGCCCTCCAGTTGTTCAGGAACTACAATTCAATGCCACAACAGCTGGAGGGCCGTAGTTTGAAGATCTCTGCTTTAGATTTTCTTTTGCCTTTGGAATGGAAGTATCTCACTAAAAAGGATTTTTCTGTTGCACACGGGATGGCTAAAATCTGGCTTGTATCTTAACCCCTTCATGCCGACCGCACACATATATGCGGCCTCACGGAAGTGGGCTTTTTTTCATGGGGCCGCATATATGCGTACCCCTCTCCCTCAGCGCGCTACCAGCACAGAGACCGGGGTCACACCGAGAGCCCTGGGTCTCGTATTAACGATTGGGACCCAAGGATGTCACCTGATCGCTGTAATAGCCTCTGGTTGGCTATCACAGTGATCAGTCACTGTGAGCCCGCCCCTGGGTTTCCTTCCTCTTTCGAACAAAGAGAATGATACATTGTACCTTCCTCTTCTTACAGGAGAGGAATTGTAAACAATCCACGTGTCTCAAAAAAAAGAATAAAAAAAATAAAAAAAATAAATTGCATCGCTGCAATTGTCAGGAGCATTTATTTTGGGTTGTTCTTTGGTGGTAAATTATGATAATAGCAAGAAATATACAGCTAAATTTAAAAAATATATATTTTTCTTTACTAATTTGGGCAAGTTTTCCTTTGTTAATAAAAAAAAATCAGGAGATCTTTGTTACAATTTACCACCAAAAGAAAGCCCAATTTGTCTTAAAAAACAAAACAAAAAAAAAAACAAGGTATAATCCACCTGGATACACTAAGTAGCTGTGACAATATGTACAGTTTTACTAACAAATTTCAAACTTGCAAAATTAGGCTTAGGCATTTAGATTTGTTTTACCCTTAGGTGTGAAGGGGTTAATGCAGACTTCGGGGAAAATCAGTACAGTAAGCCAGTCACACAGGCAGGAAATTAGTCCATTTTGGAGGGGAGGGGTTCCATATACCAATAGCATCTGTGTACAGAACGCTTCCAGATTGCCATATTGCAATTGCTAATCTTTTATAACATTGCAATATGCCATGTGTCTCTTTTGTATATATGCTATATATATATATATATATATATATATATATATATATATATATATATATTTACACTTTTTTTTCCCCAACAAAGGTGGAATTACTCTTCAAATCTTTTCGGTGCTTGCTATAAGTGCATGCTACTTTTGTACTTTTGTATTGAACAAAATAAACCAAAACACATAAATTCAGTTAGGTTCCTGGGCCCAAACAAGTAGGAGGTGTATCTATCCCTGTAATGCAGTGCACAAAACCCACAATGGGGATGGAAGGGAATTGGGACTATACAATACTCAGGGGATAATCTAGAGAATGAAAATGGTGTAAAGATAAAAAATTACAAAATTTATTATGACAATAATTAAAAAACCTTAAAAGAGAAAAAACATTTTAACAACACTGTTAGAATAAAATCACACTGTAGTTTCAATATAGTAAGTACTAAAGGGGTGAACCCCATGCATATAAAGTACAACTGAACTGAGCGGACATAGAAATCCCAAAACGTTTCAACAAATTGTCTTGTGGGATAATATCCCAAACTGCAAAAAATGTAAAGACATGCATATATTGGCAAACATCATAGTACAAGTAACAATACTCACAATGTATCAACTACAATAGCAGGTATATTTATTGAAGGAAGAAACTGTGTGTTTGTGGCTTACAGAGGTACCATACAAGGTCCCATGGATCCCAAAGGCAAACATAAGGGATAAAACGGCAGAGGAAGAAAAAAAGACTCCTAGGGAAATAGATTTTATTTTTTTTATTTATTATTTATCTCGTCCAGGATGTCTTTCTGAGTTACAGCAGTGGTTACTACCAGTAACGTCCGGATAGATACCCAAGAAACGTCATATCTTCTTTTGTAAAGTGCTGGAGTATTGATGAAGAAAGGATGTGTTGCATTGTGGAAGAAAGTAATGTCTGCTTCACAGTAATCAATGCAAGTTTGCTTTCAAGTTGTGTTCAGGAAAGCAGTGGCCTGGGATGTAGGGGTTGTGTCAGTGCATGTGCTGTGGAGGAGAATATCTGCCTCACAGTCAGCAACAGCAGGACAGTTTCCAGCAGCAGTGAGGGAGCTCGGTTGACATGTGAACAGGAGAATGTGACCGGAGCTCAAGTAAAGGCAGGATAGAGAGCGTGCCAAGAAGATCTGCCTAGCAGGAGGGGCCACCACCAGAGGGTCAGCTAGTGTAGGGCGGGGCCCAGGGCAGAGTCGCCACTCGGGGGGGCCGCCAATCCGAGTGGAGGAATGAATGAATGAATGAATGAATGATTTATAAAGCGCTACAAATGCGAACTGAATCGCCTCAAGGCGCTGGATGCATTCTCTGATGTTAGCTTCTCAGAAAAGAAAGGTCTTTAGTTTTTTTCTGAAGGCCTGGTGGTTTTCTTCCATGCGGATGTTGGTAGGAAGAGCGTTCCATAGTCGAGGTCCTTGGACTGCGAATCTTCGTTCTCCCTTTGCTTTGTAGCGGTATTTGGGAATGGTAAGGAGGTTTTGGTTAGCTGATCGAAGACTGCGATTCGGTGTATAGTGTTTTATTTTCAACTCAACGGTGAGTCTGTTCTTCTGACAGTAAGATCCTCCTCCAGCATATCAACTGTGAGTTCACCATTGACAGACAAGTTGTTGAACTTTGAAGTATGACGTGGAGAAGAACCCAGAGCGTTAGGTCACAATAAATATAAGGGCTCGTGTCTGGACAGCGTGACATGATGTCTAACAAACTTGTTGTCAAGGTGAGAGTCTAGAGAGCCCGGTTCCACCGGATCCCTTCAATTTTTAACATCACCATCACCTCTTCCCTCCATTTTATGGTCCCAGTGAAGAAGCACTTTATAAACTTTGGATTTATTTAAGTACATCAGCACTTTGGATGATCACTTTATTATACGGAGCACTTTATTATCTTTGCACTACTATTCTAAGCCTTTTCCCAAAATCCCCTTCCCTTCTATTCTTGCAAAAGAAGGAGGGGACCACTGAAAATGCTAATGTTTCATCACCTGTTAAAGCCAGGGGCTGCTACCTGGAGGGGGTTAACCTCTAGTTCACAGAGACACTTTGCAAAGACACTTTGTGAAGATCTTTGGGCCATGGGCCATTATAGTTGCTCAAGTAATGTTTAGGAAAAGGACGCTTTGTGAAGATACTTAATTCAGCAAGGACACTTTGCAAAGATTTTTGTGGGCCAGTGTAACGCTAGAGGAAAATTTGTGCGATTTCCTTCCTTGCGAAAAATGCATAGTGTCTCTTCTGAGGAGGAGGTGCCAGAGAGAAAGGGCTCCCTTGAAGAGTTTCTACAAGCACTCACTAGGGCTCCAGCAATAACAGCAGGCCGTCAGGAGAAAATGTGTTGTCCCGGTGCTGCAGAAGGAAGGACACTGTGAGCATCAGTTGGATGGACTCCACACCTCTTCATCCTAACTTGTGGGTCTGGCTATATTAGGCAAGAGTCAGTACCCTGGTAATTGAGAGGGACTTTGCCTATTGCTAGTCGTATGGTTCATGAAGGGAACAAGTGCAAAATGTAGTTAATCACAATAGGATGTTGTTCTGTTTGTCTATTACAAGAACACTGCAGGACGATGAGTCAAGAGTTGCCCATAGGGGGCTGGATGCATCTGCTATCTCTACGTGAAGATTAGTGATAGGGATGGGTTAAGTGAGAAGGTCGCCTACAGTCTTACTGTAAGTATATAGGGTGTATAATACTATATGCTTGTGTATTTCTTTTCTTTGCAGGCCTGCAAGAAGTCTTCATGCCTCAGCAGAGGTTGTCCATGATACATTTCTGTATACAGTATCTCACAAAAGTGAGTACACCTCTTACATTTTTATAAATACTTTATTATATCTTTTCATGTGACAACACTGAAGAAATTACACTTTGCTACATTGTAAAGTAATGAGTGTACAGCTTGTATAACAGTGTAAATTTCCTGTCCCCTCAAAATAACTCAACACACAGCCATTGGCAACAAAAGTGAGTACACCCCTAAGTGAAAATGTCCAAATGGGCCCAATTAGCCATTTTCCCTCCCTGGTGTCATGTGACGCGTGAGTGTTACGAGGTCTCAGGTGTGAAAGGGGAGCAGGTGTGTTAAATTTGGTGTAATCGCTCTCACTCTCATACTCCCTGAGTATCTGAAAAAAAAGAATTGTTGCTCTAAATAATGATGGCCTAGGCTATAAGAAGATTGCCAAAACCCTGAAACTGAGCTGCAGCACAGTGGCCAAGACCATACAGCCGTTTAACAGGACAGGTTCCAATCAGAACCATACTTGCCATGACTGACCAAAGACGTTGAGTGTACATGCTCAGCGTCATATCCAGAGGTTGTCTTTGGGAAAGAGATGTATGAGTGCTGCCAGCATTGCTGCAAAGGTTGAAGGGGTGGGGGGTCAGCCTGTCAGTGCCCAGACCCTACGCCGCACACTGCATCAAATTGGTCTGCGTGGCTGTCGTCCCAGAAGGAAGCCTCTTCTAAAGATGATGCACAAGAAATCCCACAAACAGTTTGCCAAAGACAAGCAGACTAAGGACATGGATTACTGGAACCATGTCCTGAGACCAAGATAAACTTATTTGCTTCAGATGGTGTCAAGCATGTGTGTCAGCAACAAGGTTAGGAGTACAAAGACAAGTGTATCTTGACTACAGTCAAGCATGGTGGTGGGAGTGTCATGGTCTGGGGCTGCATGAGTGCTGTCGGCACTTGGGAGCTATAGTTTATTAAGGGAACCATGAATGCCAACATGTACTGTGACATACTGAAGCACAGCATGATCCCCTCTCTTCAGAGACTGGGCCACAGGGCAGTATTCCAACATGATAACGACTCCCAAACACACCTCCAAGATGGCCACTCCCTTCCTAAAGAAGCTGAGGGTAAAGGTGATGGACTACCCAAGCATGTCTCCAGACCTAAACCCTAATAAGCATCTTTGGGGCATCCTCACACAGAAGGTGGAGGAGCGCAAGGTCTCTAACATCCACCAGCTCTGTGATGTCATCATGGAGGAGTGGAAGAGGACTCCAGTGGCAACCTGTGAAGCTCTGGTCAACTCCATGCCCAAGAGGGTTAAGGCAGTGCTGGAAAATAATGGTGGCCAATTAATGGTTTCGACATTAATGGCTGTGTGTTGAGTTATTTTGAGGGGACAGCAAATTTACACTATTATACAAGGTGTGCACTCACTACTTTACATTGTAGCAAAGTGTAATTTCTTCAGTGTTGTCACATGAAAAGATATAATAAAATATTTACAAAAAAATATCTGTAAATATTTTGTACAGCAGATGTCTATATTTTTTCACTTACATTATTGTGCTTAGTGGCCACATATGGGGTATGCCATATGGTCCTGTTCCTTTTTTCCCCCTTCCCCCCTTTCCAAGTTTGTGGGATACTCCATGTAGATTCTTGTACAGGTATTTTTGCAGGGGCTGATGCTCTGCATTAGAGTGAGGACATGGCTTGTTTTGGTGGGAGGTGGATGTAGTACCCTCCTAGCTAGAAGAGAGTTTTGGGTCTTTCTACTTAATAGGAAGATTGTTAGGCAAACTTAGAGTGCTCTCTGCCTACCAGGGAGCAGGATCTATTGGTAAGGTCTGCTCATGGTGCTCAGGTGCAGCTCAGCTAATATGAATGTCCCACACTGGTCCAATAGGGAGGCATATTGAACAGTGGGAGGGGACCTGGCAAGTGAGGGCACAGGCATTATTACAGCCCTCGTTATTGGCAGAGGAAAGTGCCTCAATGCATGGTGGGATACTGTATTATTGCCAAGGGCACATGTGCTCGGGGTCTTTGAGCTGGAGAACGGGGTCCCAGAGGGAAGGGGGTGGCTGCCCCTCTTCTGTAGAAGTCGTTATGCGGCCTTGGGTAGTCGACCTAAGGGCCTGGAGTCAGAGAGGAGCTGAACCCAGAGGCCCTGCAGAGCTGACTGGAAGGGGGACACCAGCAAGGATCTGATTCTGCCTACAGTGAGTACAGATCTGTATTTTTGGGCCTGTCCTGTGACGGCCACCTCTTCAGCTAGAAGAGTCAGTGAATGTGTGTCAGTCAAGAGGATGCTAGAGCGTTTCCTGAAGATAAAGTAGTTGCATCAAGTCTGCTGCTAGAGAGAGCAAGAAGACTTCATTCTTCCATACATGTGGCAGTATGGTAAAAATGGTGTGTCTGCTTCCACAAATCGTCTGGTGAGGCCAAGTCAAAGTTGTCCCTATCTAATATGAATAGTTGAAGTTGGAGTATCCCACTAATCCCTTCTCCCATTCAAGTTCCACAATAAATAAACAAAAAAAAAAAAAAAACAAATACCCTGAACTGTTCATTGAGTAACGAGCAAAACAGGAGTAAGGGGGGATAAGTGAAAACCCCTAGCAACTGGCTGCAGGTAATCAGAGGGAGGCCTAAGGAGTCAACACACAGCAAGCCCTACGGGGACAGTGCTACAATACTAAAACCCTCCAGAGTGACACCATGTCCATGTCCCTGGTTGTCCCTGCCCTCTTTGATCTACTAAGCCACCTGCAGTAAGAAAATCCACATTGCCACACATACAAGATGAGGATTTGTCTGAAGATCATGTGGAAGCGGTAGGGTGGCCACGTGTCCCGGATTGCCTGGGATTGTCCCTTATTTGAGATTTTTGTCCCGTGTCCCTTCATTCCGGGACAATACAGTGTCCCGGAATGAGAAAAAAAACGCACCGCCGGCTGGCACCAGTCCGACTCCGTCTCCGAGTCTGCCACTCTTATCACAGTATACACAAGTAACACACACAGATGTGCAGCTTAAGTGCTTAACTGGTTGCTAGGCTAGGGCCTCCCGCCCCATGTCTAGCAACCAGTGACGTCAGCTGGCACCGTCAGTCACGTGGGAGTCAGTGCAGTGGGCACCCGCACGGCACGGCGCACTCTAGTCTAGACTCACTCTACACTCTACGGCTGAGCAGCGCGCCTCTGAGAGAGAGAACAGCCACCAGCCTGCCAGTGAGTCCACACTTACTAGCCTGCCCTGTGCCCAGCCCCAGTCAGTGGTGGTGCCTGCCAGTGACCAGTCCCAGAGCCGGTGCCGACTACAGCTACTCCAGCAGCCGCACTTTGCCAGCCAGCAAGCGCAACCCGGGCCGACTCCGAGCTGCCCGTCCTGAGAGTGAGTCGTCCCCCTGACTGAGCCGCCTCGTCCGAGTCCTCCCTCTGGCTCCCTCCTGCCCACGAGGTCCACCCGCCAGAGTACTTCAGGTTAGTGTAACTTCCACACTACCTAGTTACAGCAGTGAGCAATGCACACTCCCTCTCAAATCTGCTGCTGTCCCCAGACCCCCACCCCTCTCAGTTCTGCTGCTGTCCCCCTTCACAGCCACACTCCCTCTCAGTTCTGCTGCTGTCCCCCACCCCTCTCAGATCTGCTGCTGTCTCCCACACTCCCTCTCAGTTCTGCTGCTGTCCCCCCCACTCCCCCTCAGTTCTGCTGCTCTCCCCCTCCATCTTTCCTCCATGTCCCCCTCCGTTCTGCTGCTGTTCCCCTTCGTTCTTCCTCCGTGTCCCCCTCCGTTCTGCTGCTGTCCCCCTCCGTTCTTCCTCCGTGTCCCCCTCTGTTCTTACTCCGTGTCGCCCTCTGTTCTTCCTCCGTGTCGCCCTCTGTTCTTCCTCCGTGTCCCCCTCCGTTCTTCCTCCGTGTCCCCCTCTGTTCTGCTGCTGTCCCCCTCCGTTCTGCTGCTGTCCCCCTCCATTCTTCCTCCATGTCCCCCTCCGTCCTGCTGTCCCCCTCCGTTCTTCCTCTGTGTCCCCCTCCATTCTTCTGCTGCTGTCCCCCTCCGTTCTTCCTCCGTGTCGCCCTCCCTTCTTCCTCCGTGTCCCCCTCCCTTCTTCCTCCGTGTCCCCCTCCCTTCTTCCTCCGTGTCCCCCTCCCTTCTTCCTCCGTGTCCCCCTCCCTTCTTCCTCCGTGTCCCCCTCTGTTCTTCCACCGTGCCCCCCTCTGTTCTGCTGCTGTCCCCCTCCATTCTTTTCCCAAAAATTGGCAAAAAAAAAGTATCAAAAACCATCCTTTTTGGGCGGCGCGGGGGGGGGGTGTCCCTGAATGGCAGTTTGGAAATGTCGTCACCCTAGGAAGAGGAGACAGAAAGTGGAAGAAGCACCATCCACATCTAAGCAGCCGGTCCTTCGATTTCTTTCAAAATGCCACAGAAGACCCAGGCAGAGGATCTCCCCAAACAATAGAGAGCAGCAGATCAGAAAATATAATGAAGAGCTTTTGCAACAAGGTGTCATCACTGAGGGCACAGAACATATTTTTAAGTGACAAAGAGTGACACTTTTTTATCATCAGCTAAAACCTTTTGCATTAAACCTGCTGGCTATGCCAGCTTCTCATGCCTTTTGTGAATTTGGTATTCGGTTTCACGGATGACCTTTCTAGAGGCTAGAGGGAATAGAGCAAAGGTCATGTTGGCAGGAAGTGCTGTCCTTAAAATGAATCAAACCAAGTGGAAGTGTTTTATTTTCCAGTTATTTTTAACATAAGAATCATACCTAATACATGTGGGTTGTGCTTATTGAGATAGGAAGAATCAATAATTCAACAACAGTTCTAATTGTCAATTAAATTCATAGAAAAAATGCAAAGGTTACAAATGCCATTAGTATGTGGAACTATAACAACCACCACTTTCATCAATTCCTCTCTGTCTTAGCACTGACAATTTGACAATAGAGGTAAATATCACACTAATGAAAAAGAAAAATAGACCAGTAACTGTCAATTAGATGCTGTCAATAACTGTGAATAGTATTTACTGCTATTGACAGTACTTCCTAAATCTACAGTGGGGACGGAAAGTATTTAGATCAGATCCCCTTATATTTTTCACTCTTTGTTATATTGGATACCTGGATGATGCCCGCAGCTGCGGGCGATCGGCTATCCGAATATAACAACCGATGCTGCTAAAAGCCACTCGGCTGTTATACCGGAGGAGCGCCGCTCTTACCGGGCCTCCCGTTCTATCGGGAGACCCGATGACCAATCGGCTGCCTCCGGAAGCCATGGGCGGCTTTGTTCCAGCCTCCTAATCGTAAACACGGAAGCGACGTCATGATGTCACTTTCTGTTTACTCGGCTGCCAATGGCGCCGGTTTAAAAAAAATACACAGTATTCAGAATCGCCGTTTTCGGTGATCTGAATACTTTGAAGTGCAAAGGAGGGATCGGGGGTCTTTTAGACCCCCGATCCCTCCATAAAGAGTACCTGTCACCACCTATTACTATCACAAGGGATGTTTACATTCCTTGTGACAGCAATAAAAGTCATCAAAATTTTTTTTTTTAAACACAATTTATAAATATATAATTAAATAAAATAAATAAGAATTTTAGTTTTTTTTTAAAGCGCCCCCGTGAGCATATGGAAGTCCCGACCGCATATGTAAACAGTATATGTAAACAGTCTTCAAATCACACATGTGAGGTATCGCCCCGATTGTCAGAGCGAGAGCAATAATTCTAGCACTAGATCTCCTCTGTAACTCTAACCTGGTAACCGTAAAAAAAATTTAAAGCGTCGCCTATGGAAATTCTTAGGTACTGTATTTTGTCGCCATTCCACGAGTGCGTGCAATTAAAAAAGCGTGACATGTTTGGTATCTATTTACTCGGCGTAACATCATCTTTCACATTATACAAAAAATTGGGGCAGCTTTACTGTTTGGATTTTTTAAAATTCATGAAAGTGTCCCTTTTCCCAAAAATTTGAGTTTAAAATACCGCTGCACAAATACCGTGTGATATAAAATATTGCAAAAATCTCCATTTTATTCTCTAGATTCTCTGCTAAAAAAATATATATAATGTTTGGGGGTTCTAAGTAATTTTCTAGCAAAAAATACGGATTTTAACTTGTAAACACCAAATTTCAAAAATAGGCTTAGTCATGAAAGGGATTTATAAAAGAAAAACTGAAATATCACATGGTCCTAAGTATTCAGACCCTTTGCTCAGTATTTAGTAGAAGCAACCTTTTGATCTAATACAGCCATGAGTCTTTTTGGGAAAAATGCAACAAGTTTTTCACACCTGGATTTGGGGATCCTCTGCCATTCCTCCTTGCAGATCCTCTCCAGTTCTGTCAGGTTGGATGGTAAACGTTGGTGGACAGCTATTTTTAGGTCTCTACAGAGATGATCAATTGGGTTTAAGTCAGGGCTCTGGCAGGGCCATTCAAGAACAGCCACGGAGTTGTTGTGAAGCCACTCCTTTGTTATTTAAGCTGTGTGCTTAGGGTCATTGTCCTGTTGGAAGGTAAACCTTCGGCCCAGTCTGAGGTCCTGAGCACTCTGGAGAAGGTTTTCATCCAGGATATCCCTGTACTTGGCCGCATTCATCTTTCCCTCGATTGCAACCAGTCGTCCTGTCCCTGCAGCTGAAAAACACTCCCACAGCATGATGCTGCCACCACCATGCTTCACTGTTGGGACTGTATTGGACAGGTGATGAGCAGTGCCTGGTTTTCTCCACATATACCGCTTAGAATTAAGGCCAAAAAGTTCTATCTTGGTGTCATCAGACCAGGGAATCTTATTTATCACCATCTTCGAGTCCTTCAGGTGTTTTTTTTAGCAAACTCCATGTGTCCTTTCATGTGTCTTGCATTGAGGAGAAGCTTCCGTCGGGCCACTCTGCCATAAAGCCCCAACTGGTGGAGGGCTGCAGTGAAGGTTGACTTCCTACAACTTTCTCCCATCTCCCGACTGCATCTCTGGAGCTCAGCCACAGTGATCTTTGGGTTCTTCTTTACCTCTCTCACCAAGGCTCTTCTCCCCCGATAGCTCAGTTTGGCCGGATGGCCAGCTCTAGGAAGGGTTATGGTCATCCCATTTAAGGATTATGGAGGCCACTGTGCTCTTAGGAACCTTAAGTGCAGCATAATTTTTTTGTAACCTTGGCCAGATCTGTGTCTTGCCACAATTCTGTCTCTGAGCTCTTCAGGCAGTTCCTTTGACCTCATGATTCTCATTTGCTCTGACATGCACTGTGAGTTGTAAGGTCTTATATAGACAGGGTGTGGCTTTCCTAATCAAGTCCAATCAGTATAATCAAACACAGCTGGACTCAAATGAAGGTGTAGAACCATCTCAAGGATGATCAGAAGAAATGGACAGCACCTGAGTTAAATATAAAAGTGTCACAGCAAAGGGTCTGAATACTTAGGACCATGTGATATTTCAGTTTTTCTTTTTTAATAAATCTGCAAAAATGTCAACAATTCTGTGTTTTTCTGTCAATATGGGGTGCTGTGTGCACATTAATGAGGAAAAAATGAACTTAAATGATTTTAGCAAATGGCTGCAAAATAACAAAGAGTAAAAAATTTAAGGGGGTCTGAATACTTTCCATCTCCACTGTATACACAGGGCCGAGTTTATAATTAGGCAGATTAGGCACATGCCCTAAATGCCCTACACAGAGGGGCACTGTGTAGGTGCCTTCTCTGCCTATTTGCTGTGGTGTCTCTGGTGGTGTCCTGTAGTGCATTGACAGGACACCACACACCTCAGCATAAGGCTGCCCTATACAATGCCTGTCCAGCGTGTTGTATAGGGCAGTCTTACGTCGGGGTGCTGCATCAGGGGGGGCTGGCAGAACCTCAGCGTAAGACTGCCCACCACTACCTAACCTTACACTGTCCAGTGTATCCACAATGTGGTGCCAGAAATGTAAATTCAGCCATGGCAGTGGTTATAGGTGCTCACTAGTGATGGTGGAGCGCAGATAACTAAGCAGGCCTTTAATCACACCAATTTCTTTACATAAAATTTTCTTTTCTTTTGGTATATGGACTTTTTTTCTTTAAAAAATTTTTTTATTTGATTTTTATATATTCCCCCAATTATAATTATATTTATAATATTTTTCAATTCACTAAAATGTACTGGAGATTTTAGTCGACTAAAATATACAGTGCCTTAAAAAAGTATTCATACCCCTCAAAATTTTCCACAGTAAATATAAGTGGGGCGGTCAGAAAGGGGTTAACTCACCTTCATGTTCCACACTGGAGAAGGGAGTGTTATCAATCCTTGGTGAGATTCTGGGAATGCTGAGTATACCGAATGAGAAGTCTCTCCACTCCAGTGTAGTAGTGTCTTCTCACTAGATTTGTAATTCTCGCTTAGTTGACAAAAGCATAAGTTGGGGTAAGATAAGTGTTTTAAAAACTTTTTCCTCAGATGTGGGTAGGCCTAATGTAATATGCAGATCTTGCATTTTTAGTGCAAGGTACACTTTACGAAAGGGGTAGGTCTATAAAGCTTTCAGGATGCCAAGGATAGTATATATATATATATTCTCAGTGTTCTCCCCTTCCTGACCGCCCCACGTATATTTACTGTGAGGCGGCACCTGTGCACAGAGTCACATACAGGTATAGTGGGGGAATTAAGTATATGATCCCCTGCTGATTTTGCAAGTTTGCCCATTTACAAAGAAATGAAGGGTCTATAATTTTTATCGTAGGTGTATTTTAAACAATAGAGACGGAATATCAACCAAAAACCCAGAAAAAACACATAAAACAAATGCTATAAATTAAGTTGCAGTTCAGTGAGTGAAATAAGTATTTGATCCCCAAGCAAAACATGCTGGCAAGCACAGAGGTAAGACATTTCATGTCATGTCTTCTGTACAGATCTTACCTAAATTCTTAAGGTTTCTTGGCTGTTGCTTGGCAACTCGAAGTTTCAGCTCCCTCCATAAATTTTCTATAGGATTAAGGTCTGGAGACTGACTAGGCCACTCCATGACCTTAAGCCACTCCTTTGTTGCCTTGGTGGTACGTTTTGGGTCATTGTCATGCTGGAAGACCCATCCATGACCCATCTTCAGTGTTCTGACTGAGGGAAGAAGGTTCTCATCCAATATTTTTCAATACATGGCCCTGTCCATTGGCCCCTCAATGCGGCAATGTTGGTCTGTACCTTGAGCACAGAAACGGCCCCAAAGCATAATGTTTCCACCTCTGTGCTTGACTGTAGGGACGGTGTTATTAGGGTCATATCATGTGTTTTTTCTGGATTTTTTTGGTTGATATTCTGTCTCTATCATTTAAAATACACCTCTGATAAAAATTTTAGACCCTTCATTTCTTTGTAAGTAGACAAACTTACAAAATCTGCAGGGGATCAAATACTTATTTCCCCCACTGTACTTGATTCTGCACTTTCGGGTCTGGGGCACGCACGCATGCTGCAGGTGACCCACTCCCACTGTGATTGGACACAATCACAGCGGGAGTGTGATTCAGCAGGTCCGGCGGATCCAATGTCCGCCGGGACCAACCAACCATTCCCGAGAGAGGCAGAACGGCAGTCTGCCTATGTAAACAAGGCAGATCACCGTTCTGCTACTAGGAATGATAGAGATCCTGTGTTTCTGCTAAGCAGGAACATGGATCTCTGTCTTCCCACAGTTAAAGCACCCCCCACACAGTTAACAAGCACTCCCTAGGGACACGTTTAACCCTTTGATCGCCCCTGATGTTAACCCCTTCCCTGCCAGTGTCATTAGTACATTGACAGTGCATATTTTTTAGCACTGATCACTGTATATGGTCCCCAAAAAAAGTGTCAAAAGTGACACTTAGTGTCAGATTTGTCTCCTGCCATGTCGCAGTCCCGCTATAAGTCGCTGATCGCTGCCATTACTACTAATAAATAAATAAATAAATACAAATTCCATAAAAATATCCCATAGTTTGTAAATGATATAACTTTTGCGCAAACCAATCAATATACGATTATTGGGAATTTTTTTTTTTTTTTACCAAAAACATGAAATAGAATACATATTGACCTAAATTTATGAAGAAATTTGATTTTTTACATTTTTTATTGGAAATATTTTGTAGCAGAAAGTAAAAAATATATATACTTTTTCCAAAATTGTCAGTATTTTTTTGTTTATAGCGCAAAAAATAAAAACCACAGAGGTGATCAAATACCACCAAAAGAAAGCTCTATCTGTGGGAAAAAAGGACATCAATTTTATTTGGGTACAGTGTCGCACGACTGCAAAATTGTTAGTTAAAGTAACGCAGTGCCGTATTGCAAAAAATGGTGTGGTCATGAAGGGGGGTAAACCTTCCAGGGCTGAAGAGGTTAAAGATTGAAATAAATAGGGGTGGTTTTTGGATTCCCCTACTTAAATTAGAAATATGTACTAACTTATCTATTCCTATAGTTAGCTAGTCTATCAAAGCTCTGATAATATTAATGGTGATAATATAATAACAATATTAGCTATAAAAATAAACAAAATGCTCACAGAAACAAAGGTCTTATTTATTTAAAGAGAAAGTAGAACACTAACATAGAAATCCAAGAATGTTAAAGAGCATATAGAAACAAAAGAGCAGAGATGATACATCAGCCCTCAGAGTTCTGTGTTTCTTAGCTAGTCTCAATGATAAAAGAGAGAGAGTTCATCGCTGGTCTTTGCATTTTAAAGCACACTCACACAAACACCCTCTGCCCGCTTGTGTAGTCCTCTGTCCAATGAGCTACAATCTGTAAAATATAAGGGACTGTCAATTCTAATCACCAGGAAGTATGTTATTATCTCGAACATCTTCCAGGAAGGATGTTACTGTCTTCCAGGGCAATTATCTTTGTAAAGTTTCATTACCTTGTTACGCAGGTCTTTTGACTGTTCTTTTCTACCTCCTCATGACTCAATGTCTAGCCTGCTTAGTGCATCCATGTGAGAGCTAACAAACTCATTGACTATTTATACACAGACACTAATTGTGATTTAAAAAGCCGCAAATGTGGGATATTTAATTGCCATTGCCATAACCTGTGTGTGCCACATTCTGTGTCTGTACCAAGGCCAAACATTCCAGGGTATGTAAACTTTTTTTTCAGGGCCATTTGGATAATTTCTGTTATCATTATGATTTAAAAAGGATCCAAAAAACTATGTGATAATAAATGGCTTCATGTGATTGCTATCCCTTAAAAAACAAACAGTTTTTTGGCATGATCAGTCATATTTACAATATTAATGCCAAAATTTCACAATTTTTGCCAGAATATGCAAACTTTTAAGCACGACTGTACATTTATACATAATAATAGAAAAGCCATTTACATTGCATAAGTATTATCTGCCTCCCAAAATATCCACTAAAATATATGTAGCCTATCTAGCATTTGCCTCTTCCAATACCTCATCATCTTTCAAAGCTTGGTTCACCATATGCCAGAAAACAGCTGTAGCGTTAATGTTCTTAGGCCACAGGAGATATGTCTTCTTTTTTAACACCCTTCTAAATTGATGATAGATAGAAAGTCTATGATTAGGGATATGCTCCAAGAACAGTAGAATCAAGACATCACTCTTTTCATCAAAAAGACGATAACTGGCGACTTGCATTTCCTTAGAACACCATTCACTAGCTAAATAGTGTTTACTGATCACACAAATTGTTTTGCGACTGCTGTAAATGTTATCTATAATATTATCCACAATGGCTTTTCCTGGTTCAAAGTCTCGATGATGAAGACAGAGCTTCCACTGGTAAGTTTTTTCAAGGTTTGGTAAGAGCTCATGAAAAACCCATTCTTCATCATGGCAGTTGTAAGAAATGAAAGCATCATACTCATAGTTTTGTCTTATCCTTTTGTGTTTCTTATCATGTAAATAACCAAGGATAATGTAATAAAAATATAGCACTTGCCATCGCCATAATTTCCATACTGTTGAAGACAACAACCAAATGATTATGAACACAAAAGTGGACAGAAATAGAATAAAGTCATATCTAATCCCACAAGAATCAGTGTTGAAAGTTGACAGTCTTTGTCCTTTGTTAGATGGGGGATACGCACATCGGTAATCATAGAAATTCAGTACTTGGGTTTTTAAATCATCTTCGACCCACCTTATAAACCATTTGTTGTCACAGCTGCACAGCATTGGGTTATTGCTCAAATCCAGGAATTTAAGAAAAGGTAGTGTCTTAAGTTGTGTTTCCTGGAAAGTGTGTATTTGGTTACCTGAAGCTCGAAGAAGATGTAATTTGGAAAGATTTAAACTAGCCAAAAAGTCAAGTGATTCGAGCGTCATTTGTGCTAGATGAAGTTCAGTCAAATTACAAACTGGCTTTAACAGTGTTGCATTCAATTTCGGTATAGGGTTATCGCCTAAATCCAATTCCTTTAGCTGAGGAATGTATGAAAACACATTGTCATCAATGGTGGACAGGGCTAGATTTCCTATCTGAATCTTGTATAAAGATACCAAGCCCTCGAATAAATTGACTGGTAAATTCCTCATTCCGTTATGACCCTGACTGTTAAGACCAAGAATCTTTAATGACTTCAATAAATGGAATGGTGGCACCGTTAGATTTTTTGAGGATTCATATTCTATATAATTGCTGAAAAGTTGAAGTTCAGCAAGAGATTCAAGCCCTTGAAAAGTATTACTTTGAAAAGATTCTAGAGTTAGTTTATTGCTTCCAAGCAGTAATATTTTCAGGTTTTGTAGACCTTTGAATGCTCCTGGTTCTAATACATTTATCTGATTGTCTATCAGATTTATGAAATGTAAAGAGGTTAAGTTTTGAAAAGTATTTGCAGAGAGAGAACTTAACTTATTTGTCCTCAGTATCAGGTAATGAAGATTTCTGAGATTGCTTCCAAATGACTCAGAAATATCAAGAAGATTGTTGTGTCCTAAGTCTAAATAGTCTAGACTCCAAATCTTAGGTGAGGAGGAGTGAAAACCAGACATCTTGTTTCCAGATAGGTCTAGATTTTTCAGTTTGCTGAATGATTTTGTTTCATTTAGGTAAACTTCTGTGAGATGATTGAAACTCAAGTTCAGTCTTTCCAAGTTGGCCATCTGGGAAAAGCCACTGGAAAGCACAGATAATTTGTTACCGGCCAGTGTTAGCTGTTCAAGAGCAGTCAGATGGTCAAAGGCAGATGCAGGTACATGTACAAACTGGTTGTGAGATATGTCTAGGAATTTTAATTCAGAACAGTTTTGAAAAGTATTTATTTGAAATGTACTGTAATTATTATAGTGAAGATAAAGGGTTTGAATTCTGGGGTGTTTAAGGCAAAGTTCTTGAATAATATGGTAAGAGTCAGTAAGGTTTAAACGGCCGAGGTTAACTTCCTGCAATGAACTACAGTTAAGGGTCTGAATAACCTCTAATATAACTGTTGGGCTCAAACTTACACCTTCCATGTTTATCCTCTTCAACCCCCTCAGGAAGCATGAGTCTTTAACTGTCCATGTAAGTGGGGGACCAGAAAATGAGATATTTAAGGAAGTAAGACCCTTTAGGATATCAGAAGTAAAACTGACTGAAGCAAGTGGATTCTTAGATATGTCAATTGTATGGAGTGAATTAGAAGCATTTTCAAGGTCAGAAGATAAAAAGTTTTCAAGACTAATATTTGCAATGCCTATCACCGTCAAACTTTTTATCTGAAAAACTGAACGTAGAGATCCAAGTGTCTGAAGTGGGTTATATGACAGATCAAGCACCTTCAGATTTTCTAAAGAAGAAAAAGCCATTGGCAGTATAGAAGCAATGCTGTTATTGCTCAGTAAAAGAGTGCTAACATTCTGCAGACCTTCAAAAATATTATTATTTAGCATCATTAAAATATTATGATTGAGGTTCAGTACTTCAAGCGCAGTTAACATCTGAAAACTTCCCCTCTCAATGATATGGATATGGTTGTTTGATGCATTTAGTTGTTGCAGATGACTGACTTTGCTGAAATCTGCAGTCTTTAAAACTTTGATCAGATTGAAAGAAATATCAAGATCGGCTGTTGTGTTAGGAAGGTGATCAGGTACATGTTCCAAGCCTCTACCATAGCACAGAAGTTTGATGTTTTGCTGGCCATGAACAACACATCCTTGTATTGCAAAGCAGTGTACTTGCTGGATGAAGGAAAACACAACAGTCCATGCTAATGGCAGAAACATTTCTGTTTCCAGTAATGGTAAAGAAAAGCAGTCCAAGACAAAAAGTAAAATAAGACTTAGCTGGATTTCCTTCTACTTCATAAATATAGTGCACATTCGGGAATGGCTTAAGTCCCTCCGCTTGTTTTTAGATCCTGTTAAATACATTCCAGCCATGTGTCATGTGACCATGAGGCCTCATTTCCTGAAACACAAAAAAGAAATAATAATAAGATTCTATTTTTAAACAGTTTATTCAGTATCAGTTACGTTAACCCAACAAATCAAATCTATATTGTGTATAATGTGTAATTATTCATTCACCCAACGTTGGGCTGATGAACAAGAGTTCAAATAGTTTCACTTTCATTACACACTGGGATACTAGCAGAAAACAAATACATTTGGTCCATATTAAAATAACCCAGTTTACGATTTGCAGAAAATAGACAGAATGAGATCATTTATGGCTGGGAAGCTGTCTGCTGGAAACTTATAATACTACTTCTTAGGTGCAAATAAAATGTTTTGGATCTTTACTACTGCATGAGAAGTATTCTCGTCCACTGGGATTTACTGCTTGGAAACCTTTGTGCATCTGTCCTCCTGAAACTTTCCAAGCAGTAAATCCCAGTGGACGTGAGATCCTGTTCAGCTGCGGGGACTGTGACTGCAAATATGTGGGCAACATATAGCTGGGTCTCGGGGCTCTGATTAAGGCCGGGTGTTGTCAGGATCGTTTTGAGCACTCATCGAACCATCCAGCTTTCAGTCCATCAGCTGATCTTCAATCCAAGCAAAGGCCCTGGCTGGGTATAAGCCATCTGCCTGTCTTTGCTTACCGGCTGATAAGCAGGTTTTTCTTATGGTGGTGGCACGTTTGATTCTACTTGATTCACCCTGGTGTTTGATTGCATAGATAAAACTGTTTATTGATTTATCCACAAGCAATTGTATGGACTTTCCATTTATTAGCGCAGCTTTTCTCCCCTTTCCATATCTCTATTTGTGCTACCACACAATAAGCTGCTGCTCTTTGGACTACATTTCATGATTTTCCAGTTTTTTGTGAGGTTTCATTTATTTCACTCAATCTTTTAATGTTTAATATTTTTGACTAAGCGCGTTTTTTTCCCTTAATTGGTTTTAAATGTACCTGGTGCATTGGTTAAATGCTTAGTAGGCTGGAGGGAAGGAATAGGTACAAATACTTACCATATTTCTCACTCCCCTGACAGCTCTCCTCTGCTGTCCAAAGATCCAGGTTGTGGGCAAGCCCACATCGCTCTTCTGTAAAATGCAAGAGAAGCTGCAGGGACCGGTCCAGCTGGTTTCAGTAAGTAAATCTTTTTTTTGTTTTATTTTGTTTTGTTTTTTTTTGTTTTTTTCATTTTTTTCCCCTAGACCAATACAAGCAATTAACCCTTACAGTGAAAACACAGCCCCACTGCAAGGGATAGTGTTTTAGCTGTCTGGAGTTGGGCTTTAAAAACCTGCTACCAACCAGGCCTCCTGCACGGTGTTGAGAAAGGGTGTATGCTTTAGGCTATGTTTCCACTATTGCGTCCCCAAAGTCGCGCGATTTTGCCGGGATTTTTTTACCGCGATTTGAAGCAATGCCTGTGTCTATGGACCTCAAGTCGCATCAAAGTGGGACCAAAGTAGTGCAGGGACTACTTTGAAGTCGCTGCGACTTGAAGTCGCACAGATATGAACGGTACTCATTGGAAAACATGGGGTACTATTTGTCGTGCGACTTTTCAGTCCCAAGTCGCATGAAAAGTCGCACTAGTGGAAACCTAGCCTTAGATTTAATGAGGGCCAGTGCAAATGGCCTAATACATGTTGCTACTGTCATGCAGTGGCTCTGACACCATGATCCGCTGTTTAAAAAAAAAAAAAGAATCTAACAAGTCAGTCTGGAGCAAAACAACAAGGATGGTTTTAGCGCCCTTTTAGTGACTCCCATTCAGCAATTTAGGTCGCCCCTCTTAGGTATCAAGAAACCAGACAGCTATAGGTTGTTCTATCACTTTTTATCCCCCAAGGGTTCATCGCTAGATGATTTTCTCATTTTTGGAATGGGTGGTGTCTTCCAAATCTGGTCATAATTCTGTTATCCAGATGAGTTCCTGTTTATAGGCCCAAAAAGGTTTGAGGCCCCTTTTGCTTTGGAATAAAACATCTTTTCAACTGCCTGCATTGAATTTCTGGGTATTACCATTAATTAGGCTAGGATGCAGTTTAGGCTTACAGTTGGAAAAATTTAAAAAATTGTTACCTCCATCTGCAGCCTGTTGAAAAAGAAAAGCAGGCTTCAGCTTAAAGCAGTATTATACCCAAAACTAAACATTTATTATATTGCAGCTTACCAATTCTTAGATGTGATAGCTGCATTCGTTTTTTTTTTACTTTATATTTACCTGGTGATCCAGCTGGTAAGTCTGTTGCTTTTCAACAGAACAAGCTCTCCTGGAAATGTCTTAGTTAACAGTGTTGAGACAAACAATTTACCACTGACAGATGTAAATTGCAGCCCGAAATCGCAAAAAGTAGTACAGAAACTACTTTTTGAAAAAGGTACAGCGCCGTAGATGTGACGTTGCACCGATTAGAACGGTGCCATTGACGGCAATTGCTGCCGATGTGACATGCGATTTGACATGTCTAATCGCATGTCAAAACACTACAGTGTGAACCAGGGCTAAATTTGTATTTTTTGCTAATAAATTACTCAGAACCCCCAAACATTATATATTATGTTTTATTAGCAGAGACCCTAGGGAATAAAATGGCGGTCATTGCAACTTTTTTTATGTCACATGGTATTTACGCAACCATTTTTCAAAGGCGTTTAAAAAAATAAATAAAATAAAATAACAAAACAGAAATGTTAGCCCAATTTTTTTGTATAATGTGAAAGATGATGTTACGCCAAGTATAAAAATACCTAACATGTCACGCTTTAAAATTCCCCTCATTTGTTAAATGGCACCAAACTTTGGTACTTAAAAATCTTTTTACAGGTTAAATGAAATGCTGCCCCCCCCCCAAAATAAATAAAAATAATGACCACCAAAAGGCCCCCACATTCATTATTTTATATCATGATAACTAACTAATCTGATTAAAAATGCCATAAATCTATTCCCTATTTTGTAGATGCTATAACTTTTCTGCAAACCAATCAATATACGCCTATTGCGATTTTTTTTTTTAACCAAAAATATGTAGCAGAATACATATTGAGCTAAACTGATGAAGACATTTTTTTATAGCCAATAGATCTATAGGAGGGGTTTTCACCATCCCTGCTAAGTTTCATTTTATACAGTATGTCTTATTTCCAGTTTGATGTGTATTATATGTGAAGTTGCGTATCAGGGACCGGTATTGTCGTAATATTGAAGCCTATTGAGATTTCCATACATTAGAGTATTCCACCATTATATGTTATTGATCAGAAAGTTAGCGCTGCACTTTTTTTTTTTTGTGGTGTGAGAACACATAACTGTGCTTAGCGGCAGGTCTTTTTCTGACACTTTTCTTATTTTACCTCCAGTAGTTTATTGAAAATAGTAGTGTGGTGATTACCTATTATACAAACCACTTACGGACCGGCCACCGTCGTTTTACGTCGCTACTTTGAAGAGGAATATCGTTGTTCTGGCAGCAGATAGCTGTGGTATTTTTTTCTTCAGCGGGCGGTCCGCTTCAGGACACTTTTATCGGGGGGGACCCTCTCCCGCCGATCTCCGCTGCCCTCCGCCCCTGACCAGAGCCGCCAGCAGCGGCAGAGGCGATCGCGTCTGCTCCCTAGCTTGGCAAGGAGACAAGTGAGGGGAAGATGGCCCCCACCCGTCTCCAGACCATTGCAGGGTGGAAGCGACGTCAAAACGTCACTTCTAGGGATGAGCCGAACACCCCCCGGTTTGGTTCACACCAGAACCTGCGAACGGACCTAAAGTTCGTGCGAACTTTAGAACACCATTAAAGTCTATGGGACTCGAACATTCAAAATCAAAAGTGCTAATTTTAAAGGCTAATATGCAAGTTATTGTCCTAAAAAGGGTTTGGGGACCCGGGTCCTGCCCCAGGGGACATGTATCAATGCAAAAAAAGTTTTAAAAAAAACGGTTGTTTTTTCGGGAGTAGTGATTTTAATGATGCTTAAAGTGAAAAAAAAAGTGAAATATTCCTTTAAATATCGTACCTGGGGGGGTGTCTATAGTATGTCTGTGAAGTGGAACGCGTTTCCCGTGTTTAGAACAGTCCCTGCACAAAATGACATTTCTAAAGAAAAAAAAGTCATTTAACCACTTAAAGTCCGGGCCATAGCCGAATGACGGCTACAGCGCGGACCTCAATTTCCGGGAGGCCGTCATGGGTTGTCCTCCCCTGTACTCGCGCACCGCGTGCACCTTGCAGGGCGCGCGGTGTGCGCGCTGTGATCACTGAGTCACATAGACTCGGATGATCACAGATCCGAGTAAGGGGCCGGTCCCGGCCCCTTAGCTGATCACATGATGTAAACAAAACCTCGGTGATCGGTTTCGTTTTCTCCTCACGCTGACAGCGTGAGGAGGAAAAAAATGCCGATCACCGGCTTATGTCAAAGGGATATCGGTCCCGAAGAGGAAGGAGGCACATATGCCTCATCTGTGCCAACAGGTGCCATCTGTCATTGCCACCTGCCAGTGCCCACAGTGCCCACAAGTGCCACCTATCAATGCCCACAAGTGCCACCTATCAATGCCCACCAGTGCCACCTATCAGTGCCACCTAGCAGTGCTGCCATCAATCAGTGACCAATCAGTGCCCATCACTGCCACTCATCAGTGCCCATCACTGCCACCCATCAGTGCCCATCAATGCCACCCATCGGTGCCCATCAGTGCTGCCTCATCAGCGTACATCAAAGGAGGAAAATTACCTGTTTGCAAAATTTTATAACAAAATATAAAAAAAAATAATTAAAAAAAAAAAAAATTCTGTCTTTTTCAATTTTTTTAACAAAAACTAAAAACCGCAGAGGTGATCAAATACCATCAAAAGAAAGCTCTATTTGTGGGAAAAAAATTCATTTGGGTACAGTGTTGTATGACCGCGCATTTGTCATTCAAAATGCGACAGCACTAAAAGCTGAAAATTGGTCTGGACAGGAGGGGGGTTTAAGTGCCCAGTAAGCAAGTGGTTAAAGCTGCTTGCGGCTTTAATTTAATGTCTGGTCCTGGCAATATGGATGAAAATCATTGATAAAAATGGCATGGGTACCCCCCCAGCCCATTACCAGCCCCTTTGGGTCTTGTATGGATATTAAGGGGAACCCCGCACCCAAATTAAAAAAAGGAAAGGCGTGGGGCCCCCAGGCCCTATATACTCTGAACAGCAGTATACAGGCGGCGCAAACAAGACAGGGACTGTAGGTTTATTGTTAAGTAGAATCTGTTTGTAATTTTGAACTGGTACATTTTTAAAGTGTAGCTCCAGACAAAAAATCTATTTTTAAGCTTTTTGGAAAACATAGGGAAGGGTTATCACCCCTGTAACCTTTGTTTTGCTGTCTGTGCACCTCTTCAGAAGATTTCACCTCACTTTCTGTCCCAATGACAAATGTTTTTTGAAAATTTGGGGTTTTAAATTAAACAAGGATTGGTGATAAAGCTTCAGTGGACAGGAGACACGTTTTTCCCATATTAACTTTTACAGAAGAGAATTTCCCTTCCTAGGGGTAGATTTCATCTCACTTCCTGTTGTCTCCTTCTGTTTGCAAGTAGGAGTGGTTTGTAAGTTGGATGTTTGAAAGTAGGGGCCTGCCCTATATACTTTGCAGAAATTTGGGCCTTAGGTGTTGGTGTTGCCACAACACTGTAAGCCCTCACAGTTACTCTTGGCGGGCGCTGGAACGCCCTGCTGTGAACTATTATATCAAGAATTGTAATTACATGCACCTGTTGAACAGTGGTAGAAAAAAATGGGCCTTTGGTGGTGGTGGTGCTGGTGCCACAATACTGTAAGCCCTCACAGTTACTCTTGGTGGGCGCAAGAATGGGCCCTGCTGTGAATATTAGATCAACAATTGTAATTGCATGTCCCTGTTGAACAGGGGCAGAAAAATTGGGCCTTAGGCACTGGTGCCACAACACTGCAACCCCTCACAGATACTGTAGTTGAGCACAGCAACGAACCCTCCTGCAAAATATTGCATCAAAAATTGTAATTACACGCCCCTGTTAAACAGGGGCTGAAAAATTGGGCCTTAGGCACTGGTGCTGGTCCCACATCACTGCAACCCCTCACAGATACTCTAGTTGGAGCGCAGGAATGAGCTCTGCTGCAAAGTATTGCATCAAAAATTGTAATTACACGCCCCTGTTAAACAGGGGCTGAAAAATTGGGCCTTAGGCACTGGTGCTGGTGAGGAGGAAGAGGATAGTCACTCAGCATAACAGGATAGTCACTCAGCATCAGCATAGGCAGTCTTGAAGTGATCTGACATTTAAAAAAAAATTATTCGGTTACATCAGCATCAGGTGCTTGGTAGCAGGAGGAGATCCAAGACTGATTCATTTTTATGAAGGTCAGTCGATCGACCGAGTCTTGGACAGGCGCACCCTGTGATCGGTTACAAAGCCTCCAGCAGCACTGAATGTGCGTTCCAAAATAACGCTCGATGCAGGACAGGCCAGTAGCTCAATTGCATACTCTGCAAGCCCTGGCCAGTGATCCATCCTCAAGACCCAGTAACCCAGAGAATTTTCGGTGGGAAAGGTGTCCAAGTCTGATCTTGCCCCTAGGTATTCCTGCACCATGTAAAACAGACGCTGGCGATGGTTGCTGGAACTGATCATACCTTGGGGCTGCGGACTAAGTAATTGTCTGAATGCATCGGTCAGAAGGCCACCTTCTCCACCGCTCCTTCTTTGACTGACCGAAGCCTTAGCAACACGTTGTCCAGGAACAGGAATTTGTAACCTCCCAGTCTCTGAGAACGCATTGCACAGACCTTTCTGCAAGGCCTCCCAAAGATATTTCATCCCCTGCTCTCTCTGCGACGGCAAGATAAGGTGTGCAACCTTACCCTTGTAACGTGGATCGAGGGTTGTCAGCCAGTAATGATCCCTCTCCTTGATACCACGAGTACGAGGATCTTTCCGCAGGCTTTGCAGGATCAGGGAGGCCATGCAGCGTAGGTTTGCTGAGGCATTCGGTCCGGGGTCCTCTGGGTCACTAAGGACGACATCATCCACAGCCACCTCCTCCCAGCCACGTACAAGTCCATGGGTTTCTTCAGACTGTAAATGATCCCTTTAAATGAAGACTGCTGCTGATGCTGAGTGCTAGGCTCCAACTCCATGCTAACACAGTCCTCATCCTCCTTGACCTCTTCCTGTGTGATCGGCGGGCATGCAGGAACACTGTCTGGATAAAGGGGGCCTTGAAAGGTAAGGAAGTCCTCCTCTTCCTGCCTCTGTTCTGCCTCAAGTGTCCTGTCCATTATTCCACGCAGTGTGTGCTCCAACAGGTGGACAAGAGGGACAGTGTCACTGATGCATGCATTGTCACTGCTCACCATTATCGTGGCCTCCTCAAATGGCGACAGGACAGTGCATGCATCCCTGATCTGGCGTGGGGAAAAAAAACAAGCTCCCTTGACCTTGTCCTGGTGCCATAGTCGCACAGGTACTCATTGATGGCCCTCTGCTGCGTGTGCAGCCACTGCAGCATGGCCAACGTTGAGTTCCACCTGGTGGGCATGTCACAGATTACGCGGTTCTTGGGCAGGTTAAAATTCCATTTGGAGGTCAGCCAGCTACTCTGGCCAACATTCAAAAATACGATCAGTGATCAGTGACCCAAAAACATTGGCACATTTTATTGGCGGATCCCATTCTAACCAAGTACATAGGGCCTAAACCGGAAATCACTTATCGACGTGCACGTTCTATAAGAGACCGTTTGGTGTGGAGCCATTATTGCAAAAGTGAAAGCAGAGTTTGAGACCCTTTGGGTCTTTTTCGATGTAATGCATGTGATTTCTGCTACTTTTTACTGGTGGGACCTTCTGTTCCTCTTCCAAATGGCCGGATTCACTCCTTACGACATCATATTACTTGCTAAACCAAAGGAGTGATATACATCATACTTTGCCAATATGGAGCTTTCTACATTGGTAAAACTATCCGGCCATTTTGGAGAAGGATTAAGGACCATGTTTACTACGCCACTAGTGGCTTTTTGAACACCACTATGGGCTATCATATAGCCATTAAACACAAATATGAACCTTTGGTTTTCAAATTTGCTGCTCTTGATGTTATCCATGAAGACCCCCACGGGGGCATTTTTGACCGCAGAGTTCTCCAAAGAGATACTCAATGGATACACAGTTTGCAGACCACCGCATACCCAGGCCTTAATGATATGATTAGTTTTAGACCTTTTTTGTAACAATGACCTTGCAGCTGCTTTCCTTTAATTTGCCCTCTGCATTCCCCCCCCCTTTTCTTTTCTGTCTTTCCCATTCCCTTTTTCTATTTGTCAGTTTTTGTTTCATTTGCAGTGATTACATAATCAACAAGTAAAGGATCATACAAATGGATCATCGTGTTATCACACGATGTATAGCTCGCATACTTTGAGTTTATTACTTGGCTGTGTTGTAAGCCAACTACTCTGACTATACTCTTATACAATGGAATAAGATATAACTAAATTTAAAAAAAAATGTATATGATCAATTCACTATTGTTCATGTGCATTGTTGTTGTTTTTGTCTAGCATGTGCTTTTCCATCCACGGGACTCTATGGTGACAGTATTTGGCTTCCATTTATAGGATGGTGTTACATATCTTCTTCTATGTTTCCCCACAGAGGCATTTTTAGCAGCAGTATATCCTATTCATCACTATATCCAATGCACTGTACCCTATACAATTTTCGTTGTTTCTCTGATTTGTATGCTGATGTAGTGCGAGTGGAGTTTCGCTCAACCACTCTGCCTACAAGCCCCATAATCCAATTGTCCGGTTTCATGTACCCTGCACATGCGCAAACCGAACGGCAGGTCCGTTCGCTGCACTGCTTACATTGCCCATAATACTTCTCACCATGACGTATGGACGTGAATGCGTCATATGACGCTATTGCTCCTATTGGCCAGAGATGCGGCTGGGCTGTATAAATAGCCCATGTTTTCAATGTGGGCTTTGTGTACAGCACCCGGCTGTCTCCCAGGGGCACGTCCATCTTTCTTCAGCTCCATGTAAGTAAATCCTTATCAGCCACTTTCATGGGCATTGTCCTGGCTACCACTGTTATTTAAAGAGGCAGTAAACCCTGATGGGTTTACTTCTTCTTTGTTTCCCTGCAAAGGTAAAGCATAATGTGCACTATGCATCGCATAGTAGCCCATTATGTGCCACTTACCTGACACAGGAGCCTGTGATGTCACCGCTGTCCCCTGTGCTACGGAGCGTTCATCTTCTTTCCGGGTATCGTGGCTCCAGCACTGTGATTGGCCGCGATGACGTCACTCCCACGCATGCGCATGGGAGCCGCCACTAATGGCATATCGCCATTAGCAGCGGCATGCTCAGTGCGCCTACGCGCCGCTGTCTACGGCACGTGTAGGTTTAGGAGATATTTCTTGGACCTACAGGTAAGCCTTAATCTAGGCTTACCTGTAGGTCAAAGTGGTCTGTAAGGGTTTACAACCACTTTAATGCACTCCCCCTATCTTCATTTTTATGTCCTTAGGTACTGCATGCTAGCAATGGCTACATTGCATGCTGCTAGCATTGCTTAACCCTACTAAGGCGTTCTCCCTTGTTTGGATGCTGGACCTTTCAATATCATTATGGTCTTTCTTTGCCTGGATACAAGACATACATTTGCCCCTGTTGTAGCAATGTTTTGAAGTCTACACACTAGTAGGTACCCTGTCTTTGCTAATTTCTAATGGCATATTAACTGTCTGCTGTATTATACTCTGTGTTAGAGCCCCTTGCAAAATATTTTTTTTACTTCTCCACAGTTTGTTATAAACATTTCATATTTTGGAGAATTTCCGGTTTCGGGGATTTTGTGCATGAGGCCTAACCAAACTGAAGGTATCTTTTTATTGCCATCTTACTGTTTCATGCTGATCTCTCTTGGATGGTTTAGCACATGCTTTTTAATGTAACAAGTTGTAATGCATTTGTGCAACACTTTTGATTTTAATTGGAGTGTATTTCATTTCAGACAGTGAGACTTGCTCTCTTTTCTTTTTTGTTACATCTCTGAACCTTGATAGTGTCCTGAAGAAGCCTTACGGCAAAATGCGTAGACGCACAAGGGCTCACTGTACAGACTGTATTATTTTCATGTTTTTTATCTCTCTTTTTGTATACTGTGTCCATAAGATGTACTTTTTTCAATAAATGTTTTGAATATTATCTATGTGACCTCTCCATTGTTTCCATGCCTCAAAAGCTACTCCTGTAGTACCGTTCCCTATGTCCCCCTATCTTTGGATGTAGCATTGGTAGTGCCTCTTTCTCTCATTCTCCAAATTTTAGGCGGCAAACACCATTTTCATTGATGCACTCCAAGTGTGATACGTCCCGCTGTCTTATCCCACTGATTTTTTACATTTTGCTATACCCCCCCTTTTTTAGTTTTGATATTTTTATATCATTGCAAATAACGATACACTATGGTGGACTTTGCAGGAAACAATTGGGGGGGTTTTATGCTGGGTATCAAGCAAACATGTTCCTCTATAAAAGGTAATGATGTTGAAATGGAAATTGTTTTTCAGACGCTCTTAAAAACATTTGAACGTAAAGCCAGTTTGTTCTGGCATATTAAATATTTCGAACAGTACATCGCAGAGGATTTGAACCCAAAGGGTCTAAGGGTGCAGGTCTTTCCCAATATTTGGGCACTTGACCTGGACTTCAGGACCCAATGAGAACGCACCCTCCAAGAATTTGCCAAAAAAAATTATGGAATGGATGATAGAACACTATATGCAGGAATTGAAATTGGTAGACTGTGAGATCAAACAAATATACGACGAAAACACTAATATTAAATAAACCTGACTTTGTAACTTTTGATTCACGTTTAAAGGAGCATATCAAAAATTTCACGAAAGATCTCTTACTTAAAAAAAGAGGACAAACTTTCATGAGACAAACTAGCATTTGCAGGAAAGTATGCATACAACGAGGTAATCGTAAGTATGCAAGTTCACAGAGAAACACTAAAAAATTGAACAATAGAGCAAGTGACTCAGATTCATCTGCCAATTCTTATATTTTACAGAACTCACGGACATCTGACCAAGGACGACAGAGAGGCCAGGGCTCAAGGAAAAGACCGCAAACTGGTGGTGGGTATCAGACAGGTACTGACAAAAAAAGAGCACTGGGTGATTCAAACCTTCTAACAGGTAACAAACACATAGATGTATTACACACGGACTCCACTCCTATGGTGAACAGAGGAATATTTATGTTTCATAGTCAAGCACCGGGTGTCTCTTCTGAGATTTCTACTATCACTACATCAATGACTTCCAAAGCAGAACTTGACACTAGACTACAGATTATTGATTGTGCCAAATTTCTTGCTCTCTCAAGATCTGTTAGTACAGCGACAGCTGGAGCAATCAAGGAAGGATCTAAAAAAATGATGCATAGATCAATTTTTTCCCAATGTCAAAACTCACATTGCTGAAAATAATATCAATTTACTTTCTAGTCCTTCTTTAACGGTACCAACCACAGAGAGCATCGAACCCATTGAAAATCAGGGTAAATTGGAGGATATAAATTTATCTTCTCACCCCCTAAGTACTACAGAGCATGAGTTACTTCGGCTTGGCTGAAGTTTTCCCCCCAATTCCCCTCCAAACAAATTTGAGATTATAAAGGATCTCTACCTGTTTGCCAGGAAACTCACCTTCAAATACATGTATGACAATGACAGATGCAATAAACAAGCTGAAATCTCCCATCAAGAGATCTGGAAAGATTTCTCAGTTGCTGAGTTTAGAGCTCTAAAAAATTTGATTTTGTTGCTTGAGGAGAATGAGCCAAGTAGAACAATAGAAGATACCCTTGAATCCAATGAGGCCCTAGGCCTCCGAGCTCAAACGACACTATATCAAAATGACATCAAATCATTAGGCAAGGCAGTTAAGAAAAAATCCACCCAGTTTCCATCCTTACACATTAACTCTAATGTGTGGACTTTCCTCATGCAGACCACCAAAGACATTAAATCACTACTATTCTATAAATCGGCTAATCATAACTTGAGTGAGGCGCACAAGGCCGCACTTGAGAATCTGGGCAGTAATTCTCACCTGGTGATCAAGCCTTCGGACAAATAGTAATAATGAACGAACTTCAATATAGAAATATGTGCTGGGATATTCTCAAAAACAGATTATGGTACAAACCTATATCCACAAATATCATTGCCAAATTTAACCAGCAATACGATGATATTATACAGTCCGCCTTTGCCAACGGCTTGATCACCAGGGAGATTTTTGAGGGCATTCAAGTCCCCTATCCGAGAATTCCAACCTTTTACTCGCTCCCCAAAATACATAAAAACCCTAAAAACCCACCAGGACGCCCTATAGTCTCGGGTGTAGGTTCCAATATGGAAATAGCAAGTAAATTTGTGGATGAATATCTACGTCCACACGTTGTCACACTACCGTCATATATCAAAGATACCCCGGATCTTTTGAGAAGCCTAGATGGCCTTACTGTGCCCCCTGGTTGTTCCTTGGTAGCCATAGATGTTGAGGCCCTATATTCATCAATTCCACATGAATTGGGGATGGAGGTTATTGCCAGGTTCCTTAGTGAAAGGGGAACCAAATCCGCAAGCCTCAATGATTTTGTATTGCAGTTACTTTCTCATATTCTTACCAAAAATGTTTTTTCTTTTGATGGGTCCCACTTCCTCCAGGTACAGGGGGTCGCTATGGGTACGTGTTGCGCACCTTCATATGCGAACCTGTACCTGGGGGGTGGGAATGTGATTTGTTCGCAAATGAGGAGCACTCCAATCTTTTTTCATTTGTGCTACGGTGGTTTCGCTACATAAGTGACATTTTGTTACTATGGGCGGGACCACCAACAGCACTTCAAGAGTTTATGGCCATGCTGAGTCATAATGACTACAATTTACTATGCAATCTAGCCTTACCACTATTGCATATCTGGACATTACTATCAACATCACTGAGGGTGGCCTAATTAATATGTCACTATATCATAAACCCACTTCGGGTAATACAATCAGACACGCACGTAGTGCACATCCTCAGCCCCTTATTCAAAGCATCCCCTTTGGCCAATATCTGCGCCTCAAACGCAACTGCTTCAGTGACATCAATTTTAAACAGGAGGCAGACCGACTATATGAACGGTTATTGGCCAGGGCATACAGCAAAACCAGCCTAAAAAAGGCCTATAGAAAAGCTGTGGCCAAACCCAGGAACACCATTCTTTTTTCAGGACCCAAGCAAACAGATTCTAAGACAGTGACGTTTATAATCACCTACTGTGACCAACATTCAAAAATACGATCAGTGATCCAAAAACATTGGCACATTTTATTGGCGGACCGCTTGGTGTAGAGCCATTATAGCAAAAGTGAAAGCAGAGTTCGAGACCCTTTGGGTCTTTTTTCGATGTAATGCATGTGATTTCTGCGACTTTTTACTGGTGGGACCCTCTGTTCCTCTTCCAAATGGCCGGATTCACTCCTTACGACATCATATTACTTGCCAAACCAAAGGAGTGATATACATCATACTTTGCCAATGTGGAGCTTTCTACGTTGGTAAAACTATTCGGCCATTTTGGAGAAGGATTAAGGACCATGTTTACTACGCCACTAGTGGCCTTTTGAACACCACTATGTGCTATCATATAGCCTTTAAACACAAATATGAACCTTTGGTTTTCAAATTTACTGCTTTTGATGTTATCCATGAAGACCCCCGTGGGGGCAATTTTGACCGCAGAGTTCTCCAAAGAGAGACTCAATGGATACACAGTTTGCAGGCCACCGCATACCCAGGCCTTAATGATATGATTAGTTTTAGACCTTTTGTTGTAAGCCAACTACTCGTATACAATGGAATAAGATATAACTAAATTCAAAAAAATGTATATAATCAATTCACTATTGTTCATGTGCATTGTTGTTGTTTTTGTCTAGCATGTGCTTTTCCATTCACGGGACTCTATGGTGACAGTATTTGGCTCCCATTTATAGGATGGTGTTACATATCTTCTTCTATGTTTCCCCACAGAGGCATTTTTAGCAGCAGCATTTCCTATTCATCACTATATCCAATGCATGGTATCCTATACAATTTTCGTTGTTTCTCCGATTTGTATGCTGATGTAGTGCAAGCGGAGTTTCGCTCAACCACTCTGCCTACAAGCCCCATAATCCAATTGTCCGGTTTCATGTACCCTGCACATGTGCAAACCGAACGGCAGGCCCGTTCGTTGCACTGCCTACATTGCCCATAATACTTCTCACCATGACGTATGGACGTGCATGTGTCATATGACGCTATTGCTCCTATTGGCCAGAGACGCAGCCGGGCTGTATAAATAGCCCATGTTTTCAACATGGGCTTTGTGTACAGCACCCGGCTGTCTCCTAGGGGCACGTCCATCTTTCTTCAACTCCATGTAAGTAAATCCTTATCAGCCACTTTCATGGGCATTGTCCTGGTTACCACTGTTATTTAATGCACTCCCCCCCCCTTCGTTTTTATGTCCTTAGGTACTGCATGCTAGCAATGGCTACATTGCATGCCGCTAGCATTGCTTAACCCTACTAAGGTGTTCTCCCTTGTTTGGATGCTGGACCTTTCAATATCATTATGGTCTTTCTTTGCCTGGATACAAGACATACATTTGCCCCTGTTGTAGCAATGTTTTGAAGTCTACACACTAGTAGGTACCCTGTCTTTGCAATTTTCTAATTGCATATTAACTGTCTGCTGCATTATACTCTGTGTTAGGGCCCCTTGCAAAATAATTTTTTTACTTCTTCACAGTTTGTTATAAACATTTCATATTTTGGAGAATTTCCGGTTTCGGGGATTTTGTGCATGAGGCCTAACCAAACTGAAGGTATCTTTTTATTGCCATCTTATTGTTTCATTCTGATCTCTCTTGGATGGTTTAGCACATGCTTTTTAATGTAACATGTTTTAATGCGTTTGTGCAACACTTTTGATTTTAATTGGAGTGTATTTCATTTCAGACAGTGAGACTTGCTCTCTTTTCTTTTTTGTTACGCCTCTGAACCTTGATCGTGTCCTGAAGAAGCCTCACGGCGAAACACGTAGACGCACAAGGACTCACTGTACAGACTGTATTAGTTTCATGTTTTTTATCTCTTTTTGTATACTGTGTCCATAAGATGTACCTTTTTCAATAAACGTTTTGAATATTATCTATGTGACCTCTCCATTGTTTCCATGCCTCAAAAGTCCAACTTTTGGCTACTCCTGTAGTATGACTAACTGTAAATACTGTAAAAACACCTGCCTGCCAGTATATTAGGAAGAGAATAACAGGAACAGATCTAGCTAAACTGAATACAATGTATATACAGTGGGGCAAAAAAGTATTTAGTCAGCCACCAATTGTGCAAGGTCTCCCACTTAAAAAGATGAGAGAGGCCTTTAATTGTCATCATAGGTATACCTAAACTATGAGAGACAAAATGTGGAAACAAATTCAGACAATCACATTGCCTGATTTGGAAAGAATGTATTTGCAAAATATGGTGGAAAATAAGTATTTTGCCAATATCAAAAGTTCATCTCAATACTTTGTTATATATCCTTTGTTGGCAATGACAGAGGTCAAATGTTTTCTGTAAGGTTGTCACACACTGTTGCTGGTATGTTGGCCCATTCCTCCATGCAGATCTCCTCTAGAGCAGTGATGTTTTGGGGCTGTTGCTGGGCAACACGGACTTTCAACTCCCTCCAAAGGTTTTTTTATGGGGTTGAGATCTGGAGACTGGCTAGGCCACTCCAGTTCCTTGAAATGCTTCTTACAAAGCCACTCCTTCATTGCCTGGGTGGTGTGTTTGGGATCATTGTCATGCTGAAAGACCCAGCCATGTTTCATCTTCAATACCCTTGCTGATGGGAGGCGGTTTGCACTCAAAATTTCACGATACATGGCCCCATTCATTCTTTCATGTACACGGATCAGTTGTCCTTTTCCCTTTGCAGAGAAACAGCCCCAAAGCATGATGTTGCCACCCCTAAGCTTCACAGTAGGTATGGTGTTTTTTGGTTGCAACTCAGCATTCTCTCCCCTCCAAACACGATGAGTTGTGTTTCTACCAAACAGTTCTACTTTGGTTTCATCTTACCATATGACATTCTCCCAATCCTCTTCTGGATCATCCAAATGCTCTCTAGCAAACCTCAGGTGGGCCCAGACATGTACTGGCTTAAGCAGGGGGACACGTCTGGCACTGCAGGATCTGAGTCCCTGGCGGCGTAGTGTGTTACTGATGGTAGCCTTTGTTACATTGGTCCCAGCTCTCTGCAGGTCATTCACTAGGTCCCCCCGTGTGGTTCTGGGATTTTTGCTCACCGTTCTTGTGATCATTTTGACCCCATGGGGTGAGATCTTGCGTGGAGCCCCAGATCAAGGGAGATTATCAGTGGTCTTGTATGTCTTCCATTTTCTAATTATTGCTCCTACAGTTGATTTCTTCACACCAAGCTGCTTGCCTATTGCAGATTCAGTCTTCCCAGCCTGGTGCAGGTCTACAATTTTGTTTCTGGTGTCCTTCGACAGCTCTTTGGTCTTCACCATAGTGGAGTTTGGAGTGTGACTGTTGGAGGTTGTGGACAGGAGTCTTTTATACTGATAACAAGTTATCAAGTAAACAGGTGCCATTAATATAGGTAATAAGTGGAGGACAGAGGAGCCTCTTAAAGAAGAAGATAAAAAAACTGTGAAAGCCAGAAATCTTGCTTGTTTGTAGGTGACCAAATACTTATTTTCCACCATAATTTGCAAATAAATTCTTTCAAAAATCAGACAATGTGATTTTGTTTCCACATTTTGTCTCTAATAGTTGAGGCATACCTATGATGACAATTACAGGCCTCTCTCATCTTTTTAAGTAGGAGAACTTGCACGATTGGTGGCTGATTAAATACTTTTTTGCCCCACTGTATATATACAGCACCTAGGATGCATATATATATATATATATATATATATATATATATATATATATATATATATGTAAATATATATATACATACACACACACAATACACTGTAACTGCAGCTAACTGACTCGACTGCTTACTCTATCTAACTTAAATCAAATGACACTGTCTCTTTGTCTATCTCTCTCCGCTGCCGCAACACACTACACAAGGCCGCCACGCAGGCGGCCTTATATAGTGTGGGGCGTGTATTAAACCCCCTGAGCCATAATTGGCCAAAGTCATCCTAGCTTTGGCCAATTACGGCTCTCTGTACAGACGGCGCTGTGATTGGCCAAGCATGTGGGTCATAGTGCATGCTTGGCCAATCATCAGCCAGCAATGCACTGCGATGCCGCAGTGAATTATGGGCCGTGATGCGCCACTTGAATTTGGCGTGAACGGCCCATAACGTTCGCAATTCGACAAACAACCAAACAGGCGATGTTCAAGTCAAACATGGGCTCGACTCGAACTCGAAGCTCATCCCTAGTCACTTCCTCCCATAGCTCTTAAAGAGACATTTCTTTTTTTTTCTTTTTTTTTTTTTTAATTGCATTTTAGTATAAATATGAGATCTGAGGTCTTTTTGACCACAGATCTCATATTTAAAAGGTCATTTCATGCTATTTTTCTATTACAAGGGATGTTTACATTTCTTGTAATATGAATAAAAGTGACACAATTTTTTTTGTAAAAGAACAAAATAAATAAGAAATACATTTTTTTTTTAAACGCGCCCCGTCCCACGAAGCTCGAGTGCAGAAGCGAACACATACTTGAGTAACTCCCGCATATGAAAACAGTGTTCAAACCACACATGTGAGGTATCACCGGGATCGTAAGAGCGAGAGTAATAATTCTAGCCCTAGACCTCCTCTGTAACTCAAAACATGTAACTTGTAGAATTTTTTAAACATCGCCTATGGAGGTTTTTAAGGGTAAAAGTTTGACGCCATTCCGCGAGTGGGCGCAACTTTAAAGCGTGACATGTTGTGTATCAATTTACTCGGCGCAACATCATCTTTCACAATATAAAAAAATTTGGGCTAACATTAAAAAAGTAATTTTCTTTCCAAAAAAAGTGCGCTTGTAAGACCCCTGCGCAAATACGGTGTAACAAAAAGTATTGCAATGACCGCCATTTTATTCTCTAGGGTGTTAGAAAAAAAATATAACGTTTGGGAGTTCTAAGTAATTTTCTAGCAAAAAAAACTGTTTTTAACTTGTAAACACCAAATCTCAGAAAAAGGCTCGGTCCTTAAAAGCGGAGTTCTTTATAAAAAAAAAAAAATAAAAGTCAGCAGCTACAAATACTGCAGCTGTAGACTTTTAATATTCGGACACTTACCTGTCCCAGGGTCCAGCAATGCGGGGGTACGAAGCCCCGCTCGTCTCCCCCTCCTCTATGCAGTGCTGACATTGTAACTGTGGGCACCCGGCTGTGGCTTCACAGCTAGGCACCCACTGCGCATGCGCGAGCCATGCGCCGTGTCTGGCCGGGCAATCATCTGGGACCTGTGACGTGTCCCAGATGATTGCCGAGAGGGAGGGGGGAGAGGTGATCTCCCTTCCGGTGCCGCGGTGCGCCGGGAGGAAGTGGGTGCACCAGGGTACTGGCTCCCCCCAAAATATATTACATGCCAAATGTGGCATGTAAGGGGGTCACCGCCCTTAAAGCGAAAGTTCAAGTTCCACATGCCCCCCATGGACAATGTGCCTGGCTGCTGAGTTTATCGCCTCATGCCTGCACTGATTGGCAGCACTGACAGGCAGCAATGATTGGCACTGATAGGCAGCGCTGATTGGCGCTAATAGGAAGCACTGATTGACACCGATTGGCAGCACTGATTGGCACTAATAGACAGCACTTATTGGCACTGATAAGCAGCACTGATTGGCAGCATTTAGTGGCACTGATTGGCAACACTGATGGACACTAATTGGCAGTGCTGATAGGTGGCACTCATGGGCACTGATTGGAAGCACTGGCACTGATTGGCAGCACTGGCACTGGTAGGTGGAACTGATTGGAAACACTGATTGGCACTGATAGGTGGCATTGGTTGGCACTGATATTAGGCAGCACTGATTGGCACTGACAGGTGGCACTGATTGGAAACACTTATTAGCACTGACTGGCACTAACAGATGGCACTGATTGGCACTGATTGGAAACACTAATTGGCACTGACAGGTGACACTGATTGGCACTGACAGAGGAGAGGGAGTTTCACACTGAGCCGATATTGACATTTAGTAAAACTGTGTGTTAGACTGACATGAAATGTAACTGCAAGCAGAGAGAGACCAGCTGTCAAAATTCAGCGGTGATGTCGGGGGTGGATGGGACCCAGCAGCTATCAAACACCAGCCAATAATTGGGCTGCTTAAGAAAGAGGGAGGGGCCACGTACATGTAGTGGCTCTCCCAAAGCCCATCCCATTGGCTGGTGTTTGATAGCTGCTGGGTGGGCCATTGGCTGGTGTTTGATAGCTGCTGGGTCCCGCCCACCCCAACATCAACGCTGAATTGTGACAGCTGGTCTCTCTCTGCATCCAGGTATATTACATGATATTTTCACACACTGAGCGGCTCTGACAAGCGTCAATATCGGTTCACTGTGAAACTGTCTTACAGGTAGCACGGACTACACACTCATTGGATGCAGCCTTTCTCAGCAGTGACAGTCCCACAGGCAGATCTCGGGAGACAGCCGGCATGGGTGACGTACGGGTACAACTTGTCACTGCCGGCTGCCGCCCCTCTTAAGATGCTGCCTGGGACCATGGGCCCACTGGGTCCCATGGCAGGGCCGGCCCTGGAAGTGGTCAATACTGTTTTAAGTACTGCTAGCTTTTGCTGCACTAGTCATGCCAATGGGCAGAATTTTCTCAAGAAGTTATTTGGCTACAGCTAGCCTTAAATCACCTTTCTTGTGTATCATGTCGAATAACTAACTAAAGGAATACATGGCTAATCCAATTTCCAATTGCCTTTTAAGTTAAAATATGGAAGCACAGTTTTGTGTTAAATAAGGATTTAAGTTTGTCAGAGCAGCTGGCTCTGTCACCTTTGGTCTATTCTGGAAGGGATATTGGTGTTGTGGGGCTTGGCCACAAGCCTGGGTGGCTAGGACATTGATAAAGAACATGTTCTTGCTTGAACTTTTCCTGGTAGTGGCTGATGTGGCAATCTGGAATCTTGGGTAATGGTTTGTGGACACTCCATTGTGTTTACAGAATTTTTTTATTTATTTGAGGTACCTACTGTATATAGCACTGACAATTTACATATACAATGTATATACTGTATGTAGCAGGCATGTTGTAATGCAATTTATCCTTTTGGCCACAAGATGGAGAAAGAGAGATGCTGACTGGTCCTTTCAGAAAACTGAGAGAGACAGAGAACACTGGGAAAAAGGGGAGTTTCAGGAAGTGCTGAGGGGACAAAAGAGAGAGGGAAGTACTGAGATGAAAGAAAGAGAGTGCTGACAGGAGACAGAGGAGAGAAGATTGCTTAAAAGAGAGGGAGATAACAAGGCTCAAAAAGTCCTTTGTTGGGACACAGTGACACTTAACAGTGAGGAGAGGAGGAGTGTGTGAGGGGAAGGAACTGAGGTGCCAGAGTGAAGAGAGAGACACACGTTGACACCAGGGACTGTGTGCCCCAACAGAGGAGGAGGGATATTCTGAAGCCTGGGAAAAGGAGTCTGTGAGGAGAATAAGGAGAACAGTCTGAGAAGAGAGAGAGGAAGAGAGAGAGCGAGTGTGGTTAGGTGACAGGTGTGAGGAAAACCACACAGACTGAGAGAGACTCTGGCAGCATCAGAGGGGAAGAAAGCCAAGCTTTTCCAGAGGCTGCCAATAAAATGTTGCCTGGAGAGGGAGGAGTGAGGACGCCTGAGGGGAGCCAGGAGCAGAGACAGCCACATGGTCCACTACTATTTAGTCCACGGACCCTACTCAGCAGCCCAGCACCACCTAGCTCAGCAGAGGCGACTGTTCTGTCCGCCAGATGTCTTGCTGATTATTCGTACCTTATTTGTACCTGTGTTGTTAAATTTACATGCAAAATGTGTGATTTACTCAAGACAATCATATGTGGTTTGCAGGCTCCATCTAGCGTTCCTTTTTGGTATTGCTGCAGTTCTGTTTATTTGTTTTAATGTATGTGTAATTAAGGAAGTTGTCAGCAAGCAGGGAATTCTGGGTATAATCTTAACAGGAAGTGAACCAGTCACCATTCTTTTTAACACATTGCAGGAAGCAAGGCATGTCTTTCTCAATCTATTGTCATCACCCTTTAGGGAACTTAAAAAGTAAGCCAGGCCACAGCAGTCTGTGCGCGCCAGTGCTCCCTGACCTTGCAGGCACACCCCTGGCCTATTTAAACCCGCCACTGACACTTGCAGTTTGCTGGATTATCAAACAGCTTCTTGTGTTCCTGTGCCTTGTATTCTCTGAAGTCTCCTGGTTTGACCTCTGCCTGGCTTGAACCGTGACCCTACTTATCTCCCCGCTCTGACCCCGGCTTGGCTGACTACTTTCCGATCCTCGGCCCTCTGTGTATGACCCGGCTTGTTCCTGTACTTCTCTCGGACTGTCTTCTGGCACCTGATCCCTGGCCTGGCTGCGGACCCTGTTCCTGGTTTACCCTGCTGTTCCGTACTCAAGACTTCTCTCCGCACGGCTGCCACAACGCACTCCAGCTACCTACTGCCAACCAGCTAACCTGCAGCATTTCTGGCAACCCATGCACCTTTGGGCATCGTATCCCCTGTATCAATTCCAGGGGAGTGCTGCACTCATCCGCAAGGGACGCCCTCTCAGAAACCCAGCCTCACACTACAGACTTGACAGCACCAGTCCTCAGGAAGGATGTACTGGAAATTACAAAGAAGGGCAACAAAGCTAATAAAGGGTAAGGAGGACATTAGTTATGAAGATAGGTTGCCAGCACTGAACTTATTCTCTCTGGAGAAGAGATGCTTGAGAGGAAATATGATTTTAAATTTACAAATTCCATACTGGTGACCCCACAATAGGGATAAAACTTTCGCGGAAGGGAGTTTAACAAGACACGTGGCCACTCATTAAAATTAAAAGAAAACAGGTTTAAACCTAAACTACATAGAGGGTTCTTTACTGTAAGAGCGTGAAGGATGTTGAATTCCCTTCCACAGGCAGTGGTCTCTGTGCGGAGCATTGATAGTTATATACAGTAGGGACGGAAAGTATTCAGACCCCCTTAAATTTTTCACTCTTTGTTATATTGCAGCCATTTGCTAATATCATTTAAGTTCATTTTTTTTTCTCATTAATGTACACACAGAACCCCATATTGACAGAAAAACACAGAATTGTTGACATTTTTGCAGATTTATTAAAAAACAAAAACTGAAATATCACATGGTCCTAAGTATTCAGACCCTTTGCTCAGTATTTAGTAGAAGCACCCTTTTGATCTAATACAGCCATGAGTCTTTTTGGGAAAGATGCAACAAGTTTTTCACACCTGGATTTGGGCATCCTCTGCCATTCCTCCTTGCAGATCTTTTCCAGTTCTGTCAGGTTGGATGGTAAACGTTGGTGGACAGCCATTTTTAGGTCTCTCCAGAGATGCTAAATTGGGTTTAGGTCAGGGCTCTGGCTGGGCCATTCAAGAACAGTCACGGAGTTGTTGTGAAGCCACTCCTTTGTTATTTTAGCTATGTGCTTAGGGTCATTGTCTTGTTGGAAGGTACCTTTGGCCCAGTCTGAGGTCCTGAGCACTCTAGAGAAGGTTTTCATCCAGGATATCCCTGTACTTGGCCGCATTCATCTTTCCCTCGATTGCAACCAGTCGTCCTGTCCCTGCAGCTGAAAAACACTCCCACAGCATGATGCTGCCACCACCATGCTTCACTGTTGGGACTGTATTGGACAGGTGATGAGCAGTGCCTGGTGTTCTCCACACATACAGCTTAGAATTAAGGCCAAAAAGTTCTATCTTGGTCTCATCAGACCAAACAATATTATTTCTCACCATCTTGGAGTCCTTCAGGTGTTTTTTTAGCAAACTCCATGCGGGCTTTCATGTGTCTTGCACTGAGGAGAGGTTTCCAGTCGGGCCACTCTGCCATAAAGCCCCGACTGGTGGAGGGCTGCAGTGATGGTTGACTTTCTACAACTTTCTCCCATCACCATCTCTGGAGCTCAGCCACAGTGATCTTTGGGTTCTTCTTTACCTCTCTCACCAAGGCTCTTCTCCCCCGATAGCTCAGTTTGGCCGGATGGCCAGCTCTAGGAAGGGTTCTGGTCGTCCCAAACGTCTTCTATTTAAGGATTATGGAGGCCACTGTGCTCTTAGGAACCTTAAGTGCAGCAGAAATTTTTTTGTAACCTCGGCCAGATCTGTGCTTTGCCACAATTCTGTCTCTGAGCTCTTCAGGCAGTTCCTTTGACCTCATGATTCTCATTTGCTCTGACACGCACTGTAACCTGTAAGGTCTTATATAGACAGGTGTGTGGCTTCCATAATCAAGTCCAATTGGTATAATCAAACACAGCTGGACTCAAATAAAGGTGTAGAACCATCTCAAGGATGATCAGAAGAAATGGTCAGCACCTGAGTTAAATATATGAGTGTCACAGCAAAGGGTCTGAATACTTAGGACTATTTGATATTTCAGTTTTTCTTTTTTAATAAATCTGCAACAATTTCAAAAATTCTGTGTTTTTCTGTCAATATGGGGTGCTGTGTGTACATTAATGAGGAAAAAAAATGAACTTAAATGATTTTAGCAAATGGCTGCAATATAAACAGAGAGTGAAAAATTTGAATGCTTTCCGTCCCCACTGTACATATATTTATACAGTACTATGCAAATGTTTTAGGCAGGTGAGAAGAAATGCTGTAAAGAATGCTTTAAAAAATATTTATTTTAATTGTTTATTTTATTCAATTTACAAAATGCAAAGTGAGTGAAAAGAAAAATCTAAAATCGGATCAATATTTGGTGTGACTACATTTGGCTTCAAACCAGCTTTAATTCTTCTAGGTACACTTGCACACAGTTTTTGAAGGAACTCGGCAGGTAGGTTGTTGCAAACATCTTGGAAAACTAACAACAGATCTCCGTGAAGGAATGCTTCCTCAAATCCTTCTGTGTTTTCATGTAATACCAGACAGGCCTGATGATGCTAAAATCAGGGCTCTGTTGGGGCCTAACTATCACTTCTATGACTCCTTGTTCTTGTTTACACTAAAGATAGTTCCTAATGACATTGGCTGTATGTTTGGAGTCATTGTCCTGCTGCAAAATACATTTGGGGCCAATCACATGCCTCCCTGATGGTATGGCATAATATATCTGCCTGTATTTCTCAGCATTGAGGACACCATTCATCGGGCAACACTGAGAACCACAGATGCCATGGTAGGCCAAGTAAACTTAATGCAGCAGAAGAAAGACACATCATGCTTAATGTATGTCCCTTCAACATTAGAAGCTGTCAAGTAGTGCCATCAGCACAAAACTGGCAGAAATCAGTGGGACCCATGTACACCCATCCGCTGTCTGGAGACATCTGGCCAGAAGTTGTCTTCATGGAAGAAATGCGATCAAAAAGCTATACCTCAGACATGAAAACAAGGCTAAGCAACTCAACTATGCACAAAAACAAATGAACTGGAATGCAGAAAAAAGGCAGCAGGTGCTCTGGACTGATGAGTCAAAATGTTAAATATTTGGCTGTAGCAGGAGGCAGTTTATTTGCCTGGAGAGCGGTACAATAATGAGTTTCTGCAGACAACAGTGTAGCATGGTGGAGGTTCATAACATGTTTGGGCTGCCTTTCTGCAAATGGAGTTGGAGATTTGGTCAGGATCAGTAATGTCCTCAATGCTGAGAAACATAGTGGGTATAGAAAAGGATCACTCCCCTTTAAAATAATCACATTTTGATGCCTTGCAGTCTGAAATGAAGACAGACACAGTTTTTGTTAAATCCAGCTGTATTTACTCAGTGTAACTTTTAAAACATCCAAGTGAAAGATATAACACCAACATGTCAGAAAAAAATTTAAATAAATCAAAGGCAGAATCACTGAGTTGGAAAAAGGATCACCCCCCCCCCCCCCGTGTTAGTCCCCTTTCACACTGGGGCGGTTTGCAGGCGCTATTGCACTAATAATAGTGCCTGCAAACCGACCTGAAACAGCTGCTGCTGTCTCTCCAGTGTGAAAGTCCCGAGGGCTTTCACACTCGAGCGGTGCGCTAGCAGGATGGGAAAAAAAAGTCCTGCTAGCAGCATCTTCGAAGCGGTCTTCACCGCTCCTGCCCTTTGAAATCAATGGGATAGCGTGGCTATACCGCCGGCAAAGCGCCTCTGGTTTTTAACCCTTTCTCGGCTGCTAGAGGGGGGTAAAACCGCCCCGCTAGCGCCCGAATATCGACGGTAAAGCGCTGCTAACAGTAGCAGCACTTTACCGCCGCCGACGCCCCCGCCCCGGTGTGAAAGGGGTCTAAGTATTTTGTTGAACCACCTTTTGCTTTAATTACAGCCTTTAGTCAGTTGGGATATGTCTCTACTAACATTCTAACTTTGCACATCTAGACAACTGCAGTCTTCAAGTCATTCCACAGATTTTCAATGGGGTTTAATTCTGGGCTCTGACTAGGCCATGCAGGGACATTCACCTTTTTCTCCTTCAACCACTGTGGGGTCATTTTTGCTGTGTGCTTTGAGTCATTGTCATGTTCGAAGGCAAACCGTTTTCCCATATATAACTTTCTGGCAGAGGGCAGCTGTCACGTACCTTACAGCGGAGCCCAAAATGATGAGGGTTGCCTCTTGCATGGTTCCGGTCCAAGCACCTCTGGTGGTGGGTACAGGGAGTGCGAGGGCAACGAAAGAGTGCAGGTGCCTGCAGGCAGGAGGCTGGAACTTGGAGATATAGGAACCTCTGCTGAGGAGACATGGAAACTGATCACCAAACTTGTTCAGGATCAACTGCAGAATCAGGTACAGGCAGGAGTCGGCAACAGGCTGGCAGCGGGGTACCAAGTCAGAAGGCAAAACCGTAGTCAGGAACAGGCATTGGTTGGCAACAGACAGGCAGCAGGGTACAGAATAACGAGGCAGAGCCGTAATCATAAGTTCAAGCCAAGGTCAGTATTGCAGGCAGGTTCAGCAGGCAGAGGAGATCCAAGAGAATTGTCAGAAGATAGCCGAGTTTTCAGGAACAAGGTCAACCAGGCAAAGTAACAACAGGAACACAGGAACAAGCTGAAGACAATCCAGCACTGATGCTAGGCAGACTCTCTGTTTATATAGGGTGCTGTGTGCCAGGATTTGCGCCAGCGTACGTGCGTACGTGCGTACGCGCATGCGCATTAGCAACTTAGCACATTGGCACATGCACGTTAGCACGTTAGCACCTTGGCGCATGCGCGTTAGCATATTAGAGCTTTGGCACTCGTGTGCGCGTTCGCATAGAGGTGCCATTGTGCATGCCCACCCTGGATCTCATTTGTCTCTGGCTATGGTTCCGTGCATGCACCTTGGCATTAGCAAAACGAGGATTAGGCAGCTGCTGCATGGAGACGGGTGCTTGCTGTGTGAGTTCTCTGACAGCAGCAGATTTTCCTCAAGAATTTGACGGTAATTTGCCTCATCCATTTTTCCTTCTATCCTGACAAATGCTCCAGTCCCTGCTGCAGAGAAACACTTCCATAACAGGGTATAACCACCTCCATGCTTTACTGTAGGAATGGTGTTATGTGGATAGTGAGCTGTATTGGATTTTCACCAGACATCTCATTTGATGTTGAGGCCAAATAATTCAATTTTATTCTCATCTGACCATAACACCTTTTTTCATGCGGCCTCAGAACCTTAAAAGGTGCTTTTTTGCAAAGCTCAGTCGTGACTGCATGTGGCCTTTCTTGAGGAGTGGCCTTTTCTTGCAATCTTCCCATACGAGCCATATTTGTAAAGAATTTGTAATATTGTTTTCACATGCACATATTGACCACTTTTTTCATAAATTTCTGCAACTGCTTCAGAGTTTCTGTAGGCCTCTTGGTAGCCTCTCTGACCATTTTTCTCCTGGCTCTTTCATTCAGTTTGGAGTGACGTTCTGATCCAGGAAGGGTCTGTGTTGTACCAAATAGACTAATAGACTTAAAGACTTCACTTCGTTTCTAGGCATTGCTAAAGCATTTGACATTTTTTTTTTATCCATCTTCTGACTTGTGCCTGTCCACAACTTTATCCCTGATATCTGTTAACAGAGCCTTGCCACCCATAGCTGAATGTTTGCTTCAGTTGCACTACCAGGGAGTGAAATGCTCCAGGAAAGCTCTTTTCATGCTGAGCTAATCAAAATATCCACAGCTGATCACAGTTGAAAGTCAAATGGCTTTGTGTGCCATCGAGAAGGTGATTAGCTACACCTGATTGAGTTTACATGTCATTTTTAAGAGGAGAAGATCATTTTTCCAACTCAGTGATTTTTCTGACATGTTGGTGTTATATCTTTCACTCGGATGTTATAAGTAAATACTGCTGGATAAAATAAAAACGGTGCCTGTCTTCATTTCAGGCTGCAAAGCTTGATTCTTTTCTATACCCACTGTACAGGCAGATACTTACCCATCATGCCATACCATCAGGAAGGAGTGCATTTGGTCCCAAATTTTTTTCTGTAGCAGGACAAAGACCCCAAACATACAGCCAATATCATTAAGGACTATCTTAATGACAAGGAAGAACAAAGAGTCCTGAAAGCAATGGTTTATTCCCTACAGAGCACTGATCTCAACATCATTGAGTCTGTCTGGAATAGCATGAAGAGACAGAAGGATTTGAGGCAGCCTACACTGACAGAAGATCTATGGTTAGTTCTCTAAGATGTTTGGAATAACCTACCTGCCGAGTTCTTACAAAAACTGTGTGCAAGTGTACCTAGAAGAATTGATGCTGTTTCGAAGGCAAAGGGTGGTCACACCAAATATTGATTTGGATTTATATTCTGTTCATTTGCTTTCCAGTTTGTTAATTGACAAAAAATAAAACTATTAACACTTCTATTTCTGAAAGCATTCTGAGTTTACAGCTTTTTTCACACCTACCTAAAACTTTTACACAGTACTGTATGTCTCTTGGTTATATTGGGAAATACATAACCCGATAGGTATGATTCAACCTTTCTCTGAGAGATGTTGTTTATGGCAAGAAAGATGATTGCTAAAAAGTGGATGTCAGCGTTGTCTGTGTCAACAGCGAACCAATTGATAGCAGATTTTAATGCTAATATTTCATCTAAAAATGTTTTTACATTCATAGGGGCTGTTCAGCTAAACTTCATAAAATTTGGGACAATTTGTTGGATCCTGGATTTACATGTGTGGATATGGAGCTATAATTCCCTGGTTTCCATACAGAGACTAGAGTTTCTTCCCCTAAATCCCAGTCAGTTACGGTATATAAATTACTCATTCTTAAATGCAGATGCTAACTTTGCATTTATGGTGTAGTAATAGTAGTTCATCTGCCTATATTGGGTGTGACCATGTTGACATGGATGTGTTTGCAAAAGTTTTTTTTTCTATTCTATTTTTTCAACCCTTTAAGTTGCAGTTTGGTGCTTCTTTTTATTGTTGGTCATATTTTCTTCTCTGGCTGTAAGGGTAATCTGGGACAAATTCAGCATCAGTGTAGTTTGTGTATAATTATTTCTATATAACTATTAGGGACAAGCTTTGTATAGATGATATATTCATTCAGACACCATTTATTACATGATTTTGGGTCTTTACGTATCTATGCCATTGTTCTGATACTTTTGTCTGTGCTTATACTATAGAATTATACAACCACCATAAACCGTTTGTTTAAATCAAAGTCAAGTGGACCTGATTCTCACTTGGGCAGAGCATGTTACAGCTGTGACTGCAGTGCACATCCCAGGCTTGTTTAATTGGCAGGCAGACTTCCTCGGTCATCAGTGTCTGGACTTTAGAGAATAGTTCCATTACTCTGAAGTGTTTCAAGCTCTGTGCAGCAGGTGGGGGCTGGCAGACTTGGACCTCCCAACACCTAGGTTCAACAACAAACAGGACAGATTGGACGCTGGGACAAGACACCTTAGGGCCTTCGCAGTGGATGCTCCAGTGATACTTTGGAATCAGTTCAACCTGATCTCTGTCTTTTCCCCACTCAATCTCCTTCCGCTCTGCAGAAGTGAGATGGAGGGTGTTCTGGAGGTCCTCTTTGTACCAAACTGACCCAACTTCTTCTGAAGTCTACCGTCACACTTGGAAAGCTGATGTAAAGCCAGCAACTTCCATCCCAGGTAGTTTTCCATGGGACAAATTCTGTAATTTCTAGATCAGTATTTGGCTTTGAGTACCCTCTAAGGTCAGGTTTTGTTCCTAGCCATCTTTTTCCAAAGAAAAGACCACTTACCTTTCATCCTTTGGTAAAAGCATTCTTACAGGGTGTTAGTCACATCGCTTCCTATCACCCCCGCAAAGTTTGAGATACTAGCATAGGCGTGCGCAGCCTATTGCATTAGGGTGTGCACCCCAAAGCTCAAACAGACAAAAGTATTGGGACGCCTGCCTTTACACACACATGAACTTTAATGACATCCCAGTCTTAGTCCGTAGGGTTCAGTATTGAGTTGGCCCACCCTTTGCAGCTATAACAGCTTCAACTCTTCTGGGAAGGCTGTCCACAAGGTTTAGGAGTGTGTCTATGGGAATGTTTGACCATTCTTCCAGAAGCGCATTTGTGAGGTCAGGCACTGATGTTGGATGATAAGGTCTGGCTCGCAGTCTCCGCTCTAATTTATCCCAAAGGTGTTCTATCAGGTTGAGGTCAGGACTCTGTGCAGGCCAGTCAAGTTCCTCCACCCCAAACTCACTTATCCATGTCTTTATGGACCTTGCTCTGTGCACTGGTCCAAATCATTGGTGGAGGGGGGATTATGGTGAAGGAGGGAGGGGGGGGTTATGGTGTGGAGTTGTTTTTCAGGGGTTGGGCTTGGCCCCTTAGTTCCAGTGAAGGGAACTCTTAAGGAGTCAGCATACCAAGATATTTTGGACAATTTCATGCTCCCAATTTTGTGGGAAGAGTTTGTGGATGGCCCCTTCCTGTTCCAACATGACTGCCCACCAGTGCACAAAGCAAGGTTCATAAAAGACATGGACTGAGCAAGGATGGTGGGAACTGGTGTGGAACTGACTGCCACTGACAGGTGGCACTGATTGGAAGCACTGATTGGCACTGACAGGCGGCATTGGCACTGATTGGCACTGACAGGCGGCATTGGCACTGACAGGCGACACTGGCACTGACTGCCACTGACAGGTGGCACTGATTGGAAGCACTGATTGGCACTGACAGGCAGCATTGGCACTGATTGGCACTGACAGGTAACACTGATTGGAAGTACTAATTGGCACTAACAGGTGGCACTGATTGGAAGCACTAATTGCCACTGATAGTCGGCACTGGCACTGATTGGCACTGACAGGCGGCACTGATACTGATTAGCACCGACAGGTGGCACTGATTAGAAGCACTGATTGGCACTAACAGGTGGCACTGGCATTGATTGGCACTGAATGGAAGCACTGATAGGTGGCACTCATTGGCACTGACATGTGGCACTGATTGGAAGCACTTGGCACTCATTGGCACTAACAGGTGGCACTGATTGGAAGCACTAATTGGCACTGACAGGTGGCACTGACACTGATTGGCACTGACAGGTGGCACTGAGTGGAAGCACTGATTGGCGCCGATTGGCACTCATTGGCACTGATTAAAAGCACTAATTGGCACTGACAGGCGGCGCTGGCACTGTTTAGCACTGACAGGTGGCGCTGGCATTTATTGGCACTAACAGGTGGCACTTATTGGAAGCACTGATTGGCACTCACAAACTGACAGGCGGCACTGACTGAAATAGACAGGTGGCATTAGTCGGAAGCACTGACAGAGGAGAGGGGGGTTTCCATGGGGCGTACCTAGAGCATTTGGCACCCGGGGCGGATCCTATATCTGGCACCCCCCACCTTAAAATGTAAAAACACCCCACTGTGCACCACTGGACCCCTTTACATTATTCAGCCCCCATCAGCACAGACACCCCTTCAGCGCAGACATCCCCTTCAGCACAGACCCCCCTTCAGCACAGACCCCCCTTCAGCACAGACATCCCCTTCAGCACAGACCCACCTTCAGCACAGACCCCCCTTCAGCACAGACCCCCCTTCAGCACAGATGGACCCCCCCATCCAGCACAGACCCCCCATTCAGCACAGGCCCCCCCTTAGCACAGATGGACCCCCCTTCAGCACAGACCCCCCCATTCAACACACCCCCCATTCAGCACAGATGGACCCCCCATTAAGGACACCCCCCTTCAGCACAGATGGACCCCCCCATTCAACACACCCCCCCTTCAGCACAGATGGACCCCCCCATTAAGCACACCCCCCCTTCAGCACAGATGGACCCCCCATTAAGCACACCCCCTTTCAGCACAGATGGACCCCCCCCCATTAAACACACCCCCCTTCAGCACAGATGAACTCCCCCATTGAGCACACACCCCCTTCAGCACAGACAGACCCCCCTCCCCCATCCCATTCAGTACCTCAGATCAGCACGGCACAGGCACAGCAGGTCCCCTCCCCCTGTGTACACACAAACACTGGAGGGGGAGGCGGCTTCACTCTGCTCGCTGTGCCTGTGTGACATCCGAGCAGGACCGAGCAGCTATTGAACATCAGCTATAATTTAGCAGATTGAGAAAAGGGGCGGGGCTACATACACGTAACGGCCCCGCCAGACTCATCTTATTGGCTGGTATTCGATACCTGCTCTGTCCCGCCCACCCCGACATCATACAGGAATTCTGACAGCTCCTCAGGACAGTGTCACACTAAGCAGATCTTACAAGCCCCAATATCGGCAATGTTATACTGCCTCACAGGCAGTGCGGGGTACACATTGCACATCAGCCCAGGCAGATCTCAGAATACAGGCGGCATGGGGCTAAACACTGCTGGGGGATTAGGGTGTGCCCAGGCACACCCGGCACACCCCGTGGGCACGCCTATGGATACTAGCCTCTATGTTCTGCTCCCACACATACTCTGGAGACTTCTCTTCACTGTCTTGATGTTGAATGCACTGTTTGAGTTTATCTTTCTGCTTTAATTTCTTTTAGACGGTTGGTTGCATTCACTCTCATGAAGTTCCCTCTCACTTTAATGCTTCCTGGTGGTAGGCACCTCGTAATTCAAAAAGAGAGAGTAACTGCGCTGATCCAAACATTTACTGGTGTAATATTACCACTAATACGGTGTGTAAACCCTATGCAACAACCTCATGGTGTATATTCCCTATAAACCAACCTTACTGTAAAGTGAAACGTCACAATAAAGTGCCAAATATTAGGAAATGATGCAAACTATCACTCCTTAAGACATCAATATTATTCCCAAAGACCACTATAAAGTGCAACATGAAAATAAAGTGCCAAACATCAAAAAATGCATAAGTATATAATATTTCCAAAGTCTGTTTTTATTTGTCATATATATTCTCAAATTTTCATGGGTGCTTTATACTGGATCTTTTCACAAATTCATGTGCCACCACCACCTTCTAAAATGGGCACTCACCAGAGCCTAGAAAGAGTTTTGCCTTTGGTTCATCTGAGATAACCACTCCACTGTCCTGGCTTTGCTCCAGCTAGTTTACTGCTAGGTACTCCTCATTTCTCAATATTCGTAATGGTATCCCATAGACATAAACATCCATCATTGCCCAACATGTATGCATAAAATATTTATTCATCTTGACTAAAAGGTAAGTATTTACAATGTATAAAATGCAAACTCACATGTTGTGGTGCCTAGAGACCGACACTGAGACCGGCACACACATGCGTCATCAGGAATGTGTGTATGTGAAACGCGTAGAGGCTTCTGGGTAATTATGGACGTCACTTCCTGTTCATGGACCCGTACCAAATCGAGGCTTGGAACGCACGCCGAGATAGAGAAACAGAGCGATGTGACAGATTCCTAAAACAAATAACTGGACAGACTCGGTGCAGGTCTCTAGGCACCACAACATGTGCAGATTCGCCTTTAAACCATAATGCACTGCATGGCTTTTGAACTATAGCCAGCACATTTACAGTGGTCAAAAAATGTCTGGTAAACACAATGAAATTATCGGATGAATGAACGTCAATTTTTTTTTTTGCGTGCTAGTCTCATATAGAAAATGAAGAGTTTACTAAAGTTATAAAAATTCTTGTACAACAGGATAAAAATACGGAAGTGATGTAATGAGTTATAGTGTATTTGTATTGTATTTTCAAATGACAACTGTACTGATTAAAGAAAATCATACAATCTGGCATCATACGAGAAAAATATCCGTGCTTATCCCATCGGATAATAACGGATAAACTGTTGTGATCAGCTTTCGAAAGCTGTGTACTAATGATAAGATTATCGTATGATTGCTTTGAAGGCAGTATTTTTCGTTCGATTTATTGATCATGTATATGGGCCATAAGGGTGCTTTTGGTTAAGCCAATCCCCTTACTATAAAAGGAAGAGCACAGAGCGCCATAGTGTCAGTGTATTGGAAGTTACTGTAGGGAAAGTATAGGTAAAGCTGAACAACTGGAAGGGGAAAAATTAAGGATAGTGAGGCTATGTTAATTTCCTCAACTAAAATATTTTCGACAACTAATTTAACACTATTTTAGTCGACTAAAACCTAAACAATTCAGATGACTAAAATACGACTAAAACTAAAATGGTATTTTTGTCAAAAGACTATGACTAAAACAAAATTGAAATTTGACGTCAAAGTGAACACTGCATTACCACATAAAAACAAGTAGGGGGCATCTACTAAGCTGCTAAAAGAAAACAAGTTTACTTATTTTTTTCTTGATATTTATTGTTGGTAATATATTCAGGTAATATGTGCATTGGCATTACAGCCAATAGAGTTTACAGTTGTTTTTTTTTGTTTTTGTTTTTTTATTTTAAAGTTGCACTTCTGTAGCGCTGGTAGATTTACAATCTACCGCAGGTTAGGTAAATTTAGTAAATTGTGTGATAGGAAGGTTAAAAGTTCGCCTCTGTTCCAGCTTGGCTGACGTTGTGTGTGTTTCCGTGTTGACCGGTGGGTGTCCCTGTTACCACTGGTTGGTTTTGGAAAGGCAACGTGTCGAAGTGTATAGATGCTCCTCTGTCTCAGAGACAAGCTCGGTGGAGGTGGTCCTCCGAGTTGCATTCTGGGATGAGGGTATTCATGGGACAGACGCCATGTTCAAGAGTCGCGTTTTTACAGCCACCTGCTGGCCCTCCTGACCGACAGGTAAGCGTTAAGGAGCTACCTCGTGGTCCTCCGATCGGGAGGCCCACGATGCTGCTGCGCAGGGGTGGGCCCAGAGGCTTGTCTGGGGCCTACCACCGCGGCCGAGGAATGGTCCTGAGCTGTTGGTCCTGTGTGACGAAGCTGGACGACCGAGGAGAGCCCAGGGGAGGAACCGTCTTGGAGGGATCACGCAGCGTGCTGGTCTATAGAGGGGCCTGGTGACTCGGTCGAAGGACGTATCCAAAAGAAGTGACCATACAGCATAGTGTTGCCGGTTCGGCTTAAAGGTTCAGGCACTGTGACTGACTTGCATTGCAGAGAAAATCTGATACATCCTGTGGCAGAGGATCGTGCGGATTTACCCCCCAAACAATTCTGTGGCAGAGACTTTTGATTTGTGCTGCGTACTGGCTGCTAGATCGGTGAGAGAGGCCTATCTAGACGAGCAAAGAGTGTGTCCCACGAGGGGAGCGCATTCCACCTAATTATCTAAATTCTACCGGGACATTAGTTACTAAGGTTCTATAAGAAGATATTTGAGTTTCTCCTGAAAGTTTCCTTTTCCGCCTCTTTCCTGCTACTTCCCAAAGTTTGTTTGTTCAATAAAGCATTGAAAACGTACTCCAGTGTTGGTGCGTGTGTCATCCAGAGGTAAACTCAATGGAACCCCTAGACCCGGTGCCGGTAAAACCAAGGGAAGCAAGGTGAAGGTAACAGACTCGCTTAAACTAGCAGCTCCACAATATCATTATTTTATAATGCCTTAAACAACAAACTAACATTTATCAAACACTCCCATATTGAAGCTTGGGAACGAGAACTAACACAATGTTTCACACCAGAACAGTGGCAAAAGGCACTTCAGACTACATATACCACTTCCAGGTGTATCAATCTATGGGAATTAACACAAAAGATACTAATGCGTTGGTATCTAACACCATACAGGATCTCCAAGTTTGACCACAATACCTCTCCATTGTGTTGGAGAAACTGCAATCAAGGAGGTACCCTATACCATATACTTTGGGAATGTCCAAAAATACGTACACTATGGGGAAAGGTATTTGACATACTCACACAAATAATGAATCAGCAGATTCAAGCTACACCGGGACTAGCTATTCTCTCCATAGATATAGACCTATTCCCTAAATCCTATAGGAAAATAGTCTCTCATGTCTTACTAAGCACTAGATTAACGATAACTAGACATTGGAAGACAAAAGAAACCCCCAGATTAAAAGAAATAATCCTTACCACCAACACGCACATCACATATGAAAAGATGTATGCATCATCCCAAGGTAAACTCCTGATATAGAACAAACAATGGAAACCGTGGACCGAGTGGTATAAACCAAGATTGTTATAAGAGCTATAAAAGAAACTGATATATATACACTCACTGGATAAGCTTTAGGATAATTCTCACAAAATAGAATGCTCCATTCATTATTATTTGGTACACTTTGTTTTTGTTGTTATTTAATTTAATTTTGTTTTTCTTTATTCTGCTTCCACTTCTCATATCCACTTAACAATCATCACAACCGGTTCAATATTATTGCAAGTCATGTGAAATTTGTACCGATTATAGATCCTTTTTGATTAATTAAAAATGGTAAAGCCTTATCCTTCCAGGACACAGCAGGTACCCAATAGGTGTGTCGGAAGGAGGGGACTCTCCTAAAGTATGTATACTTCTATATACTAATAATAACTACAGGATCTGGAAATGCCAGGAGATTTCTACTTATTTCTAGTATGTTTCAGAGTACAAAGGCACATGAAGTTATGTAATGTTAAGTAACATAAGTATCTAGTTGATAAACTGGAAATGTCAAAACTGTAAAATACTGCCTTCTTTTCTAAGTACTACTGTTTGTACTTTCCTTTCTGATTAAAACAAAATAAAAACAAAAATAAACAACAAACAAAATAAAAAACTATTGAAATTAAACTAGAAGCTCCACCATGAGTTAGTGCTACACTTCTTTTTGTCAAAAGGCAATATTTTTGTTTGTTTACAAAGCAAATTTATGGTTTGCCGTTATATATCACAAAGGGCTAAATCTGTATCTGTAATGCATATTCAAACTTTAAAGCGGAGTTCCACCCATAAATGGAACTTCTGCAAATCAGATCCCCCCCCTCCGGTACCAATCAGGGGGGAGCAGATACCTGTCAAATCCAGGTATCTGCTCCCACTTCTGAGGAAAGATCGTGGCAAACTAGATGTGTGGCGAACTACGTAATGTCTTCACTTCCTGTTTCCCTTAGTGATGATACCGGCGCCTGAACCTGGAGCTGAGGGACGGGTCGGCTTCGGGTGCCGACATTGCGGGCTCCCAGGACAGGTAAGTGTCCTTATATTAAAAGTCAGCAGCTACAGTATTTGTAGCTGCTGACTTTTGATTTTTTTTTACCCAGGCGCAACTCCGCTTTAATGCCATAAATAAAACCATGTTATTAGATTTTTACTCCAGGAGTACATAATGAGTTTGGCAATTTTAGAGAAATTCTTAAATCATGCATTACAATTTAACTACACCCATTAGATTTTAGTTTACTAAAATGTACTGGAGTTTTTAGTTGATTAAAATACGACTAAAACGAAAACAATTCAGGTGAAAACCAATACAACCAAATCTAAAATGACATTTTAGTCAAAAGACTAAAACAAGACTAAAACATCTTCATAATTTGATGTCAAAATGAACACTGCAGTTAGGAAACTGTACTTTAATTCTGATGGCTAGTTCTTTGTTAAATCAATCCCTTTGCATTTTTGTTCTTATTATTCTGGCCTTTTTTTGTGCTTGATTTGAGGTCAGCAGACACTTGTAGCTGCTGTCTCATCCATAGCAAACTTTTTGCTTTTTCTAAAGCCTTCCATTTCAAAAAGAGTATATTGGCCTTTATTTCATATGAGTTGGCATGTTGGGCGTTTCATGTATTTTGGGAGTATATTGGTCTTTATTTTATGTTAATAGGCCTTTTTTTGGGTTAAAGCAGGATTTTGTTTCAGGGGTTTCCTGCTCTTTTAAAGTAGGATTTTGCTTCAGGGGTTTTAATTTATTTAGTGTTGTTTTTGTTTTTTTTACCTCTTATGTCGATGGGGTCTTTTTTTTAAGTTTGGAGCGCTTAAAGCGAAACATTCACTTTTTACTGACTAGTGCAGTAATAATATTTAGAATGCATATGTGGAAGGACCTTTCAGGTGTATACAAAAATAAACTAGTATCCACACCCACTAATAAGGGGGCATTCAAGTCAAACTGGTGACTTTTCATTTTACAGGTATAATCTTTTATTATATAAACTCAAAAGACCAGGTTTTACTTGAACGCCTCTCGTAGTACATAAAATCATCCAAGTTCATTGTACAGAGCTTCCAAAAAAGATCATAAAACTTGATTAGGCTGACAAAAAGTACCAAACCCTCATATATACTGTATATATTTATTTTCTTGTGATATCCTACAGTTAGCCATTACAGACAATATCATCTGATTCAGCTATGCAAATTTCATATTCTTCAGGCTCTAAATTGTTGCACATCTGCTGATAATTAAGTGATTTAGGCTGGCCATACACAGCTCAAATTTTGGATGATTCATGCTGATTTGACCGAAGTTCGAGCCCTGTCAACACCACCAAAGTCAATTTGGGTTGGGTAGAAAATTGTTGGCTGAACAGTGACTGCATTCTATGAGATGCATTCTGTATTTATTTTGATTTAATGCTTCATTCTATCTCTCCTGTATGAATTTGCCATGTCTGGCTACCTAGTCTTTCAGATCAATACTTGGGAAATGCTAAAGCTGAACTCAGGGAAAGTAAAAATTCTTCTTTGTAGTGGACTATTCCCTGAACTCAGCCTGCCTTATTACCTGGATCGTCTTAGAACCACGCTATCTGTCTGCTAAACTGAAAGTAGTCTGTTGTTTGCTCTGCTCCCGTCTGCCCTAGTGTGGTGGCCAGGCAATATAGCATGGTGTATAAGTTTTGGGGGCAACCTAGTACCGGTAGGCCTGCTTGTCTTAAGGGAAACAGGGCTGCTATAGGTAAAGCACACAGTAGCTAGCTATAGTGTCTGACCACCTACATTGAGGTAGACGTGACATTCGTAACATCTACACTCCAACATTCAGATACTCTCCGGTGTCATCAAGCCTGATGCAGAAGCCTAGCCCTACATTGGTCATGAGGATGCAGAGGAGCATAAGGGAGTGCCATCTACTAGGGTAGCTGAGGATTGCAAGGGAAAATTTTTACTCTTCCTAGAGTTGGGCTTTAGGTTTTGCTGTGTGTCTTTAGATTTATGGCACTTTTCCCAGTACATCTGTGCAATACATGCACATTTTTTTTTAAAAGCTGGGAGTACAAAAAATATCAATTTATCTGCTGGAAAGCAGCATGCTTCTAACATTCTGTTTGAGCTGAGAACACAGTGCCTTTGCTTCACTGAAAACCCTACCAGTGTTGTCAGCCCTGCCCAGTTCTTTCCACAGTTCAGATAACAAAACTGCTCCTCCCCATGTGTTATGGAGATTAGGAAAGGGGAGGTGTTCTGTAGTTCTGTAGGGGGCCCCTACACCATTTTAAAAAAATAAAAAATGTCCCTTCAGGGTTCCCCTGAAGGGCCTGGTATGGATTTTGGGGGGACCCCCACGTAATTTTTTTTTTACATTTTTGGTTCAGGGTTCCCCTTAATATTCATACCAGACCCGAAGGGCCTGGTAATGGACTGTGGGGTGACCCCATGCCATTTTTTTCAATGAGTTTTATCTATATTGCCGAGACCCAACAATTCAATACAGCCGCGATTAGTTTAAAATGACAACTTTTCCTTTAGAAATGTCATTTTGCTGCGATACTGTTCTAAACAAGGGAAAAATGCACCACTTTACAGGCATACTATAGACACCACCTAGGCACGATATTTAAAGGAATATTTCATTTTTATTGTTTCACTTTAAGAATGTAAAAAATCACTGCTCACTTGCATTGATACATGTCCCCTGGGGCAGGACCCGGGTCTCCAAACACTTTTTATGACAATAACTTGCACATAAGCCTTTAAAATGAGCACTTTTGATTTTTCATGTTCGTGTCCCATAGACTTTAACCACTTCAGCCCTGGAGGATTTTACCCCTTTCCTGACCAGAGCACTTTTTGCGTTTCGGCACTACGTTGCTTTAACTGACAATTGCGCGGTCATGCAACGTTGTACCCAAACAAAATTGATGTCCTTCTTTTCCAACAAATAGAGATTTCTTTTGGTGGTATTTGATCGCCTCTGTGGTTTTTATTTTTTGCGCTATAAACAAAAAAAGAGCGACTATTTTGAAAAAAATGCAATATTTTTTACTTTTTGCTATAATAAATATCCCCCAAAAATATATAAAAAAACATTTTTTTTCATCAGTTTAGGCAAATATGTATTCTTCTACATATTTTTGGTAAAAGCAAAAAAAAAAAAAAAAAAAAAAATCGCAATAAGCGTATATTGATTGGTTTGCACAAAATGTATAGCGTCTGCAAAATAGGGAATAGTTTTATGGCATTTTTATTTTAAATTTATTTTTATTAGTAAAGGCAGCGATCTGCAATTTTTTTTGAGACTCCGACATTATGGCGGACACATCGGACATTTTTTACACTATTTTGGGACCATTGTCATTTATACAGCAATCAATGCTATAAAAATGCATTGATTACTGTGTAAATGACAAAGAAGGGGTTAACCACTAGGGGGCAGTGAAGGGGTGAAGTGTGTCCTAGGGAGTGATTCTAACTGTTAGGGGACTGGACTTCAACACACAGGACAGTGATCACAGCTCTCGATGAGAGAGAGCTGTGATCACTGTCTTGTCACTAGGCAGAACGGGAAAATGCTTTGTTTTCCTCTCCGTGACACGATCGCAGGCACTCGGCGGACATCGAGTCTGCGGGACCCGCGGTCCCGGAGACACCGTTTCTTAAAGGGGACGTACATGTACGCCCTTTTGCCTACCAGCGCCATTCTGCCAACGTACATCAGCGTGCGCTGGTCGGCAAGCAGTTAACGGTGTCCATCTGTTCTGACAAAATTTTTGCCTGTTCGGATGTTCTGCTGCAAACCGAATTGGGGGGTGTTCGGCTCATCCTTACTTGAAATCAATAAGTTAAAAAAAATTGTACTGATTGGTCATGATGTGACTGATTTGCATCATGTGATCATTCACTCAATCATGAAGCTAAAATTACCCGTGAGCTTGCCTGTCATGAGGGGAGTGAATAATCTCTAACAATTATTACCCATGTGCAAAAAACAAAGAAACAAAACAAAAAAAAATGTTATGTGTTTGTTAAAACAACGCTACGTTTTTTTTAATGTACCTGCTGTTAGTACCTAAATATGACTTGATTTTAGCCCCTTGTAACCCAGTACAGGGACACTCTAACTGGGAGACGGAGGGCCAGTACTTGGTCACTACCTGCACAAGATCTGTCAAGGAACACGCACACAGGAGGAGAAAGCAGAGGGATGACCTCATCAAACTGTTCATACTTTTTACTGTCCAATTATAGGCTGGGAACAGTAAAGTGACAGTATGTGCTTAAAGCAGATGTGTGGGGTTACTAAAAAAAACATACATACTTACCTCTATGCTGCAACATTGGTGTGATGCTGCAGCTGTCCCCGCTAGCTCTAAGACCAAGCACTGACTAATCACATGACAGTTGATCACTCGGTCAGCTTTGAGCGGAGAGTCACCGCTCCCTGATGTGCCCCTCCAGCACTCATTGAAGTGCTGGGCTGGAGAGGAAGTGGGTGTAGCACACGGCTGAGAGCCAGGATCAACTGTCAGTCAGGCATCAGGATATGGTAGAATCCTTCCAATGTCTGAAGCCTGCTGTCAGCTGATTCTGGATCACAAGTATGTAAGTGCACCTCTGTTACCCACAAGAGAATGGCCAAAAAAGCTTTGGCGATACTTCTCTTTTACCTGCAGCACAGAAATGTCAGGTCACAGGCTGCCTTTGCTGCCTGGCAGGGCTGTGCAAATCTCCAGACTGTATGACCAGCAATACAAATCCTTTGACAGTTTAAAAAGTGTGTATTTAAATAGTATATTTATCTGTTTGCTAAATGTTCCCAAGGCTTCCCACAAAACAGTTCCTGTTTAAGTCTGCAGCAGCTACAGGTGATACTCGAAAAAATTAGATTATCGTGCAGAAGTGAATTTATTTCATTAATGCAACTTAAAAGGTGAAACTAATATATGAGATAGACTCATTACATGCAAAGCAAGATAGTTCAAGCAGTGATTTGTCATAATTGTGATGATTATGGCTTACAGCTCATGAAAACCCCAAATCCACAATCTCAGAAAATTAGAATATTGTGAAAAGATGCAATATTCTAGGCTCAAAGTGTCCCACTCTAAAAAAGAAACAATTGAGAGTCTCAACAAATGGTTGTAAAAATATAGTAATTTTTATTGTAGTTCTTTGTTTTTTCTTTTTTCCTTTTGATAATCACTTCCTTTTCTTTGAATTGAATCAAATTCATTACACAAATGTAAACAACTACATAGTATTTATATTAATTGTGATAAATTTCTAGGTGTGCCTGCCTCCCACAGCTTCTCCCCCTTCGGGTGCCAAAATATTCGTGATAACTTGTAAGCCTTTGGGCTGGGTGTGGCCCCCTTCAGGGTGGAGAAAGGGGTGGCTTCTCAGTGCCTTCCAGGATCAATAATGGGGAAATCTACTGCAATCTTTATGTGTGTTGTTTTGTATTAAGAAGTCTCTAGTTTAGCGAGCCTATTTGATGGAGAAGGTAAATATGAAGTGACTACCATTTCTCTATGTCTATGTATAAATAATTATGATTATATAGTATATCACTCTGTAGATGATCTCAATCTGTCCTTTATGCACTTATAGAATTATCGGAACCCCCTGAGGAAGACCGCAATATAGTTAGGTCGAAATGCATTGGGGCTTTTTTTCTTCAGTCAACTGTGACAGTACTACTACCATTTAATCACTATAAGCTAACATTTTGAACTTGCATTTTTGGTATTGTCAATCTTTTTTCCCTTCTATTCTAATCCCATAGTCTCGCACATTGTAAACCAGAGTTCATGTTTTAACTTTTTGTATGATATTGTCCATTTGTTCTCCTATAATAATAAAAATTACTATATTTTTACAACCATTTGTTGAGACTCTCAATTGCTGCTTAAAAAACCCTTGGGGAACCTTTTTCTTTTTTAGAATCCATATCTGGGGTGTGCAGTTGCTCTATATGTGTCATATCATGCTATAAAATGTCCCACTCTAATCAGATAATTAAGCCATAATACCTGCAAAGGGTTCCTGAGCCTTTAAATGGTCTCTCAGTCTCTTTCAGTAGGAATCACAATCATGGGAAAGACTGCTGACCTGACAGTTGTGCAGAAAATCATCATTGACACCCTACATAAGGAGGGAAAGCCTCAAAAAGGTAATTGCAAAAGAAAATGGATGTTCCCAAAGTGCTGTATCAAAGTACATTAATAGAAAGTTATGTGGAAGGGAAAAGAGGGGAAGAAAAAGGTGAACAAGCAGCAGGGATGACCGTAGCCTGGAGAGGATTGTCACAAGGAGTGGACTGAGGCTGGAGTCAGTGCAGTCAGTCCTCTTTTCTATTGAGAGCAAATTTTGCAGCTCATTTGGAAACCAAGGACCCAGAGTATGGAGGAAAAATGGAGAGGCACACACTGCAAGATGCTTGAAGTCCAGTGTGAAGTTTCCACAGTCTGTGTTGATTTGGGAAGCCATGTCATATGCTGGTGTTGGTCCACTTCATTAAGTCCAGGGTCAACGCAGCTGTCTAGCAGGACATTTTGGAGCACTTCATGCTTCCTTCCGCAGACGAGCTCTATGGGGATGCATTTTCCTGCAGGACTTGGCACCTGCCCACACTGCCAAAAGCACCAAAACCTGGTTCAATGACTGTGGGATTGCTGTGCTTGATTGGCCAGCAAACTCGCCTGACCAGAACCCCATAGAGAATCTATGGGGCATTGCCAAGAGAAAGATGAGAGACATGAGACCGAACAATGCAGAAGAGCTGAAGGCCGCTATTGAAGCATCCTGGTCTTCCATAACACCTCAGCAGTGCCACGGGATGATAGTTTCCATGCCATGCCGCACTGAGGCAGTAATTGCTGCAAAAGTAATTGCCCAAACCAAGTAGTGAGTACATATGCATGCTCATACTTTTCAGAGGTCTGATATTGTTCTATGTACAATCCTTGTTTTATTGATTGCATGTAATATTCTAATTTTCTGAGATTGTGGATTTGGGGCTTTCATGAGCTGTAAGCCATAATCATTACAATTACGACAAATCACGGCTTGAACTATCTTGCTTTGCATGTAATGAGTCTATCTCATATATTAGTTTCACCTTTTAAGCTGCATTAGTGAAATAAATAAACATTTGCATGATATTCTAATTTTGAGTATCAACTGTATATGCTAAGTAACAGGAATATTCTTATCAGCATATCAGAGCATTTATCTAAAGCCCATTAAGACATCAATCAAAGCCAATAAAAACATTAAGTGAAATGCTGTTACCTTTTGGCATGCATGTCCTCCTCTAATATTTAGTTGAACTCAAACAGGATGAATATATGTAAGATATGAATGAAGAACGTATATCTCACCAATGTCATACACCAGGCAGGAAACAGGTAGATAAGAGAACAGAGAACTTGTGTCTGTGCAGAAATTTTAGAGCTGAACTGATATACTGCTGTCATTCAGGTATAGTGTAAAGAGGAGAAAGGTGCGGCACAGATATCAGATGCAAGTCACTACCGGTATGCTGTGTCCTTAACAATGACAGTTTCTTCACTTTGTTTTTGAATTGCAAAATTCACTCCACAGCTTCCCCTTTTTGCTGTGATATTCTAAACCACACATGAAAGCAGCAAAGCTTTAATCTTACAAACAACCTTTTAAATAATTCTGTTTAGTAAAAAAAGAATTTGGAGGTATGCCATTTTTTGCATACTGCATTATGTTTATGATGGTTAGTTAATTAATCTCATGATTTATTTATTTCTTACTGTGGACCTATGTTTGATGTTTAATCCCTATGCCTGAATTGCCATATCTTCCGTTGAGTTTTTCATTTTATAGCAGGAAAAGTGAGGCTCCTTTATAGTTGTAAATTGAGTAATGTGTAGTTGCCCAGGAGACTTTGAAATATGGGGAGAAAGAAAAACAATACAAGATCCAAGCTTGTTGTTACAGCTTTGTCTATGATTTTTCTGTTTAAAATCGTGTATTTAAAAAAAAAAAAATAATGTATTCATTATTACAGAGCTGCATAAATTATAGTATTTTATATCTTTCTATAGATCTTCTTTAAAGCCTCACTACCAGTCAACATAAAAAAATATGATCCTTGTATCCGATGTGTGCATGTTCCAGTGAGCCTGCAAACACTGCTAGGGTTGAATCCATGTTAAGTCTAGGGGTAGAGGAACAAACTGTAATACTTACCTTATTCCTCACAAAAAGACATATAGCCCGTCCCCTTAAGCCTCACAATCTGACCTTGAAAATGGGGAGGCCCACATCCTAGATTGTGATAGAGAAAGGGGGGAGCAGCCAGGAGTGCAGACTTCTCCCTGGCACTCTCAGGTGAGAGAGCTCTGTACTGTAAGTGTGTGTTTGTGTCGCTGTACGTGGGGGGGGTCTGTACTAGGAAGGTTGGGGGGAAGGTAATGTTTAGTTATACAATGGTGTTAGCCGAGTATTGAAATTATGCACAGGAAGCTTCTTGAATACAGCAAATGGCTTTACTTTTATGGAGAAATATCATAACATATTTTTTCAGCATGGAGACAGGATTTAAATACAAACGAGTACACATAGAGAAAAAACAGTACCTCCTTCCATTACATTATACGAATGAATGAATGAATGAATGAATGAATGAATGAAAGACTTGTATAGCGCTACAAATGTGAACTGAATCGCCTCAAGGCGCTGATCCGTCCTGAATTGTCTTGCATATTTAGAAGAGGTGGGTCTTGAGTTTTTTTCTGAAGTCTGATGGTTTTCTTCCATGCGGATGTTAGTGGGTAGAGCGTTCCATAGCCGAGGTCCTTGGACTGCGATACGTCGTTCTCCTTTTGATTTGTAGCAGAACTTGGGGATGCGGAGGAGGTTTTGGTTGGTTGAGCGGAGGCTGCGATTGGGTGTGTAGTGTTTAATTTTCTCGCAGAGGTATCGAGGAGCATTTCCTTGTGTGCATTTGTGGGTGAGGCAGAGGGTCTTGAAAGTGATCCAATCCTTCACGGTTAGCCAATGTAGGGTCCTCAGCGACGGGGAGATGGATTCCCAGGGTTTTTTCCCCGTTACCAGTCTTACTGCCATGTTTTGGACGACTTGAAGGCGTTGAATCTGGTATTTAGGTAGACCTATGTAGAAGGGGTTTGCGTAGTCGAGACGGGAGTTGATGATGGTTCCAACTACTACTGCTTTCTCCTTTTCTGGAATGAAGGGGATGAGTCTAGGTAGCAGGCGGAGGAGATGGTGAGATCCGCTGACTACTGATCCTATTTGTGCATCCATTGACATCGCCGAGTCGAAGATGACTCCGAGACTTTTAGCTTTGGTGCTTGGGCAGATGTTCTGTCCAAGGATGGTGGGTGGTGTCCATGGGAGCTTGTTTTTTGTATTTTGGTTTGCGTGGAGGAAAAGCTCTGTTTTGGATCCATTGAGTGTGAGGGAACTCGCGGTCATCCAGTCATCAATCGATGAGAGGCATTTTTCTAGTCCTTGATATTGGTCTTTTTGTCCGGTGATGCGAAAGTAGAGTTGAGTGTCAGCCACGTATGAGTGGAAGCATAGGTTCGATTTCCTGATGATTTTGAGGAGTGGGCGGATGTAAATGTTGAAGAGCACGGGTGACAAGGGTGATCCTTGCAGGACGCCATAGGAAATTGCGCGAGGTTCAGAGGTGAAGGCTCCTAGTTTCACTTTCTGTGAGCGATTTCCTAAGAAGGATGCGAACCATGGTAAATCTGCATCTGTGACTCCTGCTACTTCTGTGAGGTGGGTGAGTATAATATTGTGGTCTACTGTGTCGAACGCTGCGCTGAGGTCCAACAGTACTAGGAGACAGAATTCTCCGTCATCTGCTGCTTCGAGGGCGTTGTCCCATATTTTGAGGAGTGCTGTTTCTGTGCCATGACCTGGGCGGAAGCCTGATTGTAGTGGGTCCAGGAGTTTGTGTGTGTCCAGATGGAGTTGTAGTTGTTGTACTTCTGCTTTCTCCATAATCTTGGAGATGGTGTTCAGGCTTGTTACCGGTCTGCGATGGTTAGGGTCTTTGGGGTCGAGGTTGGGTTTCTTTAGAAGGGGTTTGACTATTCCTTGCTTGAGGGCGGTTGGAACAATCCCTTCTTTGAACGACTGATTTATGAGGTGTGTTATTGTAGGTGCCAAGATGTCGGAGCATTCTTTTAGGAGTTTTGTGGGGATGATGTCATTAGGTGATGTGCTGTCTCGGAGGCTTCCGATGATGTTTTTGGTGGTGTCCATGGAGATCGGGATGAACAAGAAATTCGATGATTGTGTGATGTTCGTATCAATCGTATTGATTTCCTCTTCTTTCTTTAGTTGACCGAGGTTGGTTGTCTTTTTCTGTTGAATTATTTTCTGAAAGTTCTCGACTTTGTTGATGAAAAAATCTGATAACTCATTGCAGTATCCTTGAGTTTCGTTTGCTGGTGGCTCTAGGCAGGTAGGGTTCATAGTCTGAGCGACTAGTTTGAAAAGTTCACGAGGGTGGTTTAAGGCTTTTGAGATGGTGTTTGAGAAATGTTCTTTTTTTGCATTGAAGATTGCTTTGTGATATTTCTTGGTGAGTGCTATGTAGTTTGTGGTTTTCCTTTGTACAATTTCTTTTCCAGGCTCTTTCAGCTCTTCTACATTCTTGCTTTAATAGAGTGAGAGTGTCATTAAACCATCTAGAATTTTTTTACAGATGAGTACTCTATGTTTCGGAGCGACTGAGTCTGCTGTTTGTAGTATTGCCTTGTTTAAAGAGTCGAGTGTTTGTTCCGTTGAGTGGTTTACATTTAGCATTGCTATTTTGTTGATAGTGTGTTTTTTAAGAGTTCCGAGTGTAGTTTTTTCTGAGATCTTGTCCAGTGTGTTGTTATTGGGTGTTTCGGTTTTTGGAGGGTGGAGTTGGTGGCGATTTTGAATTTGATAGCCTCCTTTTTTTCTACAGGTTCTACTGAGGAAGGCCTGTGATTGGCCGATACACGTCTAGAAGGGAGGAGCTGATAGTCAAGTCCAGCCAGGCACTGTGTATGTGGACACGGTGGTGCTACTCTGTAGGTTTTTATGCGATTTTAAAGTTTTTATTTTGTAAGTGCAACTTGTCTATTTGGGGGCTTTGAATAAATTTGTATACAGAGAACACTATGGTCTCTATACTTAATTTTTACATGTCCTGAACTCATGGAATCTTGAGCCAAGCTGGGAGATGATCCGCTTCTTTGGATATTAATGAGCTGAGATACCATTAACCACTTGCCGACCGTATGACGTCCATGGACGTCCTGGGTTTGTGGGTGTATATCTGAATGATGCCTGCAGCTAAAGACATCATTCAGATATTGCCGTTTTCAGCCGGCGATTCCCTACACCATAAGAACGATCATAGCGGCGGGTCAGCCGCTTGATTGTTCTTATGGGCAGCGAGAGGGGACGTCCCCCCCCTTCCGCCGCCCTCCGGTGCTTCTTCCGACTCACCTCTGTGATCGGTGAATCGGAGAGCGGATCCGCCGGCCCCGGATGTTGACCATAGAGATTTCCGGCGGACCAGATGGTCGCCGGAGTCTCTATGATCGTCGGAGGCCGGGCGCGATGTTATGACGTCACGCCTGGCCTCTGCATTAAAAAAAAGGCGCCGCTTCGGCTGGGAAGCGGTGATCGTTTTATTATTTTTTTTTATTTCAGGCTTCCCAGCCTAGAGGTGAGATGTGGGGTCTTATTGACTCCATATCTCACTGTAAAGAGGTCCTGTCATGCCATATTCCTATTACAAGGGATAAATCTAGCCTTAGACCTCCTCTGTAACTCAAAACATGTAAGCAGTAAAAAATTTTAAAGCATCGCCTATGGGGATTTTTAAGTACCGAAGTTTGGCGCCATTCCACGAGCGTGTGCAGTTTTGAAGCATGACATGTTAGGTTTCTATTTACTCGGCGCAACTTCATCTTTCACATTATGCAAAAAAATTGGGCTAACTTTTCTGTTTTTTTCTTTAAAGCATGAAACTGTTTTTTTTCCAAAACAAAGTGTTTGAAAAATTGCTGCGCAAATACCGTGCGAGATAAAAAGTTGCAATGACCGCCATTGTATTTTCTAGGGTCTCTGCTAAAAAACATATATATATATATAAAGTTTGGGGGTTCTGTGTAATTTTCTAGCAAAAAAAATTATAATTTTTACATGTAGGAGCAAAGTGTCAGAATTGGCCGGGTTGATAAGTGGTTAAGAAAAGAGCCATCTGGATTACCCACCATTGATTGGGAAGAGGAAGTGAGAGCAAAGAACTCGTGGGGAGATCCGCAAATGAGTTTTGACTCATCTGGGAGGTGAGCGCGCATTTTTACTGGTGGTGGTGTGCACTCCTTTTGAGGACGAACAATCACTGTGGTGGAATTGTGTGGATACACTGATCACAAGAAGAGCTTTTCATGTTTTATTTCTTCATTTTATGGACTATTCATTTATATGTAGGATTTATTTATTTTAGAGATTTGCACTTTCTATTTATAATTTTACACAAAGCGCTACATTTATTTATTTACTATCCATTTTGAAATTAGTGTGGTGTACCACTTGGAATGTTTAGCAGCTGAGCACGTTTATTATTAGGTTATCTTATTTAAACATCACAATATTTTTTACTTGTGGCGCTGATTGTTTCATCTCATAATACGCTACAGTGTCCTCTTCCCAGCGCGCCTCTGGGTCCAAGATGGTGAGACGTCCCGTTGTATCCAAACACAGAGAGAGGCCTCCGTCTGGATCAATTCTATCCCGCCGCACCGTCCAGGCTGACAGTGAGTACAATATACTGCATTGACACTGAGTTTGGAAAGCTTTGACATGTAGCTGGCATAATCAAGGTGAGGCCCCTGCAGCTCCCCCTGTTTTGCACATTCCCACCCGCGGAGGGGACCTTTGCTGGGTCTCTAACCCTCTCTACCCTCTCCCTCCCCTCTGCCATATAATTGACTATCCACCTCCGCCCTTCCACTGCCGCTGCTGCAAACTGGGGGTCTGAATCCTTGGATATGAAATGCAATAACATGCCACAACCCTGCCCTGGCCTTGGGCTTACTTTCTTACAGTTTTTCAGTTTCAAGTTGTTATGTTCATATTTTTTCACAGCAACATAAGCTATGTGCCCCTGACACGATCAGGAGACTTGATCACTTTCCACCATAAGCCTTCTGGAGCCTCTGGGATCTCACTTCGCACAAACTCAAGAATCCCAGGAGGTTTAACAATACATTGCTCTGGGAGATATAGTGACTGTCCACATTTTTCCTTTTTCCTCGCCCCGGACGGGGGGGCTTACTCTGGAACCCAGTAGCATTCCTATTACCGGCGGAAGGGTGTGCTGTGGAGTACTGTCACGCTCAAGGGGCCCCCCTAAATGAGACCCAGAGGGGCCCAGCTCGCCTTTTACACAGGTCCCCCCTTTGCAGCCTGCGTGCTGAGTTGGGAACCGGGGATGGAAGTTCTTCCCAGTTTTGGGGGGGTGGGGGGGGAGGATTATTGGCCCTTGAGGCCTGGTTTATGTAAGTTTTACAGTTCATTATTCAGATGTTTTTCTATTCAATTGCTATACACTCTGAGATGTATGTCAGTTTTGCATGTGCACTACCTCTGCATTGTCTGGGTCCAGCCGCCAGCTCTGCGGAGCTGCTCTTTGCATTATCCTGACCCCCCTCATTTACTTAGCCCTGATGTCAGACATTAACATCATGTCTTAGAACACCAGGGGGCTAAATTCTCCGATCAAGAGATCACTAGTCCTCCAATTTATTAAGACACATAATCCTCATATATGCATCCTCCAAGAGACCCACCTGGTGGGCAGTAAAACCTTGGCCATAAAAAACCCTGGGTGGGTAGCCATTATTACTCTACCTACTCTAACTTTGCGCGAGGTGTTAGCGTTCTAGTAAACAAATCATTGCCCTTCACTCTACTGGATGTGGCCCTGGACCCAGACGGCGGGTACGTCATCGTAAATGCCTGAATTCTATCACAGACGTGGTCTGTTGTAGGACTGTATTTGCCACCCCTGGCATCTTTGACTTTGCTGAATAAAATAACATCCAAGTTAGCCGACATTGCAGCAGACCACACAATCTTACTAGGGGAGTTCAATATGACTCCTGACCCCACTCTAGATAGAATGACAACCTCTGCCTCACACTATTCTGGGATACAGACCTGGGCCGAGACATACGGGTTCACGGATGTATGGAGAGGGAGACATCCCCAGACCCGGGCCTACACATGTCACTCTGCCACCCATAGGTCCTTCTCTCAAATTGATCTAATCTTTGCTGGACACTTGGTCCTATCTAAGGTTCAAGATATTGCCCCGTGGCATTTCAGACCATGTTCCCCTCTTGTTGAACCAGGGAATGCCGGGCCCCATCACAAACCGACTCTGGAGACTCTCCAGATTCTGTGTTTCTGACCCAGATGTAGACGTTAGATTTAGGAAAGAGATGGAGGGATTTTGGGCAATCAACCCGGGCTCGGCGGAACCTACAGTGGTGTGGGATGCCTTTAAGGCTTTCTCGAGAGGACAGTACCAGACCATCATTGCCAATGTTAGAAAGGAGAGGAGGTCCGCCTTATTTAAGGCCGAATCTGCAGCTGCCATCCAGGAGACATTGTATATTAGCTCTGCGACCCAAAACTACACCCGATTGCAGTCTCTGACTAGGAAGGTTGTATCACTCCGCACTTCTCTCACCCAAAAAAAATTGCTTGCACAACCCCAATGCATATTTAAACAGGGGGGAGAGATTGGGCAAACTTTTAGCCTGGCTCTCCAGAGAGCAGTCCGGGGGAACCAGCGTTCCTTATACTCTTGGGCCTAGTGGGGACCTTCTGTACACCCGAGAAGAAATTAACAGCTGTTTTGCCACGTACTACAGGTCCCTGTATACATCTAGAGTAGACTACGATGAAGATGAACTACTCTCCTACTTAGAGACTGTGGACGTCCCTGTCCTCACTGACAAATATAGATGTGACCTAGACAGGCCCATCACGGTTGAGGAAACACTCAAGGCACTCAAAAGTATGCATTTAGGCAAAACCCCTGGCCCAGATGGCATACCCATAGAATTTAACAAACAATACCCAGACATATTGACTACTAGACTCCACACAATGATGACTATAGCAACAGAATGGAAATCCCTCCCACAGTCCATGGGTGAAGTGGTCATAGTAGTGATACCAAAACCGGAAAGGACCCCTCCCTGTGTCCATCCTACCGACCTATTTCCCTGATAAATGTAGACGCAAAGATTTTAGCCAAAGTCCTGGCCAATAGGCCTAACACAGTCATAACCGCACTGGTCCATCCCGACCACACAGGATTTATGCTGGGTAGGGGAACTGACATCAATATTAGGAGACTCCATATCCATATAGCTAAGGCCGAACGGGAGGGCGGAGGATTGGTGGCCTCTTTAGACGCGGAGAAGGCCTTAGACTCCGTTGAGTGGCAGTATCTGTGGGCAGTCCTCTCCAAATTCGGACTAAGTCCTAAATTCCAACTTTGGATTAAAATGCTCTATGCCAACCCGCAAGCCAGAGTATATACTAACGCCTGTTTAATAGACCCGTTCCCGCTGAAACATGGAACAAGGCAGAGATGCCCCCTTTCTCCTGGGATTTCTGCCCTGGTGATGGAACCCCTGGTGGCTCTTATTAGGGCTGAGAGAGAGGTAAAGGGCATGCGGGTAGGGATCATTGAGGAAAAACTCTCCCTCTATGCAGATGACGCCCTGCTCTATTTAGTAGATGCATCCACGTCTCTCCGCAGAGCCCTATCCCTATTCAATCAATTTAGTGCAATCTCCGGTCTCCGGGATGAGCATTAATTGGGACAAGTCGGTGCTTTTCTCTATCCACTCCCTTCCCACCTATCCCGACACACAGACACAGATCCAGTAGGTTGAAGAAATCAAATACCTAGGGATTAAAGTTACCAAAAAGATAGACTATGCGATTCATTTTCTGCACCCCCTAATGGAACAGGTTATCACTAAATGCACTGCATGGCGCACCCTCCCCCTTACCCCAATAGGTAGGGTTAAGCTACTTAAAATGGTGTTCCTACCCAAATTCCTTTATTTTTTTTAGAAATACCCCAATCCATCTTCCCAAAAGCTTTTTCAAACGCTTGGAGGGTATCCTGATAGCTTTTGTTTGGGCCGGGAAGCCCCCCAGGGTGGCAAAGCGCATCCTATACCTCCCCCTTTCGGGTGGAGGACTGGCACTCCCCAATTTCCAGACTTATTATTAGGCCGCCGTTCTTGTCACTGTTCGCTGGTGGTTCTCCCAGCGCAGACAGAACCTGGCAGTCACCCTAGAGGTGGCCACATTGGGATCATACGCTGCAGTCAGCAACCTTGTATTCCAAGGGAAACAGGCCTGTCCCTCTATGACCACTCCTATGCGGACTACGGTAAGGGTCTGGCAGGAATCTAGAGTAATATACAAGAAGCCCTTTCATATCTCCCCCCACATGCCATTGTGGACCAATCCAATGCTCCCCCACTTCCAGACCCCTCCTTGTGGGTACGGAAAGGGGATCCTGACCATGAAACATATCACCAAAGATGGCAAACTCATGACATTCCCGAAACTGAGGGCTCTATACTCAATTCCTAAATCCTGGGAGTTTAGATACTGGCAGTTGAAACACGCCTTCGTGGCTCAATTCCCAGAAACTGTAACCTTGGAATCGGACTCCGTGGAGCGTCTTTTGACTTCTAGTACCATGAGTAGACTCCTCTCTTCCCTATATATGTACCTAATGGTAGCATATGACATTAAACCAACCCAATCTTTGGATAAATGGAAAATGGACATACCAGCCCTTGATGACGAGGTGTGGGAAGACTGTGTTGCTACCTTTATTCCCTCCATGATAGTGGCAAAAGACAGGTTTATACAGCTCAAATTTCTTCAAAGAGCCTATTACACCCCACAGAGACTGGCTCGCTTCTTCCCCCACTGGGACCCACTATGCCCTAGATGTAGACTAGAGGAAGGATCGTTTTGGCACATGGTCTGGCCGTGTCCTAAACTTCACCCTTATTGGCAGGCGGTCGCTGATACCCTGACCGAAATATGTGGGCTACCGATTCCGCTTGATCCCCTGACCCTTCTACTTAGCCACCTGGAGAAAGTGCAGGTAGACAGATACACTAAACTTTGCTTGACCTTTTCCCTGTTTTATGCTAGGAGGAAAATCCTCCTTAGATGGAAATCGGTGGAACCACCCACCAAAGAGTCCTGGTGTTGATCCATAAATGCGGTCCTCCCACTATACAGACTCACCTATCAGAGTAGACAATGCCCAGCGAAATATGACAAAGTCTAGTCGGGTTGGATAGATGCTAATGCTTGAATCCAGGTGAACTGCAATAGGGCGGATTCGTGAATAACTAAATCTTGTCACTGTGTTTGTCCCCATCTCCCCTTCTCCTCCCCCACCCCCTACCCCCCCTGCCTAGGTAGATCTACCCGTCATTTACTTAGGTTAGAGGAAGGGGTATAGAAATCATAATTTCTAAATTATGGGAATTCTAGATTGAAATTAGGATTCTTGCATAAGTAACCTGCATTAACCACTCTGCTCTGGGACTAGGTCTCCAGACTCTTTATTAACTGCATGTTGAATTCTTGGTAAAATTGACTATGTCTTTATCTTCAATGCCTTGACAATGTAATGCTGATTTGAAATCTAATAAACATCTCTGTTAAAAAAAAAAAATTATAAGAATGGTAATTTTCCCCACTACATAGGTGCTTTGAATGGGCAAGCACATTTGGATCCAAATGCCACCTAACAGTGGCTTAATTTTTATAGTTCTAAAAAATATTTTTTAATTTTTCAATAGTTTAATGGCTATATGTGATGGCAAATAAAATTTTGTTGCTATAGACGTTGGTGCGTATGGATATGATTCTGCTGATTCCGATTTAGACAATCACTAATGAGCAAGAGATTCATGGAAGGACAGCTGAACATTCCAAGTCCCAGTCCTTTAACTGAACATGGTAAGCTCCTTCCATATGTAAGCTCCTTCCTCTGCACCCAGAGGACTTTCTAAAGGAAGCCAATAGAGCTTCTTGTTTGCAATCACGTGATTGCAAACACATCATGCTTCCCATAGCAGCTGTGTGTCCGGCGCCCTGCACACACTTAGAGGGCCATTTTTTTTTCCATTTTTTTTTTCATTGATTGCAGCATGTCATGCTTCCCATACATCTGTGTGTCTGGCATCCCCCACATACTTAAAGGGCCATTTTATTATTTATTTTATTATTTTCTTTTATTTTTATTATGAGTAGCTTTGGGGTGGGCCGCCACTGGTGTTCAGGTTTAAAGGGATGAGGTGGCAACCCTACCCACAGTTTTTATAAAACAGATATCTTTCAGTTGTTATAAAATGCTAATTAGGGAAGCAAAACCGCGCTCACCACAAAAAATGAAAAAAGTTGGAAGAGGAACAAGCAGCTATCCTAATGTCTAGAGGTGCACTGAATGGAAATTGTGGTGCCAAAACCGAAAATGGAGGATGCACTTGACAGAAAGCCGAAACCGAAAATTAGTTTATTAAAATATATATTTTTATATACGTATAATTGTATTATATTTGACTTTTTAATTAATATCATGAATTTAAAGTGGTTGTAAACCCTTGCAACACAGTTTTTACTACAGGTAAGCTTATAATAAGGCTTACCTGTAGCTACCCTGGATATCTCCTAAACCATAACAGTTTAGGAGATATCCCCTGTATTTGCATGTGCCGACGTCATAGGCACATGCACACTGAAGTAATGGCGCGTACGTGCCATTGCGTCAGTGAGTGTGTCGTTGCCGGCGGCTCCCGCGCACATGACGTCATATGCGAGAGTGACGTCATCGCGGCTCTGACCAATCACATCGCCAGAGCCCGCGATACCCGGAACTAACTCCGGGAGCAATGTCGGCCACCGGAGCGGTGTACGAGGACGACTGTGGGGGCTTCGATCTCAGGTAAGTAATTCATAATGAGCTTATATGCTATGCATACTAGCTCATTATGCCTTTGTCTTGCAGATTTTTTTTTCTTGGGTTTACAACTACTTTAAATGAATTTGAATTTATTTTTGCATATTATTGACACCTTTAGCGCAAGAAAAGCTCTAGAAAGATGTATCATTTAAATTCTATGTATGTCTTCACACTAGTTTGTTGCGCTTCTGTTGTGGTTTTAAATAATCCTGCTTGCTGCTTTTTGGTCAGTTAAAAAAATGCACCAAAACCGCAGCAGGAACACATCAAAATCGCACCCATTTTACATTTCTGATGTGGTTTTTGAGTCACATGACCTATGAAAAAACAATCATAAGCACAGTAAAAATCGCAGCATAATCACGCTAAAATTGTGGCAAAAGCCTGTGAGTTTTTGGCGGCATTATGACTCCTTTTTCTCTTATGCAGAAAACACCATATTCAGTCGATATGTTTCGGCCACCAAAATTTCAGTGCATCTCTACTCATGTCTAGGTATAACAGTCATCAATACAAGCAAACAGTCACTTTCAGCGCTAGGTGGTCTCCCTCAGTGTGGAAACACAAGGGCAATGGTAATCCCACAAAACTAGGCGGATGCTGCCTTCTTCAGACGTGGTGGTCCGGTTGTACTACAAAGACAAACAAAAATAGAATGCGCGCACACCTGGTACATTGCCAAAAGTATTTAATCGAAAAGTAATATTGATAAAATGGATACTCACAAGATTTCAGTTGGACATGAGTCATAAAAAACACAGTGCTGAACAGGAGAGACATAGGTGTGCCATATAACAACATGGGGTGTACAACTTATGCATTTTGGGGCGCATCCCCTTCTTTAGAGCTAGGCTACTCCGAATACCTCAGGACAAAAGCTTTAAATAGGAATGACTTACAGACAGGAAACCAACCTCGTTTTATTGTGGGGGTTGGTTTCCTGTCTGTAATCACATGTGTAAAAAGAGCTACAGATCAGATAACCAAAAGGCTATGACCATCTGATTAGGAGAAGTCATAGTAAGCATGAAAATTATTGTAAGGCTCCTTTTAGCCAGATGTCAGATTCTCAGTATCACGGGCTCCGAAGTACTTCACCAGATATCTCACTCGTATAGATAGTATTATATACAGGAGAAAGAAGTGTAAAATCTTAAATACAGGTTGGTGTTAAATCTTAAATACAGCACCCTGGTGTTTAGGCAGGGTTGCTCCAAAATTTACCTGCCAGGTATAGCTACCAGGTATAGCTACCTTGGCCCTTCTCTCTTTTGCCACTAGGTAGCCTGGCACTTGGTGGCATTAGATAAGACAAGGGCAATGCAAGGTCAGATTATGAGTATATGGGGTATCTCAGCCAATGGGCAGGGGTTTTCTTAAATACCTTGGCCTGCTGGGAGAGCCTTTATATTTGGAGTCAGGTGATCTGTGTTCTGTGCCACCTGGATGACTGTCTGGGTTGAGGTGTGTTGTACTGCCAGGCCGAAGTTTGGGCCTATCCTGGGCACATCTGGCTGCTAGGCTGTCTGAGGGCCTATCCAGAAGCAAGAGAGCAGCGCAGGGTTGGTATTGCGGCTTGCAGTCCAACCAGAAGTGACAGTTCTGCCGGCCGGAGAACCTGTCGTGGTTGGAGGTAGGAGGGAAGCCGTTGCCACTAAGGGAACATCCACCTTATTACCAGGGTCCACAGTGAGTAGTTGAAGCGAGTACCAGAGTAGAATTCTCACCAACCAGGGACGATGAAGAATCGGGAAACTTCAGCAGGTGTCAAGCCAGGGACCCAGCCAGTGGAGGTGACGCTTGCAGAGCAGCCTTGCGTGTCAAGCCAGGGACTGAGCAGGCCAGTGGGGTGAAGCTTGAAAAGTATCTAGAGTGCCAAGCTAGGGACCCAGCAGAGAAGCGGGGTTGACGCTTGAGGAAGATACTACCTTGAAGATCGGAAGAGCTCAAGGGATTCAGTGGCAGTGAATCATCTAGTCTAGTGAGAGAGAGACTGGGAGTCCAGTGGGTTAAAGAACTACAAGATGTGATTGTAGTGGAGGTGAAGGATCTGTTACACCTTGTGTTATAAACTGTTGAAGACTGTTGCCATAGATGACAGCATTCCTACACATGCAGATGTGGCGTTTTGCTGGATGCCTTTCCCTGCATGGCTGTCTTCCTGTAGAAGTCTCAGAGTCTGCCAATTAACATTGCCACTGCTTAAGGGTGTCCTGGCCTTAACCTTCTCTCCCAAAGTTCTGTTTAAGAGAAATAAAAATCTCTTTGCATTCAAGAAATGTCTGGCGCCTATGAATCTAACTTGCATTATACCCACTATGCCTCACAACCCACTCTGTACGGAGGGATGTCAGCAGTTCTTGGCTCTAAAGGTTCTCTATAGAATAGAGGAGGCCTGGGACCTTGCTACAAAGGTTTAATGTGAATAAAGTATTGCACTTGCATAAGTCGCCAAAGTAAAAGCATTGATCAACAAACATCAGCTGGCATCGGAACAGTTTGTGCGTGCTGATATCACTACGTAGGCCACGCCCCTACACGGTTCAAAATAAGCTGACGTCATCAAGGGGCCTCCTACCTGATGTACTGCATGCACTTACAGTATCTCACAAAAGTCAGCACACCCCTCAAAATTTTGTAAATATTTTATTACATCTTTTCATGTGATAACACTGAAGAAATGACACTTTGTTACAATGTAATGTAATGAGTGTACAGCTTGTATAACAGTGTACATTTGATGAAGGATGGAGAATAAAGATTGTAAACCATAGCTGACCAGGGCTCCGCAAAGTAATCCCACTATAGTGGAAGGGCATCTCACTGAGGGAAATTGTGGACAAAAAGTAAAAATACTATTCCACATATCAAATAACAACGCCCCATTATTCTAACATCTGGTGTCAATCCAATTAATTATAAATAACAATGTATAAATAAAAAAACTTGATGATAAAAAATGTTTATTTTTCTATAAAAAACTAGACAATCATAAAAAAATTGTGACAATAACATAGTGTAAATATTGTAAAATTACAAATTAAGGTATAGGAAAAAAATGCTTAAAGTGGTTGTAAAGGTAAAGATAAATTATAACCAACTCCTCTGTTCTATTAATTTCTCCTACCCTGTGTAAATGTTTTTTAAAACAATGCCTGTAAATACCTTATCTTCGATCTGTTCTGGACGGTCACGTGACCTCCGGCCGTTCTATTCCTCCGATCTAGGGGCTGCAGCGGGAGGGGTCGAGATCGACCTCTGACATCAGCCGGGGATGTCACATGACCGCATTGCTGAATGCTCAGCCCCTCCCGTTGTAGCCCTTAGATGTGACTAGCTAGAACAGATCGAAGATAATACATCTTTTTTAAAAAAAAAAAACATTTACACAGTGTAGGAGAGAATAATAATAAAGGAGCTGGCTATAATTGCTGTAATCCATTGTAATGGATTACTTTTACTGCCAGCTACTAATAGTGGCAGGAAGGGGGGTGGAGAGGGGAAAGACACACACAGGAGCTGACAGGCAGAGAAGGAGGGGGAGAGGGATAGAGGAGAGAAGCAGAATGGCGGAGGCCCGTAAACTGACCATGGTAATCGTGGATCAAGGCACCCTTAGGCAAATGCAATAGCAACTTGGCAGACTCCGCAGACAAAAATAGAACTAGGCAGACAGCAATGCAGAAAAGGGCCTTTAAGCTGAATGCAGAGATCTGTATCTTGTAGCAACTGCTGTCTGCTATGGCAACAATTTCACTCACAGTATCCCACTGTAGATCTTCAAGCTTAGCTCCCAGCTGCCTTCTGGACTTCTCAAGCTTCACTCACTGTATCCCACTGTATTCTTCAAGCTCAGCTCACAGTATCCCACTGGACTTCTTGGACTCTCGGCTACCTGCTGATCCCTCGAGCTCAACTCACAGCTACCCGCTGAATTCTTCAAGCTTCACCCACGCTACCCGCTGGGTTCCTCGGACTCTCAGCTACCAGGTGGATACCTCAGGCTTGACCCGCAGCTACCCGCTGTACTTATCTTCAAGCTCTACTTACAGCTACCTGCTGTACTCCTTCAAGCTTTACTCTCAGCTACCTGCTGTATTCCTGGATGAGTCTCTACTGAAGCTTTCCCACTTACTTCACTGTCCCCAGCTAGTGAAGTGTCTGCTCTGGTACTCCTTCAGAACTCAATCCCTTCTAAACTTGCCTCTGGCAACAGGAGTGGTCGCCTCTCTGGCAACTGCTTCACCTTTACCTCTGGCAACAATCAGGCTCCCCTCGGGCTAAGCCTCTACACATGTGGTTAGGCCCCAGTCTTCAGGCCTACCCCTCTGCTTCTACTCCTCACACACCCACCCAGGCAGCAGCTCAGGTGGAAAGAACCCCGATCACCTGACTTCTTCCAAATAGCTAGCTTATCCCAGCACGCAAAGCGGTCAAAGGAAACTCCTGTTAATTTGCTGAGACAACATGTTTACTCATAACCTGAATTCACTAATATCTATCATCCTAATGCCAAAGGCAAGAGTGCCACCTATTGACAGAAGAGAGAGACTACAAATTAAACTCAAGCTTAGGAAAGAAACCAATGGATCAAAGACTACAAATTAGCCAGGCTAGTGACCACCTAGCACAACTAAATTTACTAGCAGCCCTGTTTATGACAAGGATGCTACAAAGGTGAAAAACACATGGCAATTAAATCACATAAACACTTGTGCTGATATACATGAATATATGTTAGCAAAAACATATACAGCACTGTGCCAATCTCCTGCTTCTTCAATGTTTCCTGGCTGCTCTATGGGTGAAATGCGCCTGCGGGTCCCACCCATCATTTTCTTCACCTCTCTGGGAAGGAGGCGTCTTCTCGGCGGGTGCCCGTCCTGCATATGCTGCAGTTGGAAGGAGGAGAGAAAAGAACCCTGCCTCTAGCAGATTTCATGGCCTGTGCTCTGCGCTCTATTCTAAATGACAGGGAGTAAGGGTAGCATTACTCCTGTCATTCAGGCAGATGGAGAACAGGGCACTGGCAAGCTCTCTGGGCCCCCTCTACAGGACAACACTGCAGAAATGACACTAAGAGCTTTGGAGAGAGATAAGTAAACACTACAGACATATTTTATGAGTCACTTCTGAGAAGTTTTCCAGACACATGAGATAAAATTTGTGTCAAGTAGGGAGCTCAGCAAGCAGCTTGTCTATTCAGAACACAGTTCTTCTACTGTGTGGAAGAGGGTGTGTTCCTTTCCTCCAATCAGCTCTCACACACTGTAACTGCAGCCTCTCCGCCCCCTCCTCTCTGCTCCTCACAGAAGCAGAAGGATTGTAACAGATTCTGCCCTTTTGAAGGGGTGTAGGGAAGAAAAGTCTGCAGATAAACAAGTAAAAGCTTTATATAGGAGAATTTGTTTCATCGCTGTGTATTATCTGAGGCTCTTTACTTCACTGGGTATATGTGAGAGTTTACAACTACTTTAAGGTAGGGGCCTGGAGCTGCAGCTCCAATAGCAAGGGCATGTCAAGAAAGAGCAAAAATGATTACACCCCTAACCACCATATCTTCTAGATGTACGTATATTTGTGGACAAACAGTAGATGTACAGATTTAATTCGATTTTTTTAAAAAAATTCTGGAAAAAGCATTTGAACCAACTTCCATGTCTCTACAAATGTGGAAAAATTCTAAGCTATTTTCCAGGCTTCATGTAACACATTTTTTTTTGGACTAAGATGGTTCAAACATTAGCTTCATAACAACATGTACAAAAGGACTGCACAGAGTCCTAAACACAAGTGAGAACCAACATCTGTACCTTCAATATTGTAGCACCCCCTACCATTGCTAGCGTTAAGGGTTTTCGTTGTTAGAGTAGGTACATTTTCAGGCTTGGCTGGCAGCCAATCCTGTGCATTAATCTGCATTGGGTAAGTGACTCATCCAGGTAGGCTGGATGACTCAGCAGCAGCATCTCTGGTGACTCCACCCTGCTTGCTGGAAACTAGGAGAAGGTTCCAGAAGCAGTTGGGAGGGGTCTAGGAGGAGCTGGCTGGAGTGTTCTGAGGGCCCTGACCAATCCCCAACAGATGGGTTGGCAGGGGTTGCTCAGGGTCAGCCCGGCAGGGGTTGCTCAGGGTCAGCCCAGCAGAGGCAGTGTGGAGTTTAGGTGGAAGATGGAGATGGAGTATTAGGCTGTCAAGGCCTTTGAGAGTAAGCCCTTAGTCTGGGGGTGAACTCAGGCCTGGGCTCTGGTGCCCTGTCCTGGTCCTTCTCATGACACACGAAGGGATCCTGACCAGAAAGCATGGGAGCAAGGAGAGGGCAGTAGGAGGACACTGCTGGGCAAATCTCAAGGGAGGAAGACAGCCTGGGGGCTGGTGAGTGCTGCAGTCAGAGGACTGAGAGGCATCCCTGAAGGGACTGGGTGCAAACAATCTGGCATGGTTGCAGGGTCAGTCTGAGAGGACTGTGAAGAAGTAGCCAGGAGGGTTAGTGAAAAAAGGGGAGCTGCAGCCAGACGGGCTGGCGGTGCCTGAAGAGGTGGTACTGGGAGCATTAGCCACTGGAATAGGAAAAATAAAAGATAATCCAGTGCAGCGCTAAATAAACATCATGAACTTCAAATATGCATATAACAGTAGTTGAAATAATCCAAAAGAAAAATATCATAAAAGAAAAAATATCCAGAAAAAGAAATGTGATTTGCAAATGAAAAAAAAAAAAAAAAAAATGAAAAAATGCCAAAAACAAGCATAAGATGGCAATAAAGTGCAATGTACTCAATACACCACACAGTGTCCATATAGTATTCAATCTGTAGTGCAAACAGCGTGACAGTCCGTTTTGTGATTTTTGAAGACAGTTCATATAGATATAATATGTCCACATTGATCCACCTTTAGCTCCTTCTAATATTTCTCCTTTTTATGGATCTTCCTTATATTCAGGCAACCTTTCACCATATGATACACACCTTCCTTATAGTTACATACCTCCCAACATTTTGAGATGGGAATGAGGGACACCTACTAGCAAATGTATGTAGTCATAGAATACGCCCCCTGCCACACCCCCTTAAAAGGAGAATTAACCAAAAACAAAAAGGTTAATTAAATCCACAAGGGCTTTTTTTTACCACTACTATTCCTTTATATTAGCTTTTAAAATTTACAAATGCAGCAATTTAGAATTTAGATGAAAGGTTTAGCACTGAGAAACACTTTTTTAAAGATAAAAAGTGCATTTTATAATACAACCATATAGATCAGACTAAAATGAGGGACAAATGAGGAGGAATGTGGGACAGAGGGACATTGCTCCATATCAAGGACAGTCCCTCGAAATCAGTGACAGTTGAGAGCTATGTAGTTGCCCTCACTCTCATTGCCCACATGCAAAGCAATAAACTTGAAATAGTGCTTTATCGTTTTATAGGCGATTCAGTGCAAGGCGATTCAGTGCAGCGGACGAAGGAAGCATTGCAAACCGGAGCTGAAGAGCTGGTTCCAAGGTGACACCATTGTCTCAGCACATAAGGGCAATGTATTTTTAAGGCTCGGTTTTATTTGTGAAAAGTGAGTGGAAATTATATATATTTTTATGAATAAACGTCCCATAAAATAATAAAGCACTGTTTTAAGTTTATTGCTTTGCATATGGGCGATGATAATGGAAGCCAAGGGTAACTATAAGGAAGGTGTATATCATATTGTGAAAAGTTGCCTGAATATAAGTAAGATCCATAAGAAGGAGAAATATTAGAAGAAGCTAACCAGAGGATTAATTATTACCAAAGGCGCATATATACAGCCTATAAGGTGAGGGCACAACTGGTGGAGGGCACATCAAGATTTTTGTATATGCACAAAGGTGGATCAGTATGGAGATATTATATCTATATGAACTGTCTTCAAAAAAAAAAAAAAAAAAAAAAAAAAAATCACAAAAACGGACTGTCATGCTGTTTGCACTACAGATTGAATACTATACGGATACTGTGTGGTTTTGTCATTTTTTTCATTCTTTTATTTTTTTCATTTGCAAATCACATTTTTTTTCTGGATATTTTTTCTTTTGTGATATTTTTCTTTTGGATTATGTCAACTACTGTTGCACTCTATTTTTATATTTATATGTATATTTGAAGTTCATGTTTCTTTAGCGCTGCACTCAATTATCTTTTATTTGTTATGTCACACACTTAGGAAGTGTGGGGAGTGCCGGCAGCTTCTTCTAGGATCAACATAGCAGTTCACAAGGCTTTTTTACATATACACAGGAATAGGACAGCTAGCACCAAAGACCTCTCTTTTTGCTACAACACTATAGGGACCCATGGTCCCTGCCTGCAGAGGGCATTCTCTTGGATCTGACTGAGATTGTGTTGAATCAAACAGTCAGTGCTAGCTGGTCCTGGGAATTGTAGTTCTACAAGCAAGTCTGTGCTGGAGGTAAAAGAGGAGAAGTGTGTATATACTTGATGTATATAGTGGAGTCCTTGAAGATTTCTTACTGATCAAGTGGGCATCCCATAACAACCTTTCCCCATCCAAGTTTAATCCCCCAAATAAAAAAATCAGCAAGGACTGTTTCTTGTCTCCAGAGTGGAAAATTCACATGCCTGGCTGTGCAGGGTGGGAGATAACCATATTCACCAGCGGCAGCTGGGGGTAGCCCTACATTTGGGGGCTCGTTCAGGATATCTGCCCGTGGTAAACCTGCCGGCTGTTGCTCCTAGCAACCAGAGTTTTTCATTGTGCCTTGTTCCAAAAGATCACCAGAGGGGTTGAACCAGGGAAGGACTTATGTGCTCTGTCTATTTGTGACTGTCCCTTCAAAAACCCAAGTGCCATTGTCCATAGCAAACCAGCAGGAGCTGCCTCTGAAGTTATTGCTGCCCTGCTTACCCAGTTGCCCCAACCATGGCTGGGACGGACAATTGTTGTCAGGTACTCACCAAGGCTGAGTTGCTGAGAGAGGCTCCCCTTGCAGCTGGGCGCACGACACCCTCTGGAAGTGGCACAGCGGGTATCGGGCACGAAGGAGCACAGGTCAGCAGCAGGTAGTAGAAAAGCTGGGAGGTTCTTCAAATAGAGGGTGGTCCATGCTGGGTGGCTGACACCTTACTAGAACTGGCTAGGCAGGAGTCTGGAGAAGAAGACTGGAGCCAGCAGAGGTTGCAGAGGGTCAAACAAAAGACTAAGTCCGAGAGCAGGCCGGGTGTCAAACACGGGTAGTCAAGCAGGCTGGAGATCAGAACACTGGGAACCTAACAGAGACAAAGTCCAGAAAGCAGGCCGAAGGTCAAACACGGGTAGTCCAGCAGGTTGAGATCAAACACTGGGAAAAGGCAGAGACAAGTCCAGGAACAGGCCGAGGGTCAAACACAGATGATCAAGCAGGTAGAGAAGTCCAGGGAATATCCAGAGGTCAATCACAGGAGAGATTCAAGCGAGGTCAAGGACAATCCGGGTCACGACAGGCAGGCACAGGTACACAGGTTCAGGAACAGATCACAGGAGCTGAAAAGACAAACCAGCAACAAACACAGGAAATGGTCGTCTTTATATAGGCCCGCCAGGGGGACGTCTCGCTGTGCACGTACACGTTCGTGTTGATGCGCTGCGTCGTGCACCCACGTGAGCTAATCCGTTCGGGGCACACCCTCGTACCCGCCGATCGAGTGATGATACGCGCTAATGAGCAATTCTACCACGCAGGTGCATGGGGAAGCGTCGATACTGGCAGGCCCTGATTCTGCCATTTCCCTGACACTTGTGCTCAAACCTGCTAATCATTAAATTTACTATGTGCTGTCACCCATGGCAACCACGGCGGGCAAGCACGCCCATGGATTACAAATATGTCCAGTGATCTGCTAATGAAAGAAATAGTGACTTCATGCTTCAAACTTCTGCTATTGACAGTAAAGTGTGCCTCGAAATGTCTACTGTTGCCCATGTTGATCAGGGTAAGCCAGCGGGTGCCTGCCAAAGGCACTGTCCTAATCTTGCTCATTACAGTGAGATATGTGCCATGGACTTTATTATTACCCCAGGCAACCACAGTGCAAGTCAGCGGCAGGCGCCAACCTATCTGGAAGCTTGGAGGTGGAGCTACACCCTGGAGGAGATCTAGTGTACCCTGCTAACAGAGAGGAGTGGAGTGTGCTTGTGTGTTTCCAGCGCTGACCTGGTTGCTTGATCTGCAGGAGCGGACACTGGTGGACACATCACAGGGGATTCACCCTTAGGATAATTGAGTGGACAGAGCGACTATGAGCGACTATGCCTGCTGTGTCCTGAACGCCAGATACAAACTGCGGTGGTCAGTTCCTGGGTCTGGTGCGGGCATAGCGACAAGCCATATACCAGGCTAGTATCCAGCGACCAGGGGCCACAGTACTACCATGTGAACCTACAATCAGGACTGTACCAATTACAACCGTGAAAGTCCTGGAAGGCCAGAGCGGGCCTTGGATCATCCGAGCAAGGCGGGGTCAAGTCGGAGCCTGGTAACTCCTCTGCGAAAATTAGTGACATTGGAGAAAAAGAATGAAGATCTGCTGTGGTCTGCAGCCCGGTCGGGGACCTGGTAACTGTAAGTACTGCCCAGCAGGAACCAGAAAATGTCCCTGAAATGCCGGCTGCCTATGTGCTCTGCTGACCCCACCTGGAAGGAGCCCATGCAGGAGGGAGATGTGGCCTCAGGTGAGCCAGAAGGGAAAAGCACAGACAGGGCCATAGATTGGGGTTCCCCTAGACTGCAGGCAGAATTTGGGTCCCTGGAAGATGAGATAGCTGATTGGTTGTAACACTGTAGCTTGGAGGAGGAATGGGGGATGGGAGGCTCCCTAGTCCAGGAAGAGATCCAGCTTGAGGTATTAGATGTACCAGATCTGCTGTGGGACCCGGAGAAGCTGCAGGAATCCTTGTCAGTGCAAGAAAGATCTTCTAATCACTATCTTCTCCTGGCCCAGATGGCTTCCCCCGCTCCCCTGCTGGGAGAAGACCATGGTCTGGCAGGAGGGATTCCCACATCAACACATTCATGCTACCATGGGTTGCAGAATAGAAATCTGCACTGTGTATTGGCCAGCCAAACAGATATATATATAACGTATACAAAACGCATATATTTTACTATGCTGCAATCAAAATAGTCGATGGCCACATTAAAGTATAGAGTGCAGAGGGATTAGAACACCACCCACATAACAGCCTATTCCCTGTACATTGCTAGGAATGAACTGGGTGGGTTCAGTATGCTGCCATGGATAGGCACCAGGAAAAGAAAATTACGGTAAGTATGATACAATTTCTGTTTTCCTCCATGGCAGCATACATGTGAAAGATCAATAAATAGCTACCAGGATGGGAAGCTTCAACAAACCTTATAATAAGAATGTGAGTAAGTTACTGACTTTATGCCAAAGACAGGTGTACTGAAGACTACTAAGCCCATCAGTAGTACTGAAAGAATGCACCATAATAGAAGCTGATAGGCTCTCCTGCCTGTCGCGTTGGCTGAGATCTCTGCATAAGGTGCCAGTTATGTCCAGATGCTGCTGGATGAACATACAGCAATTACTTTAAATGGTTGCAGTCTGGCCTTATAGCAGGACCTTAGAATTAACTTTAGGAACTACAAGCCGATTGTGCGATGGAGCCTTATACCATTACAATGCCATCTAGTGGCTAAAAAGTAATTTACATGCAGAATGGTTAGCACTGGACATTATTACCCAATACCAACCTATAATCATGATTGTTGCAGTGAGGTGTAAGTTTCAGGGGAGTGCCTTATAATTTGCACAGTATATTTAATAATTTGATATGAAGCAGTTTATGTTTATGTCAGTATTCATAGCATGGGGACTCATAGTGCATAACTCATATATCCAGTGTGTCTCATTTTGTGACACAGTTTTTCGCATGTTAGTGCCCCTCCAGTGGCTCTCTATTTTATCAACGCTACAAAACATGACTAGACTAGGGTTTCTATGATGGTATAGTCTAAGGTGGTTAGAAAGGCTATATACTTTGAAGCCCTTTATTATATTATTGAGATGTTCTCCCATTCTTACTGCCAGCTTTCATGTTGTGCGGTCAACATACTGTTGGCCACACGGACAGGAAAGCAGATAGGTGACATGTGTACTCTGACAAGTGATGAGTTTTTTTTTGTTTTTATCAGAGAAATACATTTTATTGTAAGACAAAAAAAGAAACATTCCAACATGTACAACATAATCGATACAACGACCCATACTAATACAGGATGTACGATATATGCATATATGCAAACTATGAGTGATGTATAAAAGTAATCAAAAGAAAAATATACTTTGTGTCGTATCAAAATTACAATGTAAAAGAACAAACACAAGAAGGAAATAGAAAAACAACAAAGAGAATGAATGACTCCATAGGAAAAAGCTTTCACTTGGTGCAAATCTCCCTGTAATGTTTTAGCCTTCCAATAATCTATTTCGCACCAACTGATGCGGTGCAAGACCTGGAGCATCCAACCAGTGTTGCCACAAAGAATACAAATTTTTTTTGCACATTTCTATGTTGGTATGTTAGTTTTTGACAAATAAGCATAGCGTTCACCTGCTCCACCCATTGCTTTCTAGTTGGTATATGAGGGGAGATCCAATAACTGGCAATTAGTTTGCGAACAACATATAGTAAGCACAATACTGCCACATGGGCATTTGGAGTTAGCGTATCTATTTCCAGGGCTCCCGAGAGACACACAATTGAATCACTCACAAGCTGGAAGTTATATACCTGTAAAATAGTATTGGTAACCTCTGCCCATATCTTGGGGCATCTCCATAACATGTGAAGGAGGTCCCTGTGATCTCGTTCACATTTTGGACAAAGAGGAGTGTATTTACTTCCCCACCTATGTAATTGGTTTTCTATATACCCTGTGCAGCAAAAAGTGATGTGAAAGTTTCTGTGAAGCCGAAACTGAAACTAGAGGTGCGGATGACAGGCAAAGTTCCCAAATGTCTCCATAGATAGCACCCACATCCCTCTCCTATCCCCTCCTACATTGTAGTGCGGAAACATTCTGTAGGGAGTCGAGTAAGATTGAATAGACCCGTGAAACCATGCCTCTCTTGTCTGTTGCCAGTAGGGCATCATGCACTATGGGATGATCTGTCAAAGTAAGCCTGGATAAGAGAGACTAAGGGTTGAGAGCATGTCTCAGCTGTAAGCATGCATAAAATTGGCTCTTAGAAAGAGAAAATTCCCTTTGTAAGTCCATGAAGGATTTAAGTACATTACCTGCATACAGCTGGGACATATACCTGACACCTAGCCTCTCCCATGCCCCGAAACCATTCAGCTTAAAGGGGTTGTAGAGTCAGAAGGTTTTTTTATCTTAATGCATTCTAGGTATTAAGATAAAAAGCCTTCTGTGTCCAGGAGTCCCCCTCAGCCCCCCTAATACTTACCTGAGCCTCATCTCTGTCCAGCGATATCCACGAGTGTCTCGGCCTCAGAGATTCTGTCTCCTGATTGGCTGAGACACAGCAGTGGTGCCATTGGCTCCTGCTGCTGTCAATCAAAGTCAGCTAGTCAATCAGGTGAGAGGGGGCGGGGCCATGCCTGTGTCTGAATGGACACAGGGAGCTGTGACTTGGCTTGAGTGCCCCCATAGCAGGAGGGAGGGGCCAGGAGCATAGAAGAGGGACCGAGAAGAGGAGGATCCAGGCTGGTGATGGCGCCCTAGATGTAAAAATAAAATAGTGTAGCTGCCCCTTTAAAAAGTGAAAAATCACTCCTAAATATATAGTGACAACAAATAAGGGTGTTGGCGCTTAAAATAGTTTTACAGAGAGTGAACAAGTGATGTGGCACGTGCCAAACATATTGCACATTGAGTGTCAAAAATGGTAAATAAATGCAAACCAAGGAGTCCAATGTGACAAAACCCAACACCAAATACATAACTTTTGAAACATGAAAAAGGTGCTTCTGAATAGATGTGTCTTCAAAGGCTTGACCATGAATGCTCATGAGGTAGATGGCAACTCACCAGAGGTATTTGACCGCTTTTTACAGCAAGTCAAAATGCGCTTTTGAAAAAAAACACATGGATTCCTGGGTTTACACCCCTCTACTCCTAAACTGACAGGTACGTTAAGACACTTCTTAATAAATATAAGAGCACAAATACGTACTCTAGCCTTCTTCCGCTAGTAATGACAAGTGTTCAACTTCAGCCGCATCTCTAATGCTGTTGACCTGAATTGTCTCAAAGAGAACCTGTCCCTGGAAGGCCATGCAGGCTACTTCTTCCAACTGAGGAAATGTTGTAGCAAGTTTCTTACCTAGAGCCTCCTCTGGTTTCTTACCTGGCTCCTCTGGTTCTTCTCCATGCATGGTAAACTTACTTACCTTAAAGGAAAATGACCAGCAGGAGCAAAACCTCCCTGCTCTCTGCTGCAGGAGGCTTTATGCAGTTGGTAGCAACAGTATTGGAATGCAGCTTGAGTTATTCACAATAACTTGGATATAGTAACTTCACCCAGGCCCACAGCAATCCTTTGCGGCTATGAATAGTAGGCAGAAGAGTTTCTATCTTGTAAAGGATAGTTCACCCAGGCTCACAGCAATCCTTTGTGGGCTTCTGTCACCCTTTATTAAAGTGGATGTAAACCCTCACATATACCCAGTGAAGGGAACAGCCTCAGATGATACACAGAGATGAAACAAATCTCTCTACATAAGTTTTACATGTATTTATGCTGTCTTCATCTTTATATACTGTTTAGAAAGTGTACATCGCGTTAAGAGATTTTCTCTTCCTGGTTAACACTGCCGTGAAGCTTGGGCATACAGCCAAGACAGCTGATTGGAGGAAAGGCACACACCCCCTCTCCTCATAGGCAGTGGCGTTTCCAGCTTTCATATATGGGGGGACAGGGACAAAAAGTAGGGTGACCAACTATAAAACGCAATTCTATACCCATACCCATATATTTCAAGAATAAAATAAAAAAATTATTTGAAAGTTCAAGTATTGTACTTTCAAATTTCAGTACAAACAAATGGCCACTGCCCTCACCTATAACTAGCCTTTGCAGCAAGGAGCACATGGAAGGGCAACGCATGCAAAACAAAACCAAAGACATTCCCAGATCAACTTACTGACCAGCCTGCTAACTAATTAAATTATTCTGTCCAACAGTGTGCGTTAAAAAACGGGGGTTTAGTCAGCATACATTTGCAAATACATGCATAAGCTACAGAGCCCCATCAAGGCACCCCATTTTCTGTAGTCCTAACTCTAAATTTTGAGAGCCTCCACAGAGGCTTCCAACCAGTAATAAGCTTACACCACAGACAATGCACAAAGTGCACCCCACTCTGGATATCACTGTTTCAGCTCTGCCCCTCTGCAAAAACCCGCTGTTGGCTGATGTCACAGAGCTGGTCCAGGCTCTGCAGGGATCATGGCCAGTGGTTCAGGTGACAAAAAGACCATGGCTCGAATTCCTACTTTTTTGCCCTCTTACTGCAAATGTAAATGAGCCCTTACATTGGTGGCATATATATTTATCAGATTAGTAAAAAAAACCCTTTATGGTAACATGAGGAGGGAGAGGGAATGTTCACTTTACTTATATTGAGATTGATTGTGACACAACATCAGCAATGTTAGGGCTCATTCACACCAGTGGTTAGGGGGCTGTAAAATTCTTCAATTGAGCCACATTTTTACCACCCCCAACTGCTACCCTTTAAGCTGCATAGGCAGCAGCTGGAGGTGTACACATGTTGTAGTCTTGACATTTTATGTCATGGCAGGAACCTTTGGCAAGTGCTAACAACTACTGAACACAACCCATTCAAGTGAATAGGGCTGCTCTGCAATGCACAGTTGTGGTGTACTAGTGTGGGGTTCAAGGAGATAAAGCAGGCGGGGAAGAGGTGATACAACACCTTCTCACCACCTGCCTAATGTTTTCTAAAGAGCTAAAATGTTGATTGCTCTTCAGGAGGGCAAAACTAGTGTGCAGGAGACAAAAGGGTTAAAGATGGAGCTGGCAGAGACAGGAAAGGGACAGAACACACAGATCTCATGGGTTCTTTTCTCCCTATCACAGAAGTCTCTGTAATAAACATGATGTTTGCTGATATAAATCAATGTATGAGATCTGTGTTCTGTCCCTCTGATGCTGAGGATCTAACAGCCTGGTAATTACAACATACATAACTTATAAAAGCGTGTTTTCTCCTTGTCCTGTCCCCACTATGGAAAACACTGCCTGCACTAAACCACACGCCTATCACTCTGCAAGCTGCCTGCTACACAACCTTCTTCCCCCCTCTTAAAGTATACATAAAAAGAGACTCACATGGGAGTTAGAAAGCTGAGGGGTCTGGCTTCTTCCTCTGGAGCTGCCTGAAATCAAAACAAGGCGGCAGGGGAAGTGGGAGGGGTTGTAGCACAAGCACAGCATGTTTGGAGAACACTGAGCAGGTAATTCCAGGATCCCTCCCTCCTTATGCTGCACGGGGCACAAGAAGGAGATCCTCTAGCCCTGCAACTGGCATTCTGTTTGCGATCTCTGGACACACAGGGGCGGGAGTGTCACTGGTAGCAGCAGACCCCATTAGTGCCTGTCAGGGCTGGCTCAGCCCTTCCTTCTCTGAGCTGGCCGCTCAGCTGTCGGCTGTATTAAAGCTTAGTTCCACCCAAAAGTGGAACTTCCGCTCATCGGATTCCTCCCCCCCTCCGGTGTCACAGTTGGCACCTTTAAGGGGGGAGGGGGGTGCAGATACCTGTCTAAGACAGGTATCTGCACCCACTTCCGGGAATAGACTCCCATGGGAGTCACGCCCCCTCCTGCACTCCCCCGCTGTCTCCTTGGAAAGACACAGGTCCCAGGAGATAGCAGTGACCACTGAGAAAGCGCAGCGCGACTCGCACATGCGCAGTAGGGAATCGGGAAGTGAAGCCGCAACGCTTCACTTCCTGATTCCCTCACTGAGAATGGCGGCGGCAGCACCCGAGGATCGAGGGACGGTTCGGTCTCGGGTACCGACATCGCTGGACCCCGGGACAGGTGAGTGACCTTATTTTAAAAGTCAGCAGCTGCAGTATTTGCAGCTGCTGACATCTATTTTTTTTTTTTTTCGCGGGACTCCCGCTTTAATAAACAAGTGTGATTTTACTGTACTTCTGTCTCGGTCTGGTTCATGGTTTCTGACAGTAGGCAAAGGCCATGAATTCAGAAGATACAGTCAATCCACTTGTTGGTAATATTTTTTCCAGATTGGATGAGCAGGATCCCCGCATGGATCAGTCGCACGGCTCACCTAGAATCCCCCACTGTGGCTGCTCCGGTACAACCTGAGTTGCAGGCCATCCCTGCTGCTGCTCCAGTCTCTGTGCAGGCACCCGCCTTGTGTATTACCGCTATAAGAGGTATGTCTGGTTCTGCCCCACTTCCCCAGCGATTTGGGGGCGATCCAGTTTAATGCAGAGGGTTTCTCAACCAAGTTGAGATATACTTTGAGAAGCTGCCCCAGGCATTTCCCACGGACAGAAGCAAAGTAGGGTTCATGATATCTTTGCTTTCTGAGAGAGCCTTGGCCTGGGCTAACCCTCTATGGGAGACGCAAAAACCTGTTGTCTTGAGTTACCCTGAGTTTGTGGCCTCCTTTTAAAAGGGTATTTGACGTTCCCGGGCGTCCCCTTTCTGCTGCCAAGTGTCTCATGTCCATCAAACAGAGTACGAGAACTGTTGCCAACTACGCCATTGAGTTCCATACTCTGGCAGCAGAGGTTGCTTGGAACAATGAGGCCCTCGTGGCTGCTTTTCTCATGGTCTCTCCGATTCTATCAAGGATGAGATAGCAGCCTGAGATATACCCACTGAACTGGAGAGCTTGATGTCGTTTGCCATCCTCATTGACTCCAGACTCAGAGAAAGACTTTCTTTTAAGGAGCGCTTGCGGAAGTCTCCTGTACGTTTGCCTCCGAGCTTTGCAGTCCCACCCGTGCCGCCCCCACCTCCCATGCCTCCTGGTACCGAGTTGGTCAGTGAAGATGAACCCATGCACTTGGGCTTCACACATCTCCCTGCGGATGAGAGAGCCTTTAGGAGGAGGGAGAGATTGTGCCTTTATTGTGGCCAGGCAGGTCACTTTTTGAAGTCTTGTCCTACCCGTCCTGGGAACACCTGAACCTTGAGGTCCTGTCATGGACAGACCTTAGGTGGTGTTGTGTCGTTCTCAGTTATCCAGAAGGATAAGCCCCTGGTTTCTGTCACCCTCTCTTGGGCTAAGTCGTCCAGCGAGATACAGGCTCTAATCGACTCTGGGGCTGCAGGCCTGTTCATTGGTGCTGCCTTTGTATCAAAGCACTCGATTCCACTCCAGCTGTGTAACACTCCACTTGCCATTGAGGCTTTTGACAGGAGACCTCTACAGCCTGCCCATGTGACTCATGAGACGGTTCCATTTTCCATGGCTGTAGGGGCTCTTCACCATGGGATATCCAATTCCAAGTGATTTCCTCTCCTAAGTTTCCGCTGGTTATTGGTTATCCTTGGTTACAGAGGCACAACCCCTTTTTTGATTGGCTCCGTGCTGAGGTTCTCTCCTGGTCACCACAATGCAGTGAAACATGCTTCCGGAAGGTAGCCAAGGTCCTGTGTACCTCTTCACTCTCCTCCCTGCCAGAGGAGTACCGTGATTTTAGCGATGTCTTTGACAAAGGTCAAGCCGGTAGTTTACCTCCACACCGGCCGTATGATTGCGCAATTGACCTTCAACCTGGTGCCATTCCCCCTCGTGGCCGGGTTTACCCTTTGTCGGTCTTGGAGGATAAAGCCATGGAGGAGTATGTTGCAGGCGCACTTTCTCGGGGTTTCATCCGCAAATCCTCGTCTCCTGCTGGTGCTAGTTTCTTCTTTGTGGAGAAGAGGAGCGGTGAACTGAGACCTTGTATTGATTATAGGGGTCTCAATCGTTTCACGATTAAGAATGCCTACCCGATCCTGTTGATTACAGAGTTATTTGACCTCCTCAAGGGAGCAACTGTTTTCACTAAGCTTGATCTGAGAGGGGCTTACAATCTCGTGAGGATTAAGGAGGGCGACGAGTGGAAAACTGTGTTTAATACTACAACAGGCCATTATGAGTATCTCGTAATGCCTTTTGGCCAGTGGCGTAACTAGAACCTTCAGGGCCCCGGTGCAAGAAACCATAATGGGGCCCCTTCCTTCCATCCGAGCCCCAGGCTTCCAATTTTGGGAGGGTGTCCATGTACATTGTCCCAAAACCATGCTTCCCGCATGCCCCCTGGGACGTGCATCCAGCGCAATCACAGTGGCCCTTAACCATGTGATGTCAGCTGATCACATGTAAACAGACTTGCCGGTTATTTATTTATTTAAGGTACTTGTATAGCGCCGTCAATTTACGCAGCGCTTTACATATACATTGTACATTCACATCAGTCCCTGCCCTCAAGGAGCTTACAATCTAAGGTCCCTAATTCACATTCATATACTAGGGCCAATTTAGATAGAAGCCAATTAACCTACCAGCATGTCTTTGGAGTGTGGGAGGAAACCGAAGTACCCGGAGGAATCCCACGCAGGCACAGGGAGAACATGCAAACTCCAGGCAGTCCGCAGCCCTTTCCTCCCGCCTATCAGTGCCCATCAATGTCGCCTACAAGTGTTACCTATCAGTGCTCATTAATACTGCCTATTGGTGCCCATCAAATCTGCCTAACAGCGTCCATCCGTGCCACCTATCAGTACTCTTCAATGCTGCCCATCAATACTGCCTATCAGTGTTCTTCAGTGCCCATCAGTCCAGCCTATGAGTTCTGCCTATTAGTGCTCATCAATGCCCATCAGTGCCACCTATAAGTGCCCATCAATGCCTCCTATCAGTGCCTCGTATCAGTGCACACCACTGCCTCCCAACGGTGCCCGTCTCAGTGCCCCCTAGTGCCTTCTCAGTGCCCCCTAGTGCCTTTTCAGTGCCCCCTATCAGTGCCCCCTAGTGCCTTCTCAATGCCCCCTATCAGTGCCCCCTAGTGCCTTCTCAGTGCTCCCTAGTGCCATCTCAGTGCCCCCTATCAGTGCCCCCTAGTGCCTTCTCAGTGTCCCCTATCAGTGCCCCCTAGTACCTTCTCAGTGCCCCCTATCAGTGCCTCCCTTCAGTGCTCATCAGTAAATCCTATCAGTGCATCCCATCGGTGCCCCCTATCAGCATCCCCTATCAGCACCTTCTACCAGTGTCCCCTATCAGCGTCCCCCATCAGTGTCTTCTATCAGCGCCCCCTATAAGTGTCTTCTATCAGTGCCCCCTATCAGTGCCCATCAGTGTCTTCTATCAGTGTCCCCTATAAGTGTCTTCTATCAGTGCCCCCTATCAATTTCCCCTATCAGCGTCCCCTATAAGTGCCTATCAGTGCCCATAAGTGTCCTCTATCAGTGCCCCCTATCAGTGCCCATAAGTTTCCTCTAACAGTGCCCCCTATCAGTGCCCATCAGTGTCCCTATCAGTGCCTCCTATCAGTGCCCATCAGAGTTCTCTGTCTTCTCAGGACAGCACGGCTCTGAGCGGAGAGCTTGTCTCTCAGGTAACAGCAGCACAGAGACACCGGCATTGACAGTTTTATATCCCTCTCTGACAGAGACCGTCCGGTCTGTCCTCTCTCGCAGGAGATGACAGAGGACACACAGCTGATCTCTCCCTTCTCCCCCCTCCCCTCTCCTGTGTGCTCCGCGGACAGTCAAGTGTGAAGCTAACGAGCTCACATTTCCCGCAGAGCACACAGGAGAGGGGAGGCGGGAGAAGGGAGAGATCAGCTGTGTGTCCTCTGTCATCCCCTGCGAGAGAGGACAGACCGGATGGTCTCTGTCAGAGAGGAATATATAACTGTCAATGCCGGTGTCTCTGTGCTGCTGTTACCTGAGAGACAAGCTCTCCGCTCAGAGCCCTGTGAATAGTAACCCCGCTGGGCCCCCCCACAGTGACAGAATGCCAGGGCCCCGTCACTAGTGCGACTGTGGCAACCCTGGTAATTCCGCCACTGCTTTTGGCCTTTGTAACGCCCCGGCAGTATTCCAGGAATTTATTAACAATGTCCTCCAAGATTTGTTGCAGTTATGTGTGGTGGTTTATCTTGATGATATCCTCATATTTTCCAAGTTCCTGGAGAGCCACCACACAGATGTCTGTGGTGTGCTTCAGAAATTAGGAGAGAACAATCTCTATTGTAAACTGGAGAAGTATGAGTTCCATCGGGAACAAGTTAAATTCCTGGGCTATGTCATTTCCACTGCTGGTTTTTCGATGGACCCAGAGAAACTTTCAGCAGTCCTACAGTGACCTCGACCCGTGGGGTTACATCCTCTACAGCGTTTCCTGGGTTTTGACAACTATTATTGGAAGTTTATTCGTAACTTCTCGTCTTTGGTCAAGCCCCTGACCGATATGACCAGAAAGAACGGTGACCCACAGAGCTGGTCTCCAGAGTCCATTAAGGCCTTTGAAAGTCTCAAGGCTGCCTTTGTTTCTGCTCCTGTGTTGGCACATCCTGATCCTATGTTACCCTTTATCCTTGAGGTTGATGCTTCTGAGACTGATGTTGGCGCCCTTCTGTCTCAACGTCCTACCTCTGAGAGTGCTATGCATCCTTGTGGCTACTTTTCCAAGAAATTGTTACCTGCCAAGTGTAATTACGAGATTGGTGACAGAGAGTTGGCAATCATTTTAGCCCTGAAAGAATGGAGACATCTCCTTGAAGGTACCACTGTGCCGCTTCTCATTCTTACTGACCATAAGAATCTTGCATTCTTGTCTGAGGCTAAACGCCTCTCTCCCAGAAGGGCGCGATGGGCTCTTTTTTTGTCACGTTTCAATTACATTGTCTCATTCTTACCCGGTACTAAGAATGTAAGGGCTAATGCCTTGTCACGACAGTTTTCCTCCACTTCCAAGTTGGAGTCGGTTCTGGTTCCTATGATTCCTCCTGATCGTATACTGGCTACGTTTCGCACCAGTCTTACTTCTCCTTTGGGTGACAAAATTCTTGCTGCTCAGGTCGATGCTCCTTCTGAGAAACCTTGCGACAGCTGCTTTTTCCCAGAGTGTCTCAGTTCTTCCGTGCTCCAGACTTACCATTCTCCCAAGGCAGCTGGCCACTCTGGTAAGAATCAACTCGTTTGGGCCATTTCCCAACAATTCTGGTGGCCTAGTCTACGTAATGATGTAACTGCCTTCGTAGCTGCCTGTTCCCTATGTGCTCAAAGTAAGACTCCACGACACCTTCCAGTGGGCCTCCTACAACCCATACCCAATGAAGAGAGGCCCTGGACCCACCTGTCTATGGATTTCATTGTGGAGTTGCCCAACTCCCAAGGCAACACAGTTATCCTTATGGTGGTTTACTGGTTCTCAAAGATGTGTCATTGTATTCCACTTAAGAAGTTGCCTACTTCTAAGGAACTAGCTTCCATTTTTGCTCAGGAGATCTTTCGCTTACATGGGCTACCCAAGGGGATTGTCTTGGACAGGGGTAGTCAGTTTGTGTCCCGGTTCTGGTGAGTGAATTCAGATTGCTTTCTCCTCTGCATATCACCCGCCGTCTAATGGGGCAGCAGAACGAGCCAATCAGTCCTTGGAGCAATTCCTACATTGCTATATTTCTGACCATCACAACAACTGGTCAGACCTATTACCCTGGGCGGAGTTTGCTCACAACTGTGCCTTGAACTCTGCTTCCCGATTGTCTCCGTTTATGTCTAATTATGGTTTCCAACCTTCCATTTTGCCTGACTCGTTTGTTCCGCAGAGTGTTCCTGCGCTAGAAGAGCATCTCTGTGGTCTTCGTTCCACTTGGGCACAAGTCCAGGAGGCTTTGTGTCATGCTAATGATAGGTACAGACTCCTTGCTGACCGCAGACGCCTGCCTGCACCTTCCTACCAGGTTGGGGACAGGGTCTGGCTGTCATCTCGCAACCTCAGACTTCGTGTTCCCTCACTGAAGTTCGCACCTCAGTTTATTGGGCCTTTTCGTATCCTTCGCAGGACTGACTCAGTGGCTTACGCGTTGGACCTTCCTCCTAGTATGTGAATCTCAAATGTGTTTCATGTCTCCTTTTTGAAACCGTTGGTCCACAACTAATTTACCACCTCGGTGCCACGTCCTTACCCTATACAGGTTGAGAACCATGAGAAGTATGAGGTACAATCCATTGTTGATTCCCGCAGGTTCCGTGGGCGCATACAGTACCTGGTGCATTGGAAGGGGTACAATCCGGAGGAACGCTCCTGGGTCTCATCCTCGGACTTACATGCTCCTGCCCTCCTCCGTGACTTCCATCAACATTTTCCCCTCAAGCCCAGTGGTCCTCCGAGGGGGAGGGGTCGTTGAGGAGAGGGGTACTGTCAGGGCTGGCTCAGCCCTTCCTTCTCTGAGCTGGCCGCTCAGCTGTCGGCTAATTGCCAGCTCTCATCTCTCTCCACAGTTAACCAGCTGTTGTGGATCTGCTCGTCAGTCCTGCCTACTTAAAGATCTCCAGCTCATTTCATTCCTGCCTTCGCCTTGGTCACATCACAAGAAACCATCTACTGCATTCCGGTTTAAAGACTGGCTTTGCTGACATCCCTTCTGGCTCCTTATCCTGCTTGCTGTTCCTCTACTTGGATCCCTGACTTCTGACCTGGCTGATTACCCGATCTGGTTACTGAACTGTGGCTTGGCTGATTACCCGATCTGGTTACAGAACTGTGGCTTGGCTGACTACCCGATCCAGTTACTGGACTCTGGCTTTGCTTTGACTACGCTTACTCTATTTACCTTTTTATTTTTATTAATAAACAAGTGTGATTTTACTGTACTTCTGTCTCAGTCTGGTTCATGGTTTCTGACAGTGCCTCCTGTCAGCGCTGAATGCAATCTGCCTTCCAGCATGGCTCTGAGCTGAGAGCGTCTCTCTCATGGAACAGCTCAGAGCCTGAGAGCCGGCATTGATGTCTCTCTCTCCGTTCCTTCTCTCGCACTGAATGATACACAGCTGATCCACTCCTTCTCCCCCACCCCTCTCCTGTGTGTGCTCCAGGGAAGTCAAGTGTGCAGCTAAGGAGCTCACACTTCCCGCAGTACACACACAGGAGAGGGGAAGGGTAGGGGAAGAAGGAGTGGATCGGCTGTGTATCATTCAGTGCGAGAGAGGAAGGAGGGGAGAGAGAGACATCAATGCTGGCTCTGACATCACTGGTTGCTAGACGCAAGGCGGTTATAGCAATCAGTGGCCGGGAGTAGACTCAGGAGGTGGAGGCGGAGCTGGAGCCAGCAACACAGCGGCTCAGTCCATACATGTCCCCTGCATTCCCAGTGTCCGTTTTTTTAGTTGGGGGGGCACATAGGGGGCACAGTATAATGTTGGGGGGCCATGGCCCTCTCTGGCCCCCCTAGTGACGCCACTGCTCATAGGTAGAGACTTTCAGCTCTGATCGTTGAATCGTTCAGCTCAGTGCTAATCTATTTATAGCAAAACTGTGGCTGCTTTTATCATTTGTGAGGGAGAACTTGTCAGGAGTTATTAGGCTGATAACTAGGGTTGCACTGATACCGATACTAGTATCGGTATCAGTGCTGATAACGAGTGTTTGCACAAGTACTTGTACTTGTGCAAATGCTCTGAAGCTTGACCCGATACCTGGGCTGTCAGGGGTGATCAGTACGGTGGTGGGGGGAGTTACAAGCACCGAGCTTCCTGTACAGATTTTAATAAAGCGGCTGACAGCTACTTCTGATTCTCTCCCTCCCACGGCTTTCAGCTGCTTTATTGAAATGTATACAGGGAGATCTGTGCTTGTAACTCTCCCCACCGCACACAGATCATTCTTGACTGTCCTGTGTCTTCCCCTCTGTGCTCCTCCGGGCCCCCTCCATGTCTTCTGTGTGCTCTGTCCCGGATCTGTCAGGTTGGAGAGCAGAGGAATGAGCTGGTAAATATGCCATTTACCGGCTCCTTCCTTTTTTGAATGCACAGAGTCAGTGATCACTGCCTTTGTCTATTCCATTGTAAACTGTCTCCTGTCCATTTATCTTCAGTGCAGCTGAGGCTGCAGAAAAAGGGACTGGGGAATCTCTGTCCTCAGTTCCTTGCCCTGTCTCAAAGGGGAGATGTCAAAATAAAAAAAATAAAAAATAAATAAAAAATAAATAAAAAAAACTACTGACAGTCCACCAAGCTATTCTCAAAAAAAAAATAAAAAATAACGCCACTTTAAGAATGTTTCCATTCGCCAGACACATGGCGGTCTATGGAAAGCTTCCCAGCTTGCAATCAGCTGACTGCAAGCTGGGAAGCTGATTTGCCCATCTTTAGGGAGTGTTCAGGGTGCAAGCGATGCGCCCGCAAACACTCCCACTCTTCACTGATTTGTCTCTGTCCTCCTTTCCTATATATTAATTGGCGGGGACAGGAGGACGGCGGGTGGTGCTTTTTGCGGCACCACTTCTGGTTTCCCAGCTCACTGCTGTGTGGAGTGGACCAAAACGTGGAAGGCATGAGCGGCCGTCTCCACCAAGCATCATTATGCATCCCTCGGATTCCCTCCTACAACTTAAGGCAAGCATAAGAATCCCCCTGACACAGTGGTGTCACTAGGGGGAGTGGCACCCAGGTGACACCAGCAGAGGGGTGACACCATCCTGAGGGAGGTGGAGAGCCCTTGGTCCCGAAGGCAGATAGAATACCGGCACCGCGCTAGCCCTGAGTGAGACTGCTCAGTCTCACTCTCACTGCGGTTGCCTCTTGTCGCAAGCCCGCCGCTCCGGAGAGTGACAGTCTGAGCAAGCAACTCTCCGGGTGGCTGCACGATGAATCCTGTTCCGCTCCCTGCAGATTTGCATAAGGGGGGTCTTTACTGATGTTGGGGGGGTGGATTGTCCTGGGGGTCTGTACTGATGGTGGGGGGTGGTTTGTCCTGAGGGGGTCTGTACTGATGGGGGGGTGGTTTGTCCTGGGTAGTCTGTACTGATGGGTGGCGGGGGTTTGTCCTGGGGGAGTCTGTACTGATGGGGGGGTGGTTTGTCCTGGGGGGCGCTGTACCGATGGTGGGGAGGTAGTTTGTTCTGGGGGGTCTGTAGAGATGATAGGAGGTGGTTTGTTCTGGGGGGGTCTGTACTGATTGTGGGGGGCTGGTTTGTCCTGGGGGCGGTACTGATGGGAGGGGGTTGATGGTTCTGGGGGTTCGGTGCTGATGGGGGGTGGTTTGTCCTGGGGGGTCTGTACTGATGGTGGGGCTAGATTGCCCTGGGTTGTCTGTGCTGATGGTGGGGGGCTGGATTGTCCTGGGAGGGCCTGTGCTGATGGTGGGGGGCTGGATTGTCCTGGGAGGGTCTGTGCTGATGGTGGGGGGGGGGTGGTTTGTCCTTGGCGGTCTGTACTGATAGGGGGGTGGATTTCCCTGGTGTGGTCTGTGCTTGTGGTGGGGGTTGTTTTGTTCTGGGGGGTCTGTACTGATGGTGGGGGGTGGATTGTCCTGGGGGTCTGTGCTGATGGTGGGGGGGGTGGGGTGGTTTGTCCTGGGGGGACTGATCTGTGAGGTTGATCTGTATACCCTGATCTGTGAGGCTGAACTATATACCCTGATCTGTAATGCTGAGCTATATACTCTGATCTGTGAGGCTGAGCTACAGTGCCTCGCAAAAGTATCCCCCCCCCCCTTGGCTTTTTACCTTTATATGTTATGGATCAGAACACAATAGTCTAAGTTGGTGAAGTAAAATTAGAAAAATATATACATAAAACTATTTTTCAGAAATAAAAAAATGATAATTGGCATGTGCGTATGTATTCACCCCTTTGTTATAAAGCCCATAAAAAGCTCTGGTACAACCAATTACCTTCAGAAGTCACATAATTAGTGAAATGATGTCCACCTGTGTGCAATCTAAGTGTCACATGATCTGTCATTACATATACACACACCTTTTTGAAAGGCCCCAGGGGCTGCAACACCTAAGAGGCACCACTAACCAAACATTGCCATGAAGACCAAAGGAACTCTCCAAACAAGTAAGGGACAATGTTGTTGAGAAGTACAAGTCAGGGTTAGGTTATAAAAAAAATCCAAATCTTTGATGATCCCTAGGAGCACCATCAAATCTATCATAACCAAATGGAAAGTATATGGCAGAACAGCAAACCTGCCAAGAGACGAGCGCACACCAAAACTCATGGACCGGGCAAGGAGGGCATTAATCAGAGAGGCAGCACAGAGACTTAAGGTAACCCTGGAGGACCTGCAGAGTTCCACAGCAGAGACTGGAGTATCTGTACATAGGACGACAATAAGCCGTACGCTACATAGAGCTGGGCTTTATGGCAGAGTGGCCAGAAGAAAGCCATAACTTTCATCAAAAAACAAAATAGCACATTTTGAGTTTGCGAAAAGTCATGTGGGAGACTCCAAAAATGTATGGGGGAAGGTGCTCTGGTCTGATGAGACTAAAATTGAACTTTTTGGCCATCAAAGAAAACGCTATGTCTGGCGCAAACCCAACACATCACATCACCCAAAGAACTCCATCCCCACAGTGAAACATGGTGGTGGCAGCATCATGCTGTGGGGATGTTTTTCAGCAGTCAGGACTGGTCAGAGTTGAGGGAAGGATGGATGGTGCTAAATACAGGGATATTCTTGAGCAAAGCCTGTACCACTCTGTGTGTGATTTGAGGCTAGGACAGAGGTTCGCCTTCCAGCAGGACAATGACCCCAAACACACTGCTAAAGCAACACTTGAGTGGATTAAGGGGAAACTTTTAAATGTGTTGGAATGGCCTAGACAAAGCCCAGACCTCAATCCAATAGAAAATCTGTGGTCAGGAAAAAAAAAAAAATTTAAACTTACCTAAACCCTTGTTGCTAGGCAGTCTTCCTAATCTGCCTCTTCCTATTCCGCGTGAGTTCTTCTCCTCGGTGAGCGGCCCCGTTGTCTTCTGGGAACTGTGTGTGTTCCCAGAACACCACGGGGCCATTCACAGAATGGAGCGCCGCGCCGCTCGCACATGCGCAGTAGGAAACTGGCAGTGAAGCCGCAAGGCTCCACTGCCTGTTTCCCTTTCCTAGGGTGGCGGTGCCGGGACCCGAAAGCCGAGGGACGGGTCGGCTTTGGGCGGCCGACATCGCGGGCACCCAGGACAGGTAAGTACTTACTTAAAGTCAGCAGCTACAGTGTTAGTAGCTGCTGACTTAAATTTTTTTTTTTTTTAGGACGGAATACCGCTTTAAAGATTGCTGTTGACAAGCACAAACCATCCAACTTGAAGGAGCTGGAGCAGTTTTGCAAGGAGGAATGAGCGACCCTAAAAAGCCTTCAAAGCGCCACTGCCAAGGCGCTTTGCAGGCCCTGCCCATTGATTTCTATGGGCAGGGGTGCTCTAGGAGCGGTGTATACAGGAATACATACAGGAATTTTTTGGACGTCCTGCCAGCGCACTGCTCCAATGTGAAAGCATTCAGGCTCTCACACTGGGATTGCAGATGAGGCTTTTTTCAGGCGCTATTTTTAATGCTGAAGTGCCTGAAAAATGCCTCCAGTGTGAAAATGGGTCTAATCTCCTGTATTATGTCTGCAGTCTCTGACCGTCTCCTGTACCATGTCCGCAGTCTCTGACTGTCTCCTGTACCATGTCTGCAGTCTCTGACCGTTTCCTGTACCATGTCTGCAGTCTCTGATCATCTCCTGTAGTATGTCTGCAGTCTCTGATCTTCTCCTGTAGTATGTCTGCAGTCTCTGATCGTCTCCTGTAGTATGTCTGCAGTCTCTGATCGTCTCCTGTGCTATGTCTGCAGTCTCTGATCATCTCCTGTGCTATGTCTGCAGTCTCTGATCATCTCCTGTGCTATGTCTGCAGTCTATGACCATCTCCTGTACTATGTCTGCAGTCTCTGATCATCTCCTGTACTATGTCTGCAGTCTCTGATCATCTCCTGTATCATGTCTGCAGTCTCAGATCATCTCCTGTAGTATGTCTGCAGTCTCTGATCATCTCCTGATCATCCACTGATGGTGGGGGGGTTGAAACGCTGCGCAGCACCACCTCCCTGAAATGGGTTTACCACCTCCCTGAAATTAGTTTTGGCAGGTTGGGATGTCTGCACATACACTTTCCAACCAGCATTTGTTTTCCCTTACACTTTTTTTTTAAATATACGTTTTTATTAATTTTCCAAAAAAAAACAGACAACAAACAAAAATGAATATTATTTGCAGCAATTAAAGAAACTATATACATAGAAAACAAAACACACACACAAAAAAAACAAACAAACCCCACATACATACATACATACATACATACATTGGTCATACCTGGTTCCTATGCCAGTTTGATTTTAGAGAAAGGTGTCATCCCGTGTTACATATGTACACCTAGAGGCCAATAACTAATGGAGAGATTGCAAAGAGTCATATTCCTCTAGGAGGCTATTGAGGCTGTAGAGGGGTCCGGGAGCCATTTGGACCAAACCTTTTCATATTTGAGGAGACAACCCCTATTTATATATGTTTCTTTGTATAATGGTAAGCTATTATTAATGAGTTGTTTCCACAAAGTCAGCGATGGGGGGGTGGTTTTCTTCTAGCTGAGAGCTATGGCTTTACGAGCATAGAACAAAAGCAGCCCCACCAGAGTGCGCCCTGCTGTCGTAGGAATAAATTGCTCTATCAGACCTAAAATACATATTGGCATTGATCGTTGCAGTGGGATATATGTTATTTTGAATATAAAAGCTAGTATTTCTTCCCAATACCTTTACGATAGCTGGGCAAGTCCAGAATATATGGGTAAAGTCTCCAGGAATCTCCCCACATCGCCAGCAGCCAGGAGTCTGAATTAATTTTATTTACTATATGGGGGGTGTAATATGCCCTGTGGACTATCTTAAACTGAATAAGTCTGTCTCTCAAGGAGACGAGAGAGTTGAAGGGAGAGTCCCATATATTATCCCAATCATCCTCATTAAGTTCAGGGATATCCTTAGACCATTTTGATCTTAATTTCTCTAAATCAGGGAGAGAGGCAGTTGTTAAGTGAAGATACAATTTAGATGCGGCATTCTTTGTGCAATCCAACCTAAGAAGCTTCTCTAAGGCAGATTGGACTAGTTGTAGAGGAGAGCCAGAGAATTGACAGCTGAAGGCATGGGAGAGTTGAAGGAAACGAAAAGAATACGACAGAGGGATATTGAAATCCGAGATTAGTTGGGAAAAAGAAATCAAAGATTTATCCAAAATAATCTGTGTCACTGTTTTTATCTTAAAATTAGTCCAAGCACAGGGGTCGGGTAGTGAATAGAAATGCTCCAGAGTGGGATTTAACCAGAGGGGAGCATAAGGTGATATTGCCTGTAGGGGATATTGTTCAATTTTGAGGCCCTCTCCCCATACACGTAGCATGGTAAGCATAGATGGTGTCAATGAATATGGAGCACGAGGGCCCCGAAAGATCAAAAATTTCAGCGCCTCTAGGGATCCCAGCACTGCTGCTTCTACCTGAGTAGCGGAATTTGAGGTATCTGGGTTAAGCCACCAGGCCGTAGTTACTAGTTGAGAAGCCAAGTAATATTTATGGAAATCTGGACATGCCAGGCCACCTTGGGAGGTCGGGCGTACCAATGTTGCCCAGCTATACCTAGGGGGCTTTGATCTCCATATGAATGCTGAGAAAATACGATGTAGCCTTGCAAAGAAAGATTTAGGGATCCACTGGGGAGAGTGTCGAAATAAATATGTGAATTTAGGTAATACATTCATTTTTATTAAATTTATGCGTCCTAACAATGAAAGGGGTAATGACTCCCATGCCTTCAGCCGTTGTTGAGTCTCCTGGATCACAGGTGTTAAATTTAGGGATATATAGTCTGAAACCTGTCTGGAAACCACCACCCCTAGATATTTAAAATTCTCCACCCATCTTAGGGGGGTATCCATATCAGCAGTAGCACGAGCCGCAGAGTCTATAGGAAATAGAAGTGACTTTTCCCAGTTTACTTTAAGGTCTGTGACTGCGGAGAAAGAATTGAGGACCTGTAGGGCCCCCCTAAGTGATGGTCCTGCATCATTAAGAAAGAGGAGTAGGTCGTCCGCATACAAGGCGACCCTTTCCTCCAGCCAGCCAACGCGCAATCCCTTAACATGAAGGGAAGTACGGAAAGCCTCCGCCAGTGGTTCTATCGCTATGGCGAAAAGGGCTGGAGAGAGGGGGCAGCCCTGTCGAGTACCCCTTGACAGAAAAAAAGACTGTGATAAGCTACCTCCCAACTTGATAGCTGAGGTGGGGTTTTGATAAATTATCTGTATCCATTTAATAAAGATCAGGGGGAACCCCATCCTTCTAAGGACCTCCCAAAGAAAAGGCCACTCGATAGTATCAAAGGCCTTTTCAATATCTAAGGAGGCCACCACCCTAGTACCTTCATTCAAATGCTTTGCATGTATATTAGTAAACAAACGTCTCAAATTTACATTGGTTGACCTGTTGGCCATGAAGCCAGTTTGATCAATATCTACAACAGATGGTAATAGTGGTTGTAGTCTGATGGTAAGTAATTTAGTAAAAAATTTAAAATCTGTATTAAGTAGGGCAATTGGCCTATGGGAGGCACACAATGAGGGATCTTTTAGATCTTTATGAATTAGTATAACATGGGCATGGCTCATAGAAGTTGGAAGGGCTCCATCTGTCAGGCATTGAGAATAAAGTTGTGCTAGGTTGGGAGCTAATATATTCCCATGTGTCTTATAAAACTCTATGGGGAGGCCATCTGGACCCGGAGACTTCCCCCCGCGGAAATGATTCGATTGCTCTCAGTACCTCCTCCGGGGTTATTGGCCCCACCAGAGATTCTCTTTCTTTATCTAAAAGCCAGCCTAATGCCAATGGGTCTAGCCAGGATGCCAAATCCTTGGGCTGAAAGTCAGAAGGCAACACAGAGGTATAAAGAGAACTATAATATTGGCGAAAGACCTCTAATATATCTGGTAATAAAGAAACTGATGCACCTGAGGCAGACACCACATTGGGAATCACTGTTGGAGGATAATCTGGCTGTGCCAACATCGCTAGAAGACGACCATTACGGTCCCCCTGTTCAAAGAACATTTGTTTATTCCGATGTAGATCTAATCTGGTGATCTCAGTAAGATGGAGATGTAGCTTACGTTTTACAGCATTCAGGAGGTCAAAATGGATATTAGTAGGGTCAGTAGTATAAATATCAGACTGACGTTGCACAGCTTGCTGTAGCGCTGTTGCAATGGCTGCCTGTTCCCTGCGAATCCCAGCAATAGAGGAGATATATTGTCCCCTGGAAAAGGCCTTGAAGGCGTCCCATATCATTGCAACAAAGGAGGATCCCTCATTAAACTCCCAATATTCCGCCAGTCGTGGTGTGATATTGGTCGTCAGGTCTACATGAGAAAGCCAGTGGGTCCCCAAGCGCCATAGGGCTGCAGTTTTATAGGATGGGGCATGAATTTTAAGAAGTAATGGCGAATGATCTGAGAGTCCGCTGGGTAGATATGATACATCTAATACATCAGACAGCATAGTCGGATTAGCAAAGGCGAGGTCAATACGAGAAGAGGTTTTATATGTGGCAGAAAAACAAGAGTAAGCTCTAGTCTCAGGATGTTTCCACCTCCAGACCTCAGTTACGCCCATTACTTGAGTCCAGGTAAGTAAATCTGTAGAAAATTGTTTTGGGGGGAACAGGTCTGTCCAGGTCAGGGGCCATAATAGCATTGAAATCACCCATCAACAACAGTTTTGCCGGATAATACGAAATTACTTTCTCCAAGATTGAGTATAGGGTGGACGAAGAAAAAGGAGGGGGAATATACACCCCTACTACTATATATCGCGTACCCCACACCGTAAATACTATTATTACATATTTGCCTTGGGGATCAGTATAGACCTGTTCCATTATACATGGAAGAGATTTACTGATTAATATCGATACTCCTCTTGCATATGTAGAATAAGAAGAATGAAAGGCTTGCTGAATCCATGGCTTTTTTAGTGCCAAACACTTGCTGCCCCTGAGATGCGTCTCCTGTAAAAGCACCATATGTGGAGAATATAATTTAAGGTATCTAAAAAGTATCGCCCTCTTAAACTTAGAATTAAGTCCCCGAACATTCCAGGATAATATTCTGAAAACGGAGACATCACGTGTCGTCATTATACATCAAATTATAAATGAAAGAAGGAGAAGTAGAAAACAAATTTAATCTAGGTGTACACCCTAATGTACATCTCAGGGGCAGCACCAATCCAGGGAGTCTATACCTGGTAATAGCATAACCAATGCATAACCAATCATTCCAAACAAAAACATATACACATACAACACCAATAAACAATACCCAAGATGACAAAAGGGTATCTATCCTGCCCTCATCTGGTAGCCAGATCAGGCTTTTACCCAAAAAAAACAAAAAAGGAAACCCTAAAAAATTTAGTTAGCAACAGTTTGTTAGTAACCGCTTGGTGCTGTAGCGCAGCACCTAGGTAGGGGAAATCTGGTTCAGAAATCGGGGGGAAAAAAATAAACAAATAAATAAAACAGAGAAAAGAAAACAAACAGCTCCGTGCATCAATTGAAGCAGCTTTCCCAATACCTATGGGGTAAAATAAAGGTGATTGCTTGTCGGCCATGGCCAACACTAAAAAAGGGTCTAGGAAGAAGAGGGGGGAGAGGGGAAGAGGGAAAGGAGGGAGGGGAGGGGAATTTTTTTATCACCTATTGCCATTGATTTCAGCTAGTCCCTCAAAAAAAAAAAAAAAAAGAGAAAACGGAAGGGGGGGCTTCTATACTGAAACAGACACAAGCCGACTTAGAATGCAAGATAATATGATATAATAATAATAATAGAAATTGATACAAATTTAATACAAGGGAAAGAAAAAAAAAAAAAAAAGAAAACAGCAGCATTACCCAAAAAAAAAGAAAGAAAAAAAAACAAACTTAAGCATAGAATATATGTGAAGCATGTATACCCCTATATATGTATATATATATATATATATATATATATATATATATATATATATATATATATATATATATCTCCATACACATATATATGCATACATATGCATACTGACCCACCCCCACTCCAACCCATGTGTATATAAAATACACTGCCTTAAAAAAAAAAAAAGGGGGGGGGGGGGAGGGGTATGATAGGCAAACATTTAGCAAACATACATATCAGAGTAATAAAACAGTAATGCAACAATAATGAAACAATAATGGAGCCATAATGAAACCCCCCCCCCCAAAAAAAATACATATATATAATGATAATACAATACAAAAAAACAAAACAAAACAAAACAAAACACATTTTTCCCTTTTCCCCTTCTTTTTTTTTCCCTCTAGCAAATTAATAATTAATTAGTATGTAACAAAAAAAGAAAAAAGGAGAGAACCAAAAAAAGGGGTTGTGCAGTCATCAACGAGTGTCCAACCAGGCTAAAACAGCTTCTGGTTTATCAAAAAAAAGGGTGTTGTCACCATCAATAACTCTCATCTTGCTTGGATATAGAAGACTAAATTTTAAGCCTTTGTCCTTCAGCCTCCTGCGAGCCTCTGTAAAGGATTTACGCCTTTGTTGTACTTCCTGGGAATAATCAGGAAAAAAAAAAAAAGTTTTTTATCCTCATACATAGTGTCAGGTTTAGACCGAGCTGCAGCCAGGATGCGGTCCCGGTCCCTATAATTAAGGAACCGGAGCAAAAAAGGACGCGGTGGTGTTCCCGGTCTAGGGGGGGCTGGTGGAACCCTATGAGCCCGCTCGATGACAAAGGTAGGTGGCAGGTCGGTCAGGCCAAACAGATCTATGAGCAATTTCTCGGTAAATGCAGTGGGGCATGAGCCTTCTGCTCGCTCAGGAAGGCCTATAATTCGGATATTATTCCTCCTTAAACGATTTTCGGTATCTATAGCGCGATTTTGTAGAGCACATACCTGTAATTGTAAAGCCTTAAGGTCTCTAGAGTCCGACCTGACCTAATCCTCCACACCTGAGATCCGGTCTTCCACCTCAGTGATTCGCATCCGAAATTTGTCCAGATCCTGACGAATAAGGCTGACATCTGTTGCTACAAAATCAATCTTTGATGTTAATGCTGTTTTACACTCAGCAATTGCTGCAAGAATAGCTGCTCCTGAGGAATGTACTGTGTCTCCTGTCTCTATCTCTGTCAGAGATTGCTTGCTGACAGGCATAGTGCTGGCCGGCCCACGTCCCTTACACTTTTTTAATTCTTATTTTATTTCACATTTATTTGCATGTAACACACTTTTCTTATTCACTTTTTCATTCACCATTTTTTCTTACCATCACACCCTCACACAAACAAATATTCATTTCATCAGCTTTTCCTTTCCACACAAAACTATACTATTGTCATAACAACATACACACGCATCAAATAACAAAAACAAATAATTACAATAATATATGAACATATTAATACCTAACAATTACTTGGAACCTGATCGGCATCAATAATAAATACTTAAGATCTTCATAAAAGGAGACATACATTGATAATAAATATTTGGAGTCTATTCGATATCTTGCAATATGTTAGGACCTTTTTAGGATCCCCTCTTAAAATATTGTTGTCATTCGGAATTTGCTGCAGGTGTTGGCCTCCCTTACTGTCTGAGGGTGTCACTAGTGTGACTACTTGCAAGCCGTATCGGATCGAACATTTTCCACCTTTGGGATATAGATGGTTATGGACCTTCAGGGATCATCCAACGTTTTTTTTTTAAATTCTGGTCAGGAGATCTCTCTTTTCACCTTTCAGCGGTAACTATACCTTGTATATATGAAATTGAATACATGTTGGAATATCCCTTTTTGATATTTGAAATATTAAATATATCTCTTTATAGCAAACCAACTCCCTGAAGAAGACCACATGGGTCGAAACGCGTTGGGGCATCATCACAACAGACCAATGATATGTGATGTGGTAATTTTGTGTTTGCATTTCTGTAATGTGGAACGTTCTTGTTATCCCCTAACCAGAGTCTTTTTTAACGGCAACATGCCATTGAACTTCACATGTTCCCAATAAAATACTTTTATACAATTCCCTTTGCATTTGCCTGTATTGCTGCTTTAAAGCCCCCTGGGGAAACCTTCTCATATTACATTAGATGTTTAACCCCTTCCCAGCCAGTGTCATTAGTACAGTGACAATGCATATTTTTATCACCGATAACTTTATTAGTGTCACTGGTTCCCGCAAAGTGTCGGTTAGTGTCCGAATAGTCTGCCACAATATTGCAGTACTGCTATAAATTGCTGATCGCCCCCATTACTGATATAACAAAATAAAAAAAATTCCAAAAATATATCCCATGGGTTGTAGATGCTATAACGTTCGCGTAAAATCAATATAACCATAGTGGGATTTTTTTTTACCAAAAACATGTAGCAGAATACATATTGGCCTGAATTTATGAAGAAATTAGCTTTTTTTTTAAAAAAAAAAATATTGGTTATGTTTTATAGCAGAAAGTAAAAAATATATATTGTTTTTTAAAAATTGTCAGTCTTTTCTTGTTTGTAGCGCAAAAAATAAAAACCGCAGAGGTGATCAAATACCATCAAAAGAAAGCTCCTTTTGTGGGAAAAAAATTATATCAATTTTATTTGGCTACAGTGTCGCACAACCGCGCAATTGTCAGTTAAAGTAATGCAGTTCCTTATTGCAAAAAATGGCCTGGTCATGAAGGGGGGGGGGTAAATCTTTCAGAGGTCAAGTGGTTAAGTAACAATGCTGTGATCACTGAATATTCCCATCTCTTCTGTACTGTCATGGACATTTCCTCTTATCAACCATGGAATACATATATAAAGAAAAAAGGCCCTGGTACAACAATCACAACTCAAGCTGTACTCTACTTGCTGTATCTGGGAAATGCAATGGTTTTGAAACACAAGAGATCATTTGGATGCCAATGACCTGCTGCAGGAAATGAAACCTTAGCTTCAACAGTCTTGTATTGGTATATCCCGTTTTGTGCTGTGGCTTTTAAACATTGTGGTTACTAAGCTGTGACATGTAGTAATTTTCCTTTACCATTAAGTATGTTAAAATATATCATGATAAAGAATAAAACATTTTACAGAGCTAAAATAAATTCAAAGATACAGTCACAGACAAATCAATCCCGGTCAACATGAAATGGACAGACACTAAGGGATGTATTTATAAAAAGAATTTGTGTTGAAATTAGCCAAGCGAAAGTGCATGTACATTTGTTCTGCACAAATAGGACAAAAACAAATGTTATTAGACTATTTCCAGTGCTGGTAGAATGTTTTCATTTATTTAAAATGGAAAATATTGTTGTAGTACCCCCTAGCGTTGCTAGAGTGCTAGTGACAGGATTTTTGTTGTGTTAGTGTGTGTATAATTTCAGGCTTGGCTGACAGCCAAGCCTGTGTGTTTTTCTGGGTCAGGGGAGTGACTCAGGTAGGCTGGGTGACTCATTAGCAGTTTCTCTGGTGACTCCCCCTGCTATCTGGAAACTGGGAAAAGATTCCAGAAGCAGTTGGGAGGGGACTAGGAGGAGCTAGCTGGAGTGCTCTGAGGGCCCCAACCAATCCCCAGCAGAATGGTTGGCAGGGGGCAGGTCCCCTCAAATACTCAGGGTCAGCACAGCAGGGGCAGTGTGAGTTCGGGTGGACGATGGAGATAGAGTGTTAGTCTGTCGGAGACCTTTGAGAGTAGCTCCCCAGTCTAGGGGGGTGAACTCAGGCGTGGGCTCGGGTATGGAAAGGACCTTTCTTCATGACACACAGGGGGATTCTGACCAGGAGGCACGGGAGCAAGAAGTGGACAGCAGGAGCACACTGCCGGGCAAATCTCCAGGGTGTTTCCTCGACGAACCTGCACCTCCATGGTGACGGATGCGCCCCTGACCCTGCCCTCATTTGTCGGTTGATGCGGCCAACATTGCTGTGTCGGCAGCCTCTGTTTCCTGATGACGTCACAGCACTTTCACGTTTATATCTATCTACAGATAGATATAAACAGATACAGGATAGATAATGACATGGTTGGGCAAAACATTTGGACAGTCCCTGCATGTGTGGGTATTTGCAGCTTGGCCACGTCTATGTCTCCCAGTCTCTCCCTCTTTTGTGGGTCAGCTTGGTGGGCATACTAACACATCTTGTTGGCATATGCTACTGCATACATATCTCTTTTCTTGTTATGATGACCCTATGTGAGTATATATTACATGTCTGCCTCAATGTGATTCACTTGCTTGTTATAATGACTTAGGGTCCTTTCACACTGGGGTGGTTTGCAGGCGCTATTGTGCTAATAATAGCACCTGCAAACCGACCCGAAAGTGCCGCTGCTTTCATTCCAGTGTGAAAGCCCCGAGGGCTTTCACACTGGAGCGATGCGCTGGCAGGACGGTAAAAAAAGTCCTGCCAGCAGCATCTTCGGAGCGGTGAAGGAGCGGAGTGTATACCGCTCCTTCACCGCTCCTGCCCATTGAAATCAATGGGAAGGCGTGGCTATACCGCCGGCAAAGCGCCTCTGCAGAGACGCTTTGCGGTGGTTTTTAACCATTTCTCGCCCGCTAGCGGGGGGTAAAACCGACCCGCTAGCGGCCGCATACCGACGGTAAAGCGCCGCTTACAATAGCGGCGCTTTACCGCCGACGCCCGCCCCAGTGTGAAAGGACCCTAAATCTCACCACTGTACTATTATAATGTAGACTTTTGCACCCTTCTCTGACCCTGATGAAGGGAAAAAACATAACTCTGAAATGCATTGGGCTGTCCTGTGAACACCTCTAAGGATCTGGCCCCATACTTCACGCTGGCCAGCCTGGTGCTCCTGCACTTTTTACTTAGTGGGTGCTAGTTGTTTACAACATTGTGTCATCACGTTGTTTTTATTCATGCAGTTACCAATTGACCACATGGTCATGTTTTAAGATTGTCAAACAATAACATTTTTGTAATTTTTTACTATACCTTGGTTATACTGCTTTACTATTCCTTTGTTTGCCCCCAAAGTCCCATTTGGGGTATCGTTGTTCTTTGAGTATTTTACGGGATGTTGGCAGAATTCCTTCCCCAGTGAAGACCAGTGTCTATTCGGCCTTTCCCTTTATACGATCTCCAGGGAGGAAGACAGCCAGGAGGGCTGGTGAGTTTTACAGTCAGAGGACTGAGAGGCATGCCTGAAGGGACTGTGTACAAGCAATCTGGGAGTCAGTCTGGGAGGACTGTAAAGAAGTATCCAGGAGGGCTAGTGAAATGAGCAACGCTGTATCCTGGCCTAGGCCAACAAGGCCCAGTCCTAGGGCAATACTTTGCAGGGGGGCAACACGGAAAGAGTCCCAGCCGACTTGCTCTGTTAGTGCAGCGCCAGTCTTATGGGGTGGACTGGGCTGAGAGGTAAATAAGTCTAGCACCCCCATAAAGTGGCCGCACTGCTTCTGGGGAGGGGGGGCGCCACTTCTAATTTTGACTGTCCTATCATCCTGGACCACAAACCTTCCTCACTGTGCTATATGTTTTATGCTGCACCATTGGCATGGTTATATCTTCACTAGGGCAGTCAGATAACTCACTACCCCAAACCACACATGCATACAGACTTACCATATTAAAATGATGACACTGACACCTGCTGGATGTAAATGGCCTGCTCGGCCTTTTATTAACAAAAACCAAATAATAAATAACTTATTATTCAAACATTATTCCAGCTCCAATCCCACTCCTTGGTTGCAGGTCCCTGACGACCCCATCTTCAACTTTTGGTCTGTAATATTTCTTAGTTAGCATCTATCCCCAGCCGCCAAAATTGCCTCGAGGACCACTAACTTACCACAGACCCCCAACAACTTATTACCCGGTAGTCTAAACTTAAACCAGACCAACCGGGAAGACTCCATACCTGAGAATGGGTCCCCATTCTCTCAATACCTCATGTATTTTAACCTTATCGCCAAAGACCCAACCGCCACCGTGGCACCAGTGTAACACCTTACACTTGTGCCCCCCGCCACACCAGCAATGCTCTACGAATGCCATATTCCAAACCTAAAGCCCAGAGGTCAATCCCGACTGGGTTGAGATGTACTCCATCCCCTCGTAAGTACCTCCAGGTGTCCACCTCCAATTCCAGGTGTCTCACCACCACCCCACCATTACGGGCAACAAACCTGCCCACCTTCTTATTGACCTTTATACGAGTCTTATTAATTTTTTCAATAGACCGTGCCCCAAGCCAAGCGTGCTACAATGTCCGACCAGACTACAATCATGTCAGGGAAGGAGGTCCTCAATCTAAGAAAATCCCACTTAATATCTTTTATGACCTGTCTCATGGGTCTAATGGCTAAATCATTGCCCCCCACGTGGAGGACCAAAATATCTGGAGGCTGGTCCAGCCGTGCAAAGCGATGTACCTCAGGGTCCACCTTATGCCACATCATACCTGGCATCCCAATCCACCTGATCCTGCCTTCCTCTCTAGCCAGCCTCAACTGTCTCCCTTCTGGTCTAACATCCGCCCTTTTTGCCCCCCAAAAAACATATGAGTGTCCCATTATCCAGATGAGACATTGTGGAGGATCTGAAAAGACACAACAAAGACATACCAGCCAGAGACCACAAACAAAGATAAAACATGTAACATTCAATATGATAAACAAATTATAACAAATGTGGTCAAACATACAACCGATATCTAGTAGATTCCCACCTACCAATCTTTTTTATGGCCTCAGTGGCCGCCCCAATGCGAAATGAATGAGCTGCAAAATCCCCAGGGTTAAGGCCTGCTGCCAGTAGACATTTTCGGAAAACTGCCGTAAATTGAAACCTTGACAAACAAGAGCCATCAAGGTGCACTAACAACGCCCCATCCCCTTGTGGGCGAAGAGCTATGAACCGCTCTAATGCTGTCACTGGACAGAATTTTTTGCAATTTCCCCTGAATAATTCTACTACAACCCCTCTTCCGAGCTGATGCGTTTTTGATCGCCTTATCAAAATCTTCACTGACTCCCCCAAACACTGTACCTCCCCAAGCCGTAAACCCCCCGCTACCTGTTTAGAGAGTGAAACCAGCTCCCTGATTCTAAAGGCTCCAAAGAAGGCCAGCACGAAAGCCACACGGAAAAGTACCCGCTCATATTCCGATGCACAGACATCTTCCAGCTTTTCCAGAATTATTCCGAGCACTTCAAAAGACACCAGGCGTCTGGAATCCCTATTGGAACTGCCTTTGCGGTATCCCCGCAACGCCCGCCAGACCACAAAAGATTTTGTAAAGTCTCTGTAACCCGCCAACTGAAACAAAAAGGCCAAGGCCGCCATCTTTTTTCCTATAGCCGCCCCCAAAACACCATTTGAATAATTATTACATATAAACTTCAAAACCCATGCTTCTATATCCTCAGAATCATCCGACCCACCTAACCTCCAGCAGCGCGAACCATTCCTGCCACACTTTTGAATACGCCTTCCAAGATCCAGCGCTGAGAGACTGCCTGATCAATCCAGTGGCGACTCCAGTGCAATGTTCCTTAAACCTGGCAGACAAGGCTCCCCTGCAAAATCCGCCTCCGGTGCCAGCGTACGAAATTCCTCCCACTGGAAATGAGATAAAGCATCCGCTAACTTGTTATCCACCCCAGGAAAATGAACTGCGTATATAAAAGCATTGAGCCTTAAACAATTAAGCACCAAGTGACGCAACAACTGTATCACGGGGGGAGAAGCTGTGATATTATTAATCGCCGACACCACCCCCATGTTGTCGCAATTAAAAACGCACTTTTTTGTTCCTCAATACCTCTCCCCAAATTTCAACCACCAAAACAATAGGAAATAGCTCCAACAACACTAAATTCTTCAGGAATCCAACCTCCCGCCAAGTCGCAGGCCATGGCTCCGCACTCCATCGCCCTTGACAGTAAGCACCATATCCAGCGGACCCAGCCGCATCCGTGAACAAGACCAAATGAGCATTGCTAACCGGACCCGCCTGCCACAAGGAATGACCATTGAAAGATCCTAGAAAAGCATCCCAAATTTTCAAATCATTCCGCAATTCCTTGTTCAGGTGCACAAAGTGATTGGGCACCCGCACCCCAGATGTTGCTGCCGACAGCCGTGGGGCAAAAAATGCGACCCATGGGAATAATCCTGCAGGCAAAATTCAATCTAACAATGATTGCAGCTCCTTCAATCGTATCTTATTCCTGCCACTTGCCATACTCACCTCCCTCCGCAGTGCCACCAATTTGTCCTCTGGTAACCTACATTCCATGGCCACAGAAGTAATAGTGATTCCCAGAAAAACCAACTCCGAGGTCGGTCCTTCTGTTTTGTCGGCCGCCAATGGAATCCCGAACCTCTCAGCCAGGTGTAGAACCATCCCTAGCAAAACCCCACAACAGTGGGACTCTGGAGGGCCGATGCATAGGAAGTCGTCCAGGTAATGGATCACCGAGTTAACCCCAGCAACTTCCCTAACTGCCCACTCGAAAAACGAACAGGGCACAGGATATGGAACAACCCATTGGAAGGCAACGATCTATAAAATAAGACCCCTGCCAACAACACCCTAACAAGTGACAACTTTGGGGATGCACCGGTAGTAGCCGAAACGCTGATTCCACATCGGTTTTCGCCATCAGGGCCCCTCTCCCATGTTTTCTAACCCACGAGATCGCCTCATCGAATGATGTATAGGTAACCGCACAAACTTGCGGGTCAATACCATCATTCACCGAACTTCCCTTGGGGTAAGACAGATGATGAATCATCCGAAACTGCCCTCCTTCTTCGGAACCACTCCCAACGGGGAAACTATTAGACCTGGCAATGGTGGGGCAGGGAATGGGCCAGCCATCCGGCCTAAAGCCACTTCCTTGAACAATTTGGCCGACACCACCTCATGATGAAGGAGTGCCGACCTCAAATTTTGCGATACAGGAGGAACCTCCAGCATTGTGCTCGGAATTTTAAAACCCTCCCCAAATCACGCTCGCAAATATCGCAAACGCCTGCAACCATGCGCAGAATAAGCCTGCACCTCCTCTTTTCTTCCTCTTCCTTCTTGCTCTCGTCCGGCTTTACCCGATCTAGATTGAATTTCTCCAACGGGAGCAGAGAAGATATCTCCACTAACTCATCTTTCCATATTTTTTCACGCACGTCTTGCTTCAAATGAGCCCCTAGGGGTCCCTCGAAGCACACGTATACTTTGCACTTGGCCACATCTGCCAAACATACCTTTTCCGCGTCCTTGTCCTTCTGTGGCACTACCGCCACCGTCCGTCCATCTATGCTGCGTCCCTCCTCGATGACATCATCCAGCTGCGTCGCCGACACGGCCAGCACGCAGGCATCTCTCTGGCCAACTCTTTCAGGCCCTGACTGTGACCTGGAGGCGGGGCCTCTCAACTGACGTGTGCTGCAGGCTGTAGAGCCTCTACCATGAGGCAAGATGGCGTCCCCCCTGGGCGAACTGCCGGCCGCAACCGCGGAATGGTCGGTGCCCGAGGATACAGTTCTCCCGCATCGAGCCACCCCCCCCCCCGACTGGAGCATCACCAGATGCGGTGGCTGCATGAACTTGAGCCTGAATCACGATGGAGGGGACCGGCCCAGGAACCAGGTGAGAGCCACCCCTTCTAGGACTTTGCCGTGGACGGGGATTCCTCCCAGGCCCCCTGCCAGCTGACGAGGGTGTCTGCTTAGCAGGGGGGCCTGAAGGGGCCCAACTGGGTCTCCCAAGCCGACGCTGAGTCCTGGGGGTATTATCAGGGCTAAGGCGCTCCGGAAGCCTGGACCTCATAGACTGTGTGGAAGCAGGCCCCGATGTAGGGGGGCCCTGCTTCACCCCCTGCAGAGATGCCACAATCTGACTCTGTAGCCAGTCAGTGCCAAGGATCTCTGCTGCAGCCCTAAGCTGCCTAATAACTGCTCTAACTCACTCATGTCTCGTCGTCGCTCGCAGCCCTGAACTTTCCAACCTGCTTCTTCCTTCAACTGCTGACCTCTGAGTCTCACCTCCTGGACTTTACTTACCACCCCTCCCCCACTCATCTTATCCTCCAATCCAGTAAGACTAATACTTTCTAAAAACCCCTTCCTTTATTTAACCCTTTTTTTTCTGCTTAAGTTACTTACACCCTGTCATGTGCCTACATTTGCAATTTTTGGCTACGTACATGTCTTCTTAGTCCTCTCCATAAAACTATCAGAAATTTGTGCTTAAAGTAGAACTATAGGCAGCACTTTTTTTTCATTTTGGAAAGAGTAAGGGAGGGTTATAGCCCCTGTCAGTTTATTTTTTACCATTGTAGAGATTTCCCTTCACTTCCTGCCCCAAAGTCTTACAGGAAGTGAGAGGAAATCTATGCAAATTAAGGGAATTCATTGCCTGCCCACCCCCCCAGGCCCTCGGAACTAGTGCCCTCACTCAAAAATGTAAACAGCAAGGGTAGTGGCCTTGACAGGAAGGGGTGGGTCATATTTAAATTAGGGGGTGTAAGAGTTTAGTCAGGCCTAGGGCAGCACAAAATCTAAATACACTACTGGAAATGAGCAGCTGTAGCCAGGCAGGCTGTCAGCGCCTGAAGAGGTGGTGCGGTGATCAGTAGCCACAGAGAAGGACAGATAGCACCAAAGACCTCTCTATTTTTGCTACACACAAACGGGCCCGTGGTCCCTGCCTGCAAAGGGCATTTTACAAGGATCTGGCTGAGTCAGGGTTGGATAAAAACTACAGTGCTAGCTGGTCCTGGGAGTTGTAGTTCTACAAGCAAGTCTGTGCTGGAGATAGAAGAGAAGGGTGTATATAGTTATGTCCCTGAAGAGTTTCTACTGATCAAGTGGGCATCCCATAACTCTTCCTCATCCAAGTTCAATTCCCCTAAATAAGAAAAAAAAACAAAGCTGCAAGGACTGCTTCTTGTCTCAGGAGTGAATGAGAAATGTATGTGCCTGGCTGTGCAGGGTGGGAGATAACCAGCGGCTCCTGCGGGGGTAGCACTATGTTGTATTTGACTAATAGGTGGTGCTTAGTATCATAGAAAATTCCTATTATACTTTATGCCATCTAGTGACCAAATGTGGCATATTCTGTTTTAAATCAATGAAAAACATTCAGCTTGCACAGGAAATAGCCTGGTAACATTTGTTTTGTACATGCACTTTCAGTGGGAGAATTGCTATGCAAAGTTTTTATAAATACAGATCTAAAGGTGTACTGACCCTTATCTTTACATTATCATACAGTGCACTAACATAAATGAGAACCAGCAAGATGCAAAATAATCATTTAGGATTGGTACAAGACACAACACAACCCTGATCATATTTCCCATTATTTCAGATGAACATTAGACAACCAATACTTATGTGCAGAAGACAAGTTATTCATTTGTATACTTATAAAAATGCATGCTAATAGCTACCTCTCTGTGTAACTCAGAGGGCAGATTACAGTGGCATATACCAACAGCACTGTGGCACATACAGGTAGATCAGTAGCATATTATTGATTAGAAGAATTTAACAAGTATACAGTGGCTTATGTGGAAGGTTGGGGGGTGAAAGCAAAAGAACTTGCATCCGGTTCCTCACCCTATACCACTTGTAAATCCCTATATTATAAGGCAATGCATTATGTACCGTAATTATTTCTGGTTTGGGCTTACTGTAATTTTAAAAACCTGCGCCAGGTAGTGTCTGATAAAAGAACAGTGTTGCCAACCTACCAGATTGAAATACACTGAAACACCACCCAAAATTTACTGGCACCACCAAGTTTTTACTGGCATTTCCAAAATTAGTTTTGAGTGCAAATTTCAGTATTTAGGCTACACGTACAATATGCAATTGGCACTGATTTAGGGTAGATATTAGGGCAAAAAACATTTCCTATTTTATTTTCAATATAGTAAGTAGCTCAGGACGGGACTTGGGAGGGCAAGAAATTAGAATGGATAGGAGCACACACGCATTATTATTATTATACAGGATTTATATAGCGCCAACAGTTTACGTAGCGCTTTACAACTTGAGGGTAGACAGTACAAATACAATACACTTTGATACAGTAGGAATTAGAGGGCCCTGCTCCTTAGAGCTTACAATCTAAGAGGGAAGGTCAAGAGATACAAGAGGTAATAACTGTGGGTGATGTGCTGATTGAGAAGATAAGTGTACAGTTGTTAGGTGGGGGCCAGATAGGCTTCTCTGAAGAACTGAGTTGACTCTCACAGTGACATTGACAGCAGTATGCAGTAGCACTAATGATGATGACACCTCACCGACACGTCCCCTTCTGAGTCACAGCAAACTTTTTCTGTCACTGGGGTATTTACGGGCAGGAGAAAAGTGCCCGTTTTTTACTGGCTGACAGTAAAAATACTGACGGTTGACAACACTGTACAAGAATCTTTGTTTAGGGACATACTTCTATGTTTGTGATCTGAGTGAAGAAGTGACACACCCAATAACATAAAGTAAGCAGTATACAAGTAACTAGAGGTCTTGGAATTTTACACTTCAGTACAAAGATTTAAATGATCACATTTAAAACAAAAAATTGCCTGGTGGTCATAATTTCATATAACGAGGGCTTTCTTTTCAGCGGGCACGTGGGAAAAGCAGTTCCAGCACTGAATGTATGTAATAGCAAGGGGTGCTGGGTTGTGCTACAGTGTCTATTGATGCTGGCTACTGGGGGATCTGTTGTTGCTTGAGGGGATATATTTTGTGGGGGGTTAATTGTTGCTGTAGTGATCTATTGTTGCTGCTGGGGGGGGGCATATTGTCTCTGGAAGGAATTCATTTTTGCAGGGAGGAGGTCTATTGTTGCTGGGGAGGTTTATTGTCTCTGGCGGATGACCTATTGTTGCTGGGGTTAGTCTTATGTTGCTGGGGGGTCAGTTGTTGCTGGGAGGGATTTATTGTTGAGGGAGCAGTCTATTGTAGCTGGCTGCTGGACGGTCTATCGATGCTGTCTGTGGGGAGATCTGTTGTTGCTGCCGGGAGTCTATTGTTGCTGGGGAGGGTATTTTTTGCAGGTGGTCCATTGTTGCTGGGGAGGTCTACTGTTGCTGCAGGGAATCTATTTTACTGCTTTTCTTGTTATCATTAACAAATTCTATACAAATTACTTAGTACCACAAATTTTACTTGGTCCTATATTCTCTAAAAAAGGAAACCAAGGAACGGTGCTCGGAGGTAGGTAGGGGCAGAAACAAGGGGTAACTCCGAAAGGGGGGAATCCTGCACCTATTCTCTGAGAAAAAAAGCCTTGCATTTAACCAAACTTAACTCAGGAATTTTTTTTTTACTAAAGTACTCCTTTTACTACTGTCAGAAACCATGAAATCAGACCGAGACAGAAGTACAGTTAAATCACACTTGTTTAATAATAAAAGTAAAAAGAACAAACCTAGTCAAAACATAGCCAACGTTCATTAACTGGAACAGATAGTCAGCCAAGCCAGAAGTCAGGGATCAATGTTGTGGAACAGCAAGCAGGATCTGGAGCCAGAAGAAATGTCAGCAAAGCCAGTCTTTAAACAGGAACGCAGGAGATGTTTCTTGTGATGTTGACCAAGGCGAAGGTAGAGCTCCTCTGGACTGGACTGGCTTAAGTAGGCAGGACTGACAAGCAGGATCATCAACAGCTGAGTAACTGTGGAGAGAGATGGGAGCTGGCAATTAGCCGACAGCTGAGCGGCCAGCTCAGAGAAGGAAGGGCTGAGTCCAGCCCTGACAACTATACATCCAACAGAGTACCATATGCCATAGCTGGGGTGAACATTCCATTCACGCAAAAGAATGCGGGCAAACAGTCACCTATAACCAGAAAACAAAAATGTGTACTTAAAGAGGACCTTCAGCGTACCCTCCCATTTTCTTTTTCTCTGCCCCCCGCTTAACTGGTGGTGTTTTAGGCACAGGTCAGATACTCACCAGCCACTGGATCCAGCATTAGCCTGCTGTCATCCTTCTGTCAACACAGGTCCAACATCCACTGGGTCCCGCTCTGCCATCTTACTTTTGACTCCATTAAGACTCCTGCTGGCCCTTCCGGGTTTGACCAGCAGGGCCTCAAGATGATGTGCCACTAGCCCCCCCCCTACTTGAATGAATGACTAAAGGCCTCCTGAGATATGTTACGTCCCATCAGGCCTAGCAAGTACAGTGCATGTCATTCGTCTAGGACGTGCATTAAGGGTCAGGGTCGTGCTGTTTTTTCCAAAAAAAAGGTAAATTAAAAAAAACAAAAAAACACACACTGCCCGATTTGTGCAGACAAGGGGAGGAGGGGTAGAGAAGGTGGAAGATGATATACTGTAGAGCGTAAAGGTCTACTTTAATCACATATTAAATGTGTTGTTCTGATATAGTGTGCAGAATGTGTCTGTGTTCTCTTGGTACCCATTACAGTTCCAGTTGGGATTTAGCATAAAGCTGTACATTATAAAAAATGCTGACTTCTCAGGAACACTGTTAAATTTGTTTACTGACATTTTCTAATACGGTAATAACTATTCAGGAACCATAACTGCTTTTGCTTAGTTTTAGAAATGACCTTCTACCTTTTTTGTTTACAAGGTTAAAAAGTTCTGTCATGTAACCATGCATCTCTTCTTCCTGATAGTGGAGTCTGGGGTTACAGGACACTGTGCAGACACACAGTGTGCCTGTATTCCAAAGTCTGTTAAGTCTGAGGCAAGATGCAGACTGTGCTTGAGCAGGGGCATTCAAGAGGCAGGCTGCGATTTGGGGAGGGGGGGGGCATGGTGGCTGAACAATTTACCCAATAGAGGTATGCTGTGTGTTTGCACAGTACTTCTGAATAGCCTGCCAAAAGAATGACTACTGACCACACTAACACAGCTTCTGTGATTTGTGTAGTCAGTTTAGAAAACGTGTAGCACCCTCTAGTGTGCTAGATGTGAGAGAGTTTTTTTCCCAGGCTTGGCTCGATGACTCACAGGCAGCATCACTAAGACCTCCCATTTATTTCCAGAATGTGCTGGAACCTTCTGGAAAGAGGAGGAGAGGTGAGGTGGAGCTGTCTGGAGTATTCTGAGGACCCTGACTAATCCCCAACTTTGATTGGCAGGGGGCAGGCCTCCTCAAATACTCAGGGTCAGCCCAGCTGGGGAGGAGTTTGTTTGGGCTCGGGTAACGATAGAACGCTCTCAGTACACAAAGAGGTGTCCTGGACAGGAGGCATGGGAGCAAGTAGAGGACAACAGGAGGACACTGCCAGGCAAGTCTCCAGCCAGGAGGAACAACAAGTTGCAGCCAACAGGGCTCGTAAGTGACACGCGGTCAGCAGGACTGGGAGGCACGCCTGAGAGGACTGGGTGCAAGCAGTCTGGGATGGGTGCAGAGACAGTGGAGGGGACTGTGGTGGCAGTGGAAAAAGACAGCTGCAGTCAGGAGGCCTGAAGAGGTGGTACTGGGATCAGTATCCACATGGGACAGCTAGCACTAGGACTACTTTTTCTGTTACACCATAGAGGCCCGTGGTCTCTCCCTGCAAAGGGCATTTTTGCTTTGGGCCTGGCTAAGCTACTGTCAGGCCTGCAGTTCAGTGCAAGCTGATCCTGAGAGTGATAGTCTGCAAGCAAGTTTGTGCTGGAGAAAGAGGAAATTGTATATACTGGAGGTGTATATACAGTGCCTTGCAAAAGTATTCACCCCTTGGCTTTTTACCCATTTTGTTACATTACAGCCTTTAGTTCTATGTTTTTTTTTATCTGAATTATATGTGACCTTTCAGAACACAATAGTCTAAGTTGATGAAGTAAAATTAGAAAAACAATATATACATAAAACTATTTTTCAGAAATAAACTGATAATTGGCATGTGTGTATGTATTCACCCCCTTTGTTATGAAACCCTTAAAAAGCTCTGGTGCAACCAATTACCTTCAGAAGTCACATAATTAGTGAAATGATGTCAACCTGTGTGCAATCTAAGTGTCACATGATCTGTCATTACATATACACACCTTCTTGAAAGGCCCCAGAGGCTGCAACACTTAAGCAAGAGGCACCACTAACCAAACACTGCCATGAAGACCAAGGAACTCTCCAAACAAGTAAGGGACAATGTTGTTGAGAAGTACAAGTCAGGGTTAGGTTATGAAAAAAAATCAAAATCTTTGATGATCCCTAGGAGCACCATCAAATCTGTCATAACCAAATTGAAAGAACACAGCAAACCTGCCAAGAGATGGTCGCACACCAAAACTCACGGACTGGGCAAGGAATGTATTAATAAGCGAGGCAGTACAGAGACCTAAGGTAACCCTGGAGGAGCTGCAGAGTTCCACAGCAGAGACTGGAGTATCTGCACATAAGACGAAAATAAGCCGTACGCTCCATAGAGTTGGGCTTTATGGCAGAGTGGCCAGAAGAAAGCCATTACTTTCAGCAAAAAAACAAAATGACACGTTTTGAGTTTGCGAAAAGGCATGTGGGAGACTCCCAAAATGTGTGGAGGAAGGTGCTCTGGTCTGATGAGACTAAAATTGAACTTTTTGGCCATCAAAGAAAACACTATGTCTGGCGCAAACCCAACACATCACATCACCCAAAGAACACCATCCCCACAGTGAAACGTGGCGGTGGCAGCATCATGCTGTGGGCATGTTTTTCAGCAGTCGGGACTGGGAAACTGGTCAGAGTTGAGGGAAAGATGGATGGTGCTAAATATAGGGATATTCTTGAGCAAAACCTATACCACTCTGTGTGTGATTTGAGGCTAGGAAGGAGGTCCACCTTCCAGCAGGACAATGACCCCAAACACAATTCTAAAGCAACACTTGAGTGTTTTAGGGGAAACATGTAAATGTGTTGGAATGGCCTAGTCAAAGCCCAGACCTCAATCCAATAGAAAATCTGCGGTCAGACTTAAAGATTGCTGTTCACAAGGGCAAACCATCCAACTTGAAGGAGCTGGAGCAGTTTTGCAAGGAGGAATGGGCTATATGTTGTTTGCTTCACAATAAAGGAAAAAAAACATCTTCAAAGTTGTGGGCATGTTCTGTAAATTAAACGATGCAAATCCTCAAACAATCCATGTTAATTCCAGGTTGTGAGGCAATACTTTTGCAAGGCACTGTAGTTCTTAGTCCCTATATTGCTTTTACAGACAACTGGGCATCCCATATCTACCCTATCCCCATCCAAGTTACAATCCCTTCAATAAAACATAAAAACAAAGTACAAGGACAGACTGCTTCTTGAATACTGAGTGTCTGAAGATTTGTGTGCCTGGCTGTGTAGGGTGGGAGGCGGACCGCAACTACCAACAGCCCCTATGGGGGTACCACTACACACGGAAGAAAGGTGACTAGCAGGGTCAACCAGGTGCTTCAGGTGGAAGAAGTATATGGATATGATACAAATGAATGAAAATGAATAACACTATAATTTAAAAAAATATGCATATGTGAACAAAACACACCAGAAAAAGATATTTAAGGTAACATACACTTTTATGATGGATGTCTGTTCAGAGGTTTTCCTAAATGGAGGGTAAAGAGTAATTTTATGTTCTTATCTCTCTTTTTCTCTCTTTTCAGTAAAAAAACATTATTTCTTTTTTTGGAGGAATACCAATTTTTTTTCTCGTTAGTAAGTTCAAAGTGCTTTGGAAACTCAATGCCACGGATGCATCCTGTATTAAATGTGTATATATATATATATATATATATATATATATATATATATATATATAGTGGCACGTTGGTGTTTTATAGTTCTGTGGTAATGGTTTTCAGGGCTTTCTCGCCAACTTTTATTGAAAAGAATATTTAAAAGTTCACACAGGTATGTCTTTCCATGCAGAGGGTTCTCACCATCAATACAAATCAAAACATATCATTCAGCTTCCTGGCTCTCTAGGCAGCTTTACTGCTCTGATCAGTACCTTTTGGTCCTCCTGACCATCAAACACGTCCTAGTGTTTGTGCACAGATGCTGTACCTCGGCTCTGGATCTTTTCTGACAGCTGCCTGCTCCTTTGTCCCTCATAGACTCTCTCAGGCCTTAGTCTGTTCTGTTCTGGACAGTATGGTGCACAGGAGCACCTCTCACAGCTCCATTCACACACTGACCCCCTCGGGAGGGTGGGGTTCTGAGCTCTAACTCTGGCTCTCATATGAAGTCAGCACACACCTGTGCCATTAATGTGCTTGCTTCTTATAAACTCTGGAATAAACCACCACATTAACCAGTTACCAACCGGCCCATAGCCAACTGACGGCTGCAGGGAGGTTGGATAACTCTGGGAGGGTGTACAGTGGCGTCCTCCCAGAATCCTGCTCTCGCGCGCCCCCTGGGGCACGCACCTGAGAACATCCGTGACTGCCGGGTCCAGTGGACCCAGCGCATCACGGATCATGGTAAACGGCCGCTGATCGTGGCTGTTTACTATGTGATCGCTCTGTCAAATGATGTCATGACGCCGGTTCCTCCCTCCCCTATCTGTAGCGATCGGTACAGGGGGGAGGGATCGGATGGCAGCAGCGCTGTGGGCTGGATGTGTAGTGCCCACAGTGCTGCTCTGTGACAATTGCTGTCACATCCATGGATCCATCCATCCATGCTCAGCCATCCTTCCATGCTCAGCAATACCCTGCACTGCCCTGCAATACCCCGCAATATTCTGCAATACCCAGCCATACTCTGCAATACCCAGCAATACCCAGCAATACCCAGCCATGCTCAGCCATACTCAGCCTAGCTCAGCCATATTTGGCCATGCTCAGCCATGCTCTGCCTCTGTATGTGGCCAGGCTGTGGAAGTCTCACACATGTGGTATTGCCGTACGCAGGAGGAGAAGGAGAATCTATTTTGGGGTGTCATTTTTGGTATGTACATGCTATGTGTTAGAAATATTGTTTAAAATTGACAACTTTGTGTTGATAAAAAAAAAAAACACTTCTGCAGCTACAGGCATCATTCAGATATCAGCTTTTTCAGCCGGCGATTCCCTACACCATAAGAACAATCATAGCGGCTGTTCCACTGCTTGATCGTTCTTACGGGAGGCGAGAGGGGACTACAATCGAAGCCAAGATAGTTTTTTTTTTTCTATTTCAGGCTTCCCAGCCTAGATGTGAGATGTGGGGTCTTATTGACCCCATATCTCACTGTAAAGATGACCTGTCATGCCATTTTCCTATTACAAGGGATGTTTACATTCCTTGTAGTAGGAATGAAAGTGATCAAAAAATGTATTTTTTGGAAAAAAGCGTCAAACATACAGTAAAATGAACAATAAAAAAAAAAAATTTCCCCGTGTCCCCGTGTGCTCGCATGCAGAAGCAAACGCATACATAAGTCCTGCCCGCATATGAAAATAGTGTTCAAACCACACATGTGAGGTATCGCTGCGATCGGTAGGGTGAGAGCAAAAATTTTGGCCCTAGACCTCCTCAGTAACTCAAAACATGTAACCAGTAAAAAATTTTAAAGCGCCGCCTATGGGAATTTTTAAGTAGCGAAGTTTGGTGCCATTCTACGAGCGTGTGCAATTTTGAAGGGTGACATGTTAGGTATCTATTTACTTGGCATAACATCATCTTTCACATTATGCAAAAAAACATTGGGCTAACTGTACTGTTTTTTTTTTTTTAAAGCAAAAAACTGTTTTTTTCCAAAAAAAAACACGTTAGAAAAATTGCTGCGCAGATAAAAAGTTGCAACGACCACCATTGTATTCTCTAGGGTCTTTGCTAAAAAAAAATATATAATGTTTTGGGGTTCTATGTAATTTTCTAGCAAATAAATTATGATTTTTACATGTAGGAGAGAAATGTCAGAATGGGCCTGGGTGCTCCAAAACACCTGAAGGTGCTCCGTGCATGTTGGGCCTCTGTATTTGGCCACGCTGTGTAAAAGTCTCACATGTGGTATCGCCATACTCGGGAGTAATAGCAGAATGTGTTTTGGGGTGTAATTTGTGGTATGCATATGCTGTGTGTGAGAAATAACCTGCTAATATGACAATTTTGTGAAAAAAAAAAAAATCAAAAAAAAATCTTGATTTTGCAAAGAATTGTGGGAAAAAATGACAACTTCAAAAAAAACTCATCATGCATCTTTCTAAATACCTTGGAATGTCTTTTTTTTTTTTTCATTTTAGTTTAGTTGTCATACATATAGAGAAATAAACAATTTCATTACTCCATCAATCATATGAGTTCCAACGAATCCATTCAAACTCCAATTAACAGCATTACTCCTATCTTAAATACATCTACAGAAAAAACAATAAACTAGTTATTTGTGATAGTCCCCATTCTCTCTTCCGTTAGACCTGCTTCTCTTGTATGCCCTGACAACATACTTTACTAAGAAGAAAAACCTGTACATATCTGAAGAGGCAAAAGGAGAAAACACTGAGTCTGAAAGTTTCCTGAAGGGTCCCTCCTGCAGTCCCGGAGGGAAACGAGGATTCCCTACAATAGGGTACAGGGGGGAGTTGACAGATGATAATAAAGTGGTGCAACATATTCGGGAGCAAATACGCAGGGTAGGGCCCAAGGTTGGGTGCTTTTTGAGAGCTGAACTCAGGTCTCCAAAGCACCAAACCGCACGACGCAATGGGACTTCACACTGTGATTGCTCGATTTTTGGCCATATTTTAAAGCTTGCATGTTGCATGCCTACACCAGTCTACTAGTCGCGCCATATGAGCCGCCTGATAATATTTCTGCATATCGGGTACCGCTACCCCCCATATTGTTTAGGTATTATCATTAAACGGCGTTGAATTCTGGGCTTTTTATGGGCCCAAATGAATTCAGTTATCTTATTAGTCTGTTTAAAGAATTCTGGGGGTATATGAATGGGTAGAGTTTAAAAAAGATAGGAAAATTTAGGCAATACTGACATTTTTATTATGTTACATCTACCGAACCAAGAGAAAAGTCCCTGATGCCATTTAGAGAGTAAGACTTTAACTCTACTCAGTAGAGGTGGGAAATTCAACTCAAAGGTTTGGTCCAATTTAGGTGGAATCAACGTGTCTTCTTTCCAAAAAGGAGTCATTGGGGGGTATTTGTACTTTTCTGGCATGTTAGGGTCTCAAGAAATTAGATAGGCTGTCAGTACTTCAGGTGTGATCCATTTTCAAATACTGGCACCATAGCTTTTGGACTCTATAACTTTCACAAAGACCAAATATACACCGAATTGGGTTTTTTACCAACGATATGCAGCGGTATAAATTTTGGCCAAAATATATGAAGAAAAGTTACTAATTTGCAAAATTTTATAACGGAAACAAAGAAAAATGCATTTTTTTTTACAGAATTTTCAGTCTTTTTTCTTTTATAGCGCAAAAAATAAAGAACCCAGTGGTGATTAAATGCCACCAAAAGAAAGCTCTATTTGTGTGAAAAAAGGACAAAAAATTCATATAGGTACAGTGTTGCATGACTGAGTAATTGTCATTCAAAATGTGAGAGCACTGAAAGATAAAAATCGGTCTGATTATTATTTAAAAAAATAAAAAAAAAAATAAATAAAAAAAGGTTCAGCTTTGATTTATTAGTCAAATCCATCTAAATTTGCGACTGCATTTAAACTGATCTATCCAATAATTTCAGATTGTCCCCCTGACTCTTACTGGAATATAGTTGTATCAGGACCTCTTAGTAGTGGTGTGGCCCTTCAGTTTCTATGTTTGTTACATTATACTACAAGCTAAGGAGAATGTGGAGATCCTCTGGGGTGTAGAAGCTGCCTCCCCATTAACCAGATCATTTACATCAGCATTAAAACTTTAACTGCTTGCCGACCGCTGCACGACGATGTACGTCGGCAGAATGACGTGGCTGCGCAAATGGGCATACCTGTACGTCCCTCCGTCACCGCAGGCTAGCGTGCGCACGTCGCCAACGGGCACGCTCCGAAGGGAGCGTGCCTGCAGGTCCTGCAGACTCGATGTCCGCCAGTGGCCCACGAACGTGACACGGAGAGGCAGAACGGGGAGCTGCCTATGTAAACAAGGCATTTCCCTTTTCTGCCCTAGTGACATGACAGGGATCTACTGCTCCCAGTGATCGGGAACCGTGATCTCTGTCATGTTTTAGTGAGCCCACCCCCCCTGCACAATAAAAAAAAAATAATAATAAAAATGCCATAAATCTATCCCCTATTTTGTAGACGCTTTAACTTTTGCACAAACCAATCAATATATGCCCTATTGCGATTTTTTTTTAAAATTAAAAATATGTAGAATACTACATATTGGCCTAAACTGAGGAAGAAATTTGTTTTTTTTATATATTTTTTGGGGATATTTATTATGGCAAAAAGTACAAAAATATCGGGCTTTTTTGTTTATAGCACAAAAAATAAAAAAGAGGTGATCAAATACCACCAAAAGAAATCTCTATTTGTGGGAAAATAAGGACGACAATTTTGTTTGGGTGCAACATCACACGACCGCAAAATTGTCAGTTAAAGTGACTTAGTGCTGTATAGCAAAAAATGCTCTGGTCATTAAAGTGGTTGCAAACCCTTTACAATCACTTTTTACTACAGGCAAGCCTATAATTAGGCTTACCTGTAGCTACACTGGATATCTCCTAAACCTGCACGGTTTAGGAGATACCCCTGTATTTGCATGTGCTGACTTCATCGGCACATGCGCACTTAAGCAAACTGACAATTTCGCAGTTAGACTGTGCCGTTACCGGCGGCTCCGGCGGGAGTGACGTCATTGCGGCTCCGGCCAATCACAGCGCCGGCGCCGCAATACCTGGAAGTAACCCCCGGAAGCGATGTCGGCCGCCAGAGCAGTGAAGAGGACCGCTGCGGGGGCTTGGAGCTCAGGTAAGTAATTCATAATGAGCTAGTATGCTATGCATACTAGCTCATTATGTCTTTGTCCTGCAGGTTTTTTTTTTTTTAGTGTTTACAACCACTTTAAGAGGGTAAATTCTTTCGGGGCTGAAGTGGTTAAGATAGCAGTACCAGTGAGATAACCCTAATGCCCCGTACACACGGTCTGATTTTCCGACGGAAAATGTGCAATCGGAGCGCGTTGTCGGAAAATCCGACCATGTGTGGGCTCCATCGGACTTTTTCCATCGGATTTTCCGACACACAAAGTTTGAGAGCAGGCTATAAAATTTTCCGACAACAAAATCCGATAGCGTCAATTCCGACCGTGTGTGGACAATTCCGACGCACAAAGTGCCATGCATGCTCAGAAGAAATTCCGAGACGGAACAGCTCGGTCTGGTAAAATTAGCATTCGGAATGGATAGAGCACTTTCGTCAAGCTGCAATGTTAAAAATTGTTTAATGCAGCGCACCCTCTTCTTCTTTATAATGCTACAAGAATGAAGTGGTTTTGCTGCTCATATTCACACAGAGTTCTTACAAACTTATTTCTTTATTATTTATCGTGATTCCCTCAATATATTTGGATTTGTCACATCTGACAAAATTTTTTTTTAGTTTTTTTATTTTTTTCAAGGATGTGTTTTTTTTTTTTTTTTTTTGTTTTACTCCAGAATATTTTTGTGTGTGTTTTGTGTGTCAAGTTACCACAACACCATTATTATCTTGTATTATTTAATCTCAAGGAGATTTGTTTGGTGTTGGTGTCTCTTGTTAATTTCACATTGTATTTTTGAAATGTACCTGCCTCCTCACAAACAAACTGTCCTTTTTGAAGGAAAACACACATAGGCGAGTATAATTGAAACAAAAATTCCTTTATTAAGGGCTCAGAACCAAACAAAGAGGGAGGCAACGCTGGAGAAACAGCAGAAATTGGTGAAGCCTTTGACCCCCAGGGCAGACATCAATTATTTTACTGCAAAATTGATGGCCTGAGGAGTCCATCTATAAGGGAGTGCAGTCTGGTCCAGAAGTCCCAGAGATCCTGAACAGCAGCAGATGACATCTGTGTCCCCAGGCTGTGGTCATACAAGAGCCTGCATCTTTTGTCAGACCAGACTGAACCCAGGTCATCACTCTCTGGTCTTCCTTCCACGCTTCCTTCCACGCTGTGGCTCTGGTGGTGGAGTTGTGGCAGGAGGAGGAGGAGGGGGAGGATGGTCCAACTCACTCAGGTGGGTATTGGGTGTGATTTTGCCCCTCCCCCTCTTAGTTAAGACTTTATAAAGAAGGTCCTCACACAGGAGGCGTTGGCCCCACCTGCATGCCCTTCAGTTTGGTGGCAGCCATGCAGGCAAAGGCCTCTTCAGGAGTGGGTAAGGCTCTGAGGGATGCGGACGCCTCCTGAATGAGACTGAGCGCTGAATCCTGCACGTGACTCCCCTTCTTGGGTCTTTTGTTTGGAAGGCGGAGGGGAGGGACCTGCGATTCTGTCAGGCTCCTACTGGGCCCAGGCTTCTCCTGGCTGCCACTTAGCCCTGCCTCCTCCTGGCTGCCACTTACCCCCGCCTCCTCCTAGCTGTTACATTCCACAGCCTCCTCCTGGCTGTTACATTCCACAGCCTCGTCCTGGCTGAGGTCTTCCTGAGTATGAAAAAGGGACATAGTTTTAGTTTTTTATTCATCAATCACACACAATTTTCATCCCATGACTGTTGCAAATTGAATGTTAACAAATATAACAGATTATCATTCTGAGCCCAGCATTTTTCATTCTTGTCCCAATTATTTTTGCCCACTACTGTCTATTGATATGTAAAACACTTTATTAAATTAGCAATTAGTGATCAATAATAATATCTAGGAAACATCATTTATTTATTGACCAGAAATCTGTAGAAGAATGCTATACCTGGCTCAAGCTGGGCTCCTCCACTTCTTCCTGGCTGGAAGTCCCAGGTTGGACATCGGAAGCCTCAGCTGGGGTGGAAGGAAGAGTGGAAAGGGATTCCCTGACTCCAGTCTGGTCTGACAGAAATCGCAGTCTCTCATAGTACCACAGCCTGGGGACATAAACGTCATCTGCTGCAGCTCCTGATCTCTGGGAATCCGTGACCTTCTTGCGCTCCCTAAGATATGTGCTCCTCAGGCCACCAATTTTGTCTTTTAAATAGGGGATGGTTGCTGTTAGGACCACCGGCTTCACCAACTCCAGCAGTTTCTCCAGCGCTGTCTACCTCTTTTGTTTATGATTAGAATGCTGGTGTTTCACCTGCCACAGACAGGGCAGCTCCCTGTATTTGTCTATGAACAAGGAGAGGAAGTTGTGGTCATTGAAGTCATCCATTTTCTCTGCAAGACACAACACAAGACAAACCCTATTGTCAGGCTAAACTCTACTAATCTTGTTACAATATAGGCCTCAATTTAGAAGCAGTATAGGCCCAAGTTTAGATCTTACCTTCGTTATCACGATCAGCGCCTCCGATACTCCTTCCTCCGCTCACAGATCGTACGTACTACGCACGAGTGTTACGCTTTATAGACACTGCGCATGCGTGAACCTCCGCCCGCCCCTGACATTCTTTCTAGTCTATTCCCCGCCCCTTCTCGTTCGGCGCAGTGGGAGAAGAGCACATGGTACAGATACAGCAGGTGACAGATGATTACACCAACGAGGAGGAGGAGGAGGGAAGCCCGGAGCCTGAAACGTCCCGATCCCGGAGGAGACGATTTAAGGCATCGAATATGTCCTTTGGGGAGATGTTGGAGATGGTCGACATCCTGAAGAAGGCCGACTGACGGGAAGTATGGACCTTTCCCCAACTCCAATGTCAGAAAGGCCAAGATCATGGCGAAAGTGGTCAAGAGTCTACACCGGAATTTCGGGGTACGACGATCGAAAGATCAGTTCAGGAAGCGATGGTCGGACCTCAAATTAAGGGAGCATGAGCAGTACAGAAGGATCAGGAGAGTGCTGCAAAAAAGTAAGTAGTTGTCCTGTGTTCCTATTCTTTATGTTTATTACGTTCGTGCTGCTCCATGTGCTTTTCTTAACTGTTGTCCAGTTTAAAATGGCAACTTTCATGTTCATGGCACAATATTCGTTCGTATGAAACATTGTTCGTTCAGCCTAGAACACACCATTGTTTTGGCCATACGCATTTTAAAACATTTTTTATGGCCTACTTGTCTGAAAATAATTTGGTTGTGTAGATTGGTTTGTAACTAGAATGAAATGCAAACTAGATTCTGTGTAAGGAGAGGACACTCAGCAGCAGCTTTCACATCTGGACTCTGGAGCACTAGTGTGGGAGACAAGAACACCCTTTTTATTAGGGGCCCACACAGGAGCTCCAGTGTATATTTTTTATATTTGTATCTTTTTATTGAAAATTTTCATTAAAAACAAGAGAGAAGAGGCTAAGAAGCCATCATCTATCCAGACATTGTATTTATCTCATTTATACATCAATTCAAAACATCTGTAAACCATAATATACCATCAAAGAGATATAACAGAATTTTTCCCTTTACCTTTTAACTAATCCCCCCCTTACCCCCCTCCCACTTCCACTTTCAACCTACACAACATCCATTCTATGCTCCTCCCAATTCACCCATAACTTCTATATTTTTTCAAATTTTTTACAGTTACTCCTTTTCTTATATATATATATATATTTCTCTTTACTAATCACCTCCCTTACTTCTTTCATCCACTACGCTACTGTCGGGGGATCTTTTCTCTGCCAGTTCCGAGCAATACATTTTTTGCCCTGAAACAGGCACCTGACTATTGTGGTCTGTGTGTCCCATAGGATCCCTTGTTCCTCCATCAGGCCCAATAAGCATGTCTTGATTTTCATGCCCAGCGATGTCCCAAACACAGAGTTAATTTTATCCACTATGCCCTTCCAATACCTATACAGCTTGGGGCATCCCCAGAACATGTGTACCAAATCTCCTCTTCCTCCTCCACATCTTTGGCACTTCGCATCAGGCCTCTTACCCATCCTGAACAGCTTCAATGGTGTAAAGTATGTCCTGTATGTCAAATATAGATGGGCAACTGTCTGTGAAGGAGAGAGGGAGACCCTGGTCTAAGAAGCCAAAACATACTCCCATTGGCTATCTGACAATGGCCCAGCATCTCCCTCCCATTTAATCCTATTTTTATCTTCCACCATACTCTTGACCTGATACGTTCAAACTTCTATACATATCAGAGATTGGACCTTTTGTAGAGTTAGCATTAACTAACTTCCTCAGAGAGGTCATATCGCTCCACTAAATTGTGCTTCTAAGGCATGCCTTATTTGCAGATACCTATAAAATGAACGATTGGAAATCGCATATTCTTGCACTAGCTCCTGGAATTATTTTAATCTCCCCGCCTTATATAGCTGTGGCAAGCAATGAATGCCCTGACGGTCCCACTCCTCAATAATCCCCATTATTTTAAGTTTGTTAAGATTGTTATTATCCCATATTGGTGAGAACTCCGAAAAGCCCACATAACACATTTTTTTTACACTTGCCCAGCCCTTAATCATCATCCGAGTGGTGGGACACTTAGTACCAAAGGAGTCCGCCTCCAACGCTTCTACTACTGTATCATGATAAGTTTCATTCAGTAGTACATTACTCCCTGCTACCTTATTCCCTGGCCTATTAGTACCTCCCACATGCTGCATTTGAGATGCCAGAAAATAGCAACAAGGGTCCGGTACTCCCATCCCGCCCTTTTCTCCAGGCCGTCGCAGCGCCTGCAAGCTGATCCTTGCCACCCCGCTTTTCCAAATTAGCTCTGAACACACTGTCTATTTTATTAAACCAATGCTTAGGAATCCACACTGGAGAGTTATGTAATATGTATAGAATTTGTGGCAACCAAACCATCTTGATCAAATTGCAGCGCCCGGCGACTGAGAGAGGCAAACCTGACATTTCTGCTTTAGTTTTTTCATGAGTGGGACTAGGTTTCCGGTGATATATTGCTCTGGCTCTCTTGAGATGGTAATACCCAGATATTTCATTTGACTTACTACTTTAATTTGGGGTATTTGATAAGGGAGTGGCTCTGTGAGGGGGTCTATTGGCAAAATTACTGATTTTTCCCAATTGATTGTTAGCCCAGAAAAATGGCCGAAGTCCTCGACTATACCCATGGCTGTCCTCAATGAGTCCTGTGTGTCCCCCAGAATAAAATATCATAAAATATACCGTCCATATATATCCACCTTACTCTGGCTGCAGGAGAAAACCAAACCTGAATTTATCAAAATACTCACACCTCTTGAATAAGAGGAGTAGGTGGAGTGATACTGTGTCTGGAATTTCTTATGATCCAATTTTAACTTTCCCCTTATCTGCCACAGAGAAAATTGCCTGTCTTAGCGTTATCTTTTACCCCCCCGAACATTCCAAGAGCATATTATAACCTGTTTTTTTAAATTCCGGGGTCTATTACAGCCACCTCTAATATTGATCATTCTGTAGTCCCTGTACCCTGTGTCTGGAGATGCCAGGCGATGCACCCAGTGACTGAAAATACTGGTAAGTACACACGAATGACTGCGATATTTCTCTAGCAATTCGGTTCTTCCTTTTAAATCATTGCTGACCTTGCCATGACTTTTTATTTATACTTCAACTTTTCAGTATCCAGAACATATTAATCCTTTTACTCAATTCCGCTTAATTAGGTAATTAGTTCCGACACCACCCTTGCACTTTTACACTGTTTGTCACCTTCACTGTTTGATGGTTGTGTTGTGCACGTTTGCCCTATGTGGTATTTTCCTCACTCTCAGTCCTCACATTCCCCTTTCTCCGCTACACACCCTCTTCCCACCCCAAACACACTATATACTTCCCACACTCCCCCATCCTTATCACTCCCCACACAACCACCCCCCCCCTCCTCAGCACTCCTTTTTCCCGTTTTTTCCTCTCTCCCCTTTTTTCCTTTCTCTTTCCCCTTCCCCTTTTTCACCTTTCCTCCCCCTTTCTTGTTTTTCTCCCCTTGGTCTCATTTCTTTTTTTCCCCCTTTCTCCCCCCCCTTATTTCCCCCCCCTCCTTTTTTCCCCCCTTACCCCCTCCCTCCCCCCCTTCTTTTCCACCACCTCCAATCCAGCGTGTCTGGTCTTTCCCTTCCTCCCCCCCCCATTTCACTCCATACATTCACTGGTGGTTTGTCGGCACCTTTACCCAATTGCTTTTTTATACATTTTTATGTTGCATGGGGATTGATTGGTAGTAGGGCATTTACTATTCTCCAATTCATTCCTGTTTCACTCACACATTTTTGGTTCACTTCTTTCCTTTCCTTTCACCTTTTCCCCTCACATGTCTTCCTATTCCCTTCCCTTCTTCCCCACTCCCTTCCCTTCCTTCCCCCCCTCCTTTCTCTTCTCCCCCCTATCTTTGCCTCTTCTTTTTTCTTTTAGCAATGCCCTCTGCATACCCATGGACCTATAATTCAGCAATTTTATAGATCTCCATAGTTGGGGAATTTCCCAATCTATGTGGATGAACCAATTGACCCCTCGCTCTTTAATATTTTTCTACTGCCAGCACCAACGTGTACCTATTCGGGTGCAGTTCGGATTGCCCGTTGCCCCTTTCTTTCCTTCCCCCTCCCACATAGGGGGCTGGTAGGCGTGATCCCTCGCAAGATACATTCGGCCCACCGCCCGCTCCCTTGGGAGTTGGTCCGACATGGGGGAGACAGGGGAGCAGAGGAGAAATCATACCGCCTAAAACAATCTACAATGTTAAAACTGAACGCAAAAACGTCAGAAGTCCTTTAATAGGTAATTATACGATCTAGGCAACTATAGTAGATGGTAAACATATATAAGTTTGGTACTGCTGAATTTGATGCTATGTTTGACACATGTTGACCTTTTTACAGTGGACAACCATCCTCTGAAGAAGACCCGAGAAGGGTCGAAACGCGTCAGATTTACATATACAATCTTCGTTGTTCCACATACACTGTATTGTATTGCCCCCATTTATAGGCATTGTCTGTTATCTAATTTTAAGGATTCAACATTTGAGACAACCTTGGTTGCCCTCTAACACATTGTGCCTGGCATTGGTTTTAATTGTATGCTTTGTTCACTGTATTTGTACGCCATATCCAGTTCATGTCCTGACTCTAACAGTCAGTATTCATTTTTAGTGATTTTTATAATATGCTATTTATACTTTTTGTACCAATAAAACTGAATTTTTTCAACTACCGACATTGCACTTCATTGGCTGCTTTAAAGCCCCGTTAGGGGGTTCTCGTATAATTTTTTGTAGTCTCTGTACCCTTATACCTCTCAGAACATCTAAACCACCTATTTTTGTGAAAATTGTAAATTATCCTTCCCCCTACCACTCGCAGCCTTATCTCAAACCATTCACTCCAACCACCCCCCACCCTCCCAACCACCTATTCTTTACCTCTTTACCCAATTTTGGGCCTAACCCCATAGCTTCTATTGTGACCGGCCCTACTACCTAAGGTGAAAAAGAAACCACGCAACCTGGACCCAATAAGGGGGGAACTATCCCCAACATTAACATTGTGAATATAAATAAAAAAAAAAAAATACATATTTCCCCCCTCCCCACCCCCCTTTTTATTTGTATGTATGTATGTGCATAGTGCGTCATTAAAACTAAGAATAAGCTGAGAGGAAAGAGAGAAAAAAAAGAAAAAAAAGAAAAAAAAAAAAAAAAAGGAGGAGACATCTAAAACGTCCTGAACCCTAGAATGAAAAATGTCCTCTGTGGACTGCTGATCTTCTCACATTTCTTCACCCCGCTGCAATCTTCCTTCATTCTTCTCTAACCAGGTTGAAACTTCTGTGGGTGTATTAAAAAATGTAACTTCCCCCAAGGCTAATATGCGTAAGCGTGCGGGATATAATAACACATAGTTAATTCTTAACTGTTGAAGCTTACGCTTACACTCTGCAAATTTAACTCTTTGTCTCATATATTGAGATCCTTGCGCCATTATGCTGCATATTCTTCATCTCTCTTGCGTTCTGAAGAATGGTGACTTTATCCCTAAAGCAAAGCAGCTTAAAAATAAGGGGTCTTGGATAACCCCTGGGGACAGGGTCCTGGAGGCAACTCTATGTGCACGCTCAATAGAGAAAAATTCTGAAAAAGAGTCTCCCAAATTTCTCCTTTAGCCAGTCTTCCATAAATTTTATAGGGTTATTTCCTTTACAGCCCTCAGGAAGGCCCAATACCCTTAAATTCTCTCTGCGCAATCTATTTTCCATACTGTCCATTTTCTTCAGGCATGCGTTTAATTGATCTTTCATAACTGAAACTTCTTGTCTTAATGGAAACACATCATCCTCCAACTGACTGATCCTATCTTCAAGGGCTGTTGTCCGGGTGCAAACCACTTGTATTTCATTTTTAACAGCAAGTAATTCATCTCTAATACCTTTAATTTGTTCAGATAGATCAGTAATTGATAACTTACAGTTGTTGACTGATAGGAGAATGTCTTTCAACGATGGCTCCTTCTCAGCTACTGGTGCCAAAGCTCCATCTCCCATCACCGACTCCGTACCCAGGCCAGATCCCCCCTCCAAGACCCCATTCACCACCGAATCCGACGGTGGAGCTGCCACGGCTCCTGCATTGTATTTTTTAAGCACACATGCTGGGGTCTTTTTATATATATTTTTTATTCGTTTCATTTTTTCATGTTTTATTCTCCACATAATTGTTCGCTTTGAATATCATTATTGGGTTTATATATTGGATCTTGTTTCTTTTGCCATTTTATAAGATACAGGTACCTTTTCTACACATATATAACCATTGAATATAAAAAAATGTTTTGCACGCACTTTTAGGAGTACGCCGCACTTTATCGTAGTTTACCGTATAGGTGGATTATGTATGCTTGATAACCTTCAGTCTTTGTATACATTTTGTTATATGCACAATAATATTTCATTTTTTTGACACGAATATTTGGGATATATATGTTGAGAAAACACTTTTTTCACTTATAATTTTCATTTATAATTATCATCATAGTTGGACAGCGCCAATCCCCTACTTATAATAATTTTTCACGTTTTGGATTTCACCCTGGTGATTTTCATTATAGGGGGGCAGCAGTCTTCTTCCTAGATTTTATACTCCTGAGCGCGGAACTACTGTCATTCATGGGGTGTAATAGGGACTTGGAAAACATCCAGAAAAACATCAATGATGTTCAAAAAAAAAAAATGAAGAACATCATTGATGTTTTAGGGAGAGTTTAAAACAAATCCAAATCCCTTTGTTTTTTTGTGAGCTAAAAATTTATACCATTGCACCCACAAAACACGTCCCTTGATCCCCCGTGATGGCAGCTAGCACATGTTGACATTTAGCAATTTGTGTGCATCTTCAAAATTTGGCTTTTCCTGAGGTAACTTCACCCCATCTGAACGCAATATCAAACACAGTTTGTAAATACTCATGTCTGATATTGCCTTTAAGTTCTACCAAATGTCTTTCTTGTTGGTTTTAAACATGCCTGTTTTATCTTAAATGGACATTTCTACTTTTTCTAATGTGACCTCAAAAATTGTCATACAACAAACATGTTGGTTTGTTTTAAAACCTTTTACAAATGCACATGTGATTGTGCTGGGATTAAAAAGATTGTTAATCAAGAATGTGTGGATTATTGTTTCAACGCTCCAAAACTTTTGTTGTGCTCTAATTGGTGTTTTCAGTGACAATGGGGGTTATTTCCTAAGGTAAAATCCACTTTGCACTACAAGTGCAGTTTCAAGTGCACTTGTAGTGCAAACTGCCTTTGCCTTTAGTGTTTTGTAATGTTACACAATCAAGCCATTTTCAGGACTCACCACATTTCTGTCAGGGTCAGCTAAAAGAAACACAAGCAGTAAATGTCACCAAAGATTTTAGTAGTTTTTTTTTTTTATTATTTGAAAAAGGTTTCAGACATTGTCTGGCATATTGATGGCCCCCCTACCCGCAAAGTATTCAAGGTATCTTAGACGGACATCACGGGCAGTCAGGGGGGGCAAGCCAGGACAGCCACTTTCAAGCGCTGTCAGGGTTGTTTCATTTAGAATTCCGGCCTCAGGCCCAACTGAGCCAGCATAGTTGGCAGAATGTTGCCGTAAAAAGTTGTGTAGAACACAGCACACCAGGATGATATGATTCAGTTTGTACTCCGCCATGTGTATGGGTGTAAGAAATAGGCGGAACCGGCTGGCCATGATTCCAAACATGTTCTCCACCACTCTTCTGGCTCTGGCCAGCCGGTAACTAAAAACCCTCTGGTCCGGGGAGAGGGTCCTCATCGGGAATGGCCGCATAAGATGGTCCCCCAGCGCAAACGCTTCATCCGCAACGAAGACGAATGGGAGTCCTTCCACATTGTCTTCTGGAGGTGGCAAGTCCAAGCTGCCATTCTGGAGATGCCTGTAGAACTCCGTCTGGGTGATGACTACACCATCGGACATCCGGCCATTCTTCCCCACGTCCACATACAGGAACTCATAAGTAGCCGACACCACTGCCAACTTCACAATACTATTGAACCCCTTATAGTTGAAATAGTATGACCCCAAGTTGGATGGTGGGACGATGTGGACGTGTTTCCCATCAATTGCCAATCCGCAGTTAGGAACGTCCCACCGATGGGCAAAGTGGGAGGCCACAGTCTGCCATTCCCGTGGCGTGGAAGGAAACTGTGGAGTCAAACAACAAAAAAAACTTAGTCATTTTGCACATAAACAGGGAAAGCAGATTAGACACAAACATTCTTGGCCAACATCAAGATAACATTTATTTGAGGGAGTTTTTAAAGACCAAAGTATAAGGTACACCTATCAGATCCCCCCCCCCCCCTCATGGGCCATTTCTAACATTTTAGGGGGGGAGCTCTTGGACAGGTAACCCTCTCCACTTCATTGAGAGATGAATGCCTAAATAATGTGTGTTACTTTGGCCAGCCCCTCCTTAGTTACACTATTGACAGCCTACTGGACAGGTAAGAAGTGTCATAATACAAAGATATAAATACACATTGTACACATTTGAGCACATTTGGACATTCTGCTATTACCTATCAAGATAAGAATAGGATACAAAAACTTTAAACAGTACCATTTGAAAGTATTCAGGCAGGCCTTTGCACTACATGCTTTGGGGAATTCATCCATACATCTGACCACAAAAGAGGTGGGTATAGTGTGTATGGGTTTGGCAAAGTTAGCAGATAGATGATTGAGGATAGATAGAGAATTGGTATCAGCTGACTTAGCAGTTGGGGGGAGGGAGGGTTCCAAATGGTTTGGGGACCCCCCCAAAAAAACCTCTGGCACTCTGCCTGAATTTAAAGCACAAATCACATTTAAAAACATTTTAGGGGGTGTTTGGGGTAAAGCACTACTATGGAGCTGATAAAATACATTAAGTGACTACATGAGGTGAATATAGGGCCAGGAGAGCATGCTGGGGAGGTAAGTGAAGGCAAATATGCATGAAGGACAAAAAAAATAAGTACATAAAAATCCAGCATGCATGAGGACAAAGGGGACATTCATAGCATATTCCAATCATGGTAATTAGGGAATGAGGAAAGAAATACAATATATTATCAACATTAAATACAATAACAGGTTATATTAAAGGATAAATCTTACCTTAATATACTCCTTCTGCAGGACCTGGATGATGGCAGAACAGGTCTCTGGGATAATGATCCCCAGAGCCTGGGGGGAGATGCCTGTCGAGAACTTCAAGTCCTGCAGGCTTCTCCCCATCGCCAAGTACCGCAGGGTGGCGACTAGCCTCTGCTCCAGAGTGATGGCTTGCCTCATGCAGGTATCCTGCCTGCTAATATAAGGGGTCAGCAAAGCCAACAAACGGTGAAATACGGGGTCCGTCATCCGGAGAAAGTTCCTGAAATCATCAGGATTATTCTCACGGATCTCACAGAGCAAAGGCATATGACAGAACTGGTCACGCTGGAGCAACCAATTCTTGGTCCATGAAATCCTCCCCACCCTGTTCATGGACTGGACTTGTGTCAAGGTAAGGACCCCAACACCAAGCCGTACGTATAGGCAACATGGCTAGAAAACGGTCGGCTGCTCAGAACGAAGTAACAGAACGCACTGAAGAACAGCAAGGCCTGTGAAGGGCCACCTGAAAATCAGTAACGAACGAACAAGAACACAATGATAAATCAATGTGAACTCACTGCACGCTCTGAAGAGCAGATACAAACCCACAAGCACAAACTGAACAGCAGAAAACGATCTGAAAGCCACGAGTCTGAAAAAGCGTGAATCATCTCCCACCAAACTTTTACTAACACAAGTTTAGCAAAAGGAGCCCAAAGGGTGCCACGCTTGGTTAGGACCTGCCCTTTTCTAGTCTCGTCGTATGTGGTGTATGTCACCGCGTTCTTGGCGATCGGAAATTCCGAAAAGTTTGTGCGACCGTGTGTATACAAATCAAGTTTGAGCCAACATCCGTCGGAAAAAATCCATGGATTTTGTTGTCGGAATGCCCGATCAATGTCCGATCGTGTGCACAGGGCATAAGGGTCCAGCGCTATTTTTTCACTTTCCTCAACTCTCCACAGATTGACAATGCTGCTGTCCAAAGGTATCTCTGTTGCTCTTCCATTTAAGACAGGACGTATGTCATTGGCTGGATCACCAGTTGAAAATAAAGGAAAAAAGTCTAAAAAAGAAACCTAATGCAGCCATCACATTAAAGGATTACTAAGCTGCAATATATACATTTTTTGTATTTGGGTTTAATGTATATGGATGTGACCTGAACCCAAAGCACTTGTATATTAGGCAACAAATGAAAATCCTAAAATGAATCAAGTACAGGATCTACTCAGTACTTATGGACCAAGGGATTTGCATATTTCTGAACATTGTATTTATGTTTTTAATCTTTTTCTTATGAAGAGTAACTTCTGATGTTTTGTTCCACTGTGTTCAAAAGCATGTCTAAATTTTAAACATGCCAAGGAGGAAGTATGCTTAAAAACAGGTCAACTAACTCCCAACTCAGGTACCTAGAAAATGCAGCATATCTGGTTGTGCCTGCCTCATAGAATGAGGACGACATTGCTAATGCTATTACCCAAACTGGCTCAAGAATACTTTACAAACATAATTCAGATTCTACTTGGCCATGGCTGCTAACAGAAGGATAAGCATTCAGAGACCTCTAACAAGCGGGCTGTAAGTATCAAGAAACAGTTGTGTTTTATAGTTATTGTCATTCAAGACATACTGTATATATTGTTTATCCCGTGAATATAATTTTTTTAGAAGCAGGTGTAATTATAAAGCAGTGGTTTCACTGTGTAGAGGCACTGTTATTTGTAATCTGTGTTATTTATTCTATGTTGTATTTTAATTGTATGAATGGTTTATTAGAGTGTCGTTTTAACCACTTGCCGACCAGCCGCCGTCATTAAACGGCGGCAGGTCGGCACGAACCGTCGTAGCTGTACATCGGCTCCTTTAAGCGGGATAGCAAGCACGTGCACGCACCCGCTGCATTGCTTGTGGCCTGCGGTCGCGCGTGATCGCGGGCACGAGAGGCAGAACAGAGACGTGTGTGTGTGTGTGTAGACGCACAAATCCCTTTTCTGTGAGGAGAGGAGAGGCAGACCGTGAATTCCTAATAGCTAGAAACCATGATCTGACATCTCCTATGGTCAGTCCCCTCCCCCCACAGTTAGAACATACAGTCAGGGAACAGAGTTAACTCCTTGAATAAAGTAAGTGGTGATTGCGCTGTGATAAGAGGTGAAGGAAGGAGGAGGAAGGAGGAGGAAGGGGAAGGGGCTAGCTCAAATGTATAGAGGAGGTGAATGAAAAATGAAAAAATTATACAAAATATAAAAGGTATGAGCATGAGGGCTAGTATCGTACTAGCACATAAAAAATATCATGTAAATACTGAAACAGAAGAAAAGAAAAATCTCAGTGCAAAAGGGCTAGTACCATACTAGCACATATGTGGTAACTCAGCAAATACTTATCAAAAGATAAAACTCAGTGCAAAAGGGCTAGTATCATACTAGCACATATGTAGTAACTCAGCAAATACTTAATGGTGACTCCAAGTAAATAAATAAATGGCGAACAGTCCCACCGCCTTGTAGTACAAAGTGCTCAAACAATGAGTCATCAGTTCCAAAAGGCAAAATAGAAAAATTATACAAAATATAAAAGTGTGATAAAATGTAATAAAGTGCAGTCTAATGAGCACTAAATCCGAATAAACTGAAGAAACAAAATAGTCTAAAGCGTATACAAAGCTATGAAATGAGTGACAAATACAGTGTGGGTACAAAAAAAAAAAAATATATAAATCAAACAAAGTCCATGTGGATGAGGGCTAGTATCATACTAGCACATAAAAATGTTGTAAATACTGACACAAAAGAAAAGAAAAAATCTCAGTGCAAAGGGGCTAGTATCATACTAGCACATATGTGGTAACTCAGCAAATACTTATTGGTGACTCCAAGAAAAATAAATAAATGGTGAACAGTCCCACCACCTTGTAGTACAAAGTGCTCAAACAATGAGTCATCAGTTCCAAAAAGGCAAGTCCACAAGCCACAGGAAAGGGAAACAAAGTCTTCAGTGGGGACACCTCTGTGCTCGCAAGCAGCTCACTTTAGTGCTGCAAGACAACAGCTTGTAATCCAGTAACAAATCACCAGCAAGTAAGGGTCCCATCCAGTAGTTCAGGCGATTAGAGTGGTGGCTGTGCAGGATGGTATATAAAAAACATAAGCAGACAGTATATAGTATAACTCCGTGGCGGCCAAAGTGGAAAAAAGGGACAGGACACAGAAAGGGGATGCACTCACTTTTATAAAATGAGTGTGGGCGTCAATCCAACGAACGCTGAGTTCGTATACCTCAAAAAAGGGTGTCTTCAAACCGTCCCCATTTCCTCAATGCTCGTCACAATGGGATGCATATATGTGGAGTATTGGAAGAGAGTGCACATAGCGTGATCCCGTATATAAATCTAAGCTTTGGAGCACGGGAACTGTCACAGACTGTTGATAGGATACGAGCTCGGCGCTCGTGGATGTTTTTTACTATAGCCTTCTGCTAAATGTAAGTGTACCATGTTGTTTTTAACCTAATAAACTGATTTATTGGCTTGTAGACAACATTGAGGTTGTAATGCTGCAATGTAAGCATCATGCTCTGCAAACGCTTGGGAGCACACAAAAGGGGCTTTTTAAATACGGCTATCAGAGGTTTGTGATTAGTTTCATTTGTAATTGAATCCCGTTCATAAAGATAATGATGAAAACGCTGGCAAGCAAATACAATGCTTAAACATTCCTTCTCAAATTGAGCATAATTTTGCTCAGCTGATGAAAGAGCTCTGGACGCATATGCAACTTGCTGACTTTTCTGAAAAAGGAAACAACCTAGACCATTTTTTGCCCTTTTTGAGGTTCAGATTATGCTTGTAAACATGGAGGCATTCACTGCCCATCACCCTCCTCAGTTTGGCTGCTTGCACTGCTGCAGGCTTCTCATTTAACCCCATGGCTAGGGAGTAGTCCTCAAACTCAGCCCTGAAATTGTCCCAGTTACTACTGACATCTCCACTCACCCTCATTGCCTTAGGCAGTGGAATGCTGTTAGCTGTCATGATGCTATTTTCCTTGCTGCAAATACTCAGCATTCAGGTCAGGACTGCAATTGTTAGGAGGCACAATCAGTTCCAAGAAGTTATCGCTGTCATGTCAGTGGTAGCCCATTACCACACAGTTAGAATCACTCCCTAGGACACACTTAACCCCTTGATTGCCCCCTAGTGTTTAACCCCTTCTATGCCAGTGTCATTTACACAGTAATCAGTGCATTTTTATAGCACTGATCGCTGTATAAATGACAATGTTCCCAAAATAGTGTCAAAAGGGTCCGATGTGTCCTCCATAATGTCGAAGTCATAATAAAAATCCTAGATCGCTGCCATTACTAAAAACAAAAAAAAAATAATAATAAAAATGCCATAAAACTATCCCCTATTTTGTAGAAGCTATAATTTTTGCACAAATCAATCAATATACGCTTATTGCGATTTTTTTTTTTAATTTTTTTACCAAAAATATGTAGAAGAATACATATCGGCCTAAACTGAGGAAAAAATATATTTTTTATATATTTTTGGGGGATATTTATTATAGCAAAAAGTAAAAAATATTGCTTTTTTTTTGTCGCTCTTTTTTGTTTATAGCACAAAAAATAAAAACCGCAGAGGTAATCAAATACCACCAAAAGAAAGCACTATTTGTGAGAAAAAAAGGGCATCAATTTTGTTTGGGTACAACGTCGCACGACCGCGCAATTGTCAGTTCCCTAGGGGGAGAAGGAAATTAGAGTGTGTTTGGATGCAAAATTGGGTGTGTAACACAAAATGGGGATGGGACAAAAAAATGCTAAAAGGGCTGTTTCCCACAAAGACAATAAGGCCCCATTCACATCTGAGCGTTTTGTAGCTTTAAGCCTGAAGCTACAAAACGCTGGAGAGGAAAAAGAACCAGTTACACTTACCGGTAACGGTGTTTCTGGGAAGTCTTCCAGGACGGCACCCTGAGAGATGACTGGTCCACCTGACAGGAAACACAATCAATCAAGAGGTTAAAGGCCCACGCCCCTCCCGATGCTCCTCAGTTGTGACAAAAACTCTAAACATTACATGGTTCCTAAATAGAACGGGTGGGAAGTAGGCCTGCCGTCCTGGAAGACTTCCCAGAAACACCGTTACCGGTAAGTGTAACTGGTTCTTTTTCCTCTCCAGCGTTTTGTAGCTTCAGGCTTAAAGCTACAAAACGCTCAGATGTGAATGGGGCCTTATTGTCTTTGACACAGGATGCTTTATGATTATATATGATTTGGGTTGGTTGAGTGTTGCACCCTCTTTTTTGTTTTTATGTTTATTATCGTAGCAGTATTACGCTATGTTTTTTGCCATTTATTTTTTGGATAATCCTATGCGGACTTGAATTTGCCACATGAGTACGATTGATCCTGCCATATTGGAATCGCCCTCTAAAGGCTCGGGCTGGGTTTAAGCCACCTGTCTGATTTTGGCTTACGTTCTGGTAAGCATTTCACCACATAGATGTATCCCAATTGAATAATCATCTTCCATTTATCACACTGAGGAATTTACGTCACTTATTAACATCATTGGACTCTTTTGTAGTGGACTTTACACTTTAATATTGTTTATTATTTTCTAGCGCGGTTTTTGTTTTTATATTTGCATTGGTGTACCTCACTTGTAACCGCAGCTGTTTTTGTTTTTTATTTCAATATCTATTCATTATATGCTTTCACTCCATTATTATCTTCACTATTATTCATTTTTCTCCTAGCGCAGTTTTTTATTTTTCTTATTTTCCCTGGTAAGTCGGTCCTGCAAGCAGTGGTCCTGCCCTAAAGGTAGGCCTGAGCTACTTGCTCTTCTCTCAGGGTGCCGTCCTGGAAAACGACTTGAGAAAAGAACCAGTTACACTTACCGGCCAAAATAAAACACAAGCCGAAATCCTGATGAAAAATGGCATAGGCATGTCCTGGCGATCCCGTCACGGGCTCAATGTGCATATATGTAAAAGGAACAGCCAATAGTGTGATACCGTAAAAACTGGAAATTTATTAGAAGAATTGCACTTACAATAAAGGCAAACAAATACAGCGATGCCGGCCGGCACTCAGACAAACAGCTCCCGTCCACAGCAGAGCGACGTGGTGACGTCAGTACGTCCCTCCCAGACGCGTTTCGTCATAGGCTGACTCCTAGCAGTAAAAAGGGTCGCTGGTTCATATCAAAATTACGACACCACTTGCGTGGAGTTTGCATGTTCTCCTTGTGCCTGCATGGGTTTCCTCCGGTTTCCTCCCACACAATTGGCTTAGTTAGCAGACAGATAGCGTGGTTCTATGACAGTCCAGGTAAAAGGCAGGCTGAGTTCAGGGAATAGTCCAATATCCAATCCAGGTCATACACAGGAAAATCCAAACTAGTGAAGCAGGGCAGACAGACAGGGAGCTCAATCAGGAACAGGAGGTATCATTCACTATCACAAGCCTTGTGATAGGCTTGTGATAGTGAATGATACCTCCTGTTCCTGATTGAGCTCCCTGTCTTCACTAGCGACCCTTTTTACTGCTAGGAGTCAGCCTATGACGAAACGCGTCTGTGAGGGACGTACTGACGTCACCACGTCGCTCTGCTGTGGACGGGAGCTGTTTGTCTGAGTGCCGGCCGGCATCGCTGTATTTGTTTGCCTTTATTGTAAGTGCAATTCTTCTAATAAATTTCCAGTTTTTACAGTATCACACTATTGGCTGTTCCTTTTACATATATGTACATTGAGCCCGTGACGGGATCGCCAGGACGTACCTATGCCATTTTTCATCAGGATTTCGGCTTGTGTTCTTTTATTTTGGCCGTCTGGAAAGCAGGAACCCAAGAGGTTCGCCTTCGATAGATCTTCTGTCACGCTTATGATGTCAAGCCTCTAACTGTGTGGAGTTTGCGCATACCGGTTTGCCATCTGGTAAGCTGCTGTATGTGTCTGTGCACTTGGTGGAATTTTCTCTTTGTTCCTCCTTTGGATGACAGGTGTATGCTCACCTATCCTTGCTGTCTGATAAGCTGATTCATTTGGAGGTTCATCTATCTATCCTAAGAGCACTATTTATTGTATGTTGCATGTCACTCACCTCACCTTCCTGTATATGTTGCAGACACAGGATGCTTTATGATTATATATGATTTGGGTTAGTTGAGTGTTGCACCCTCTTTTTTGTTTTTATGTTTATTATCGTAGCAGTATTACGCTATGTTTTTTGCCATTTATTTTTTGGATAATCCTATGCGGACTTGAATTTGCCACATGAGTACGATTGATCCTGCCATATTGGAATCGCCCTCTAAAGGCTCGGGCTGGGTTTAAGCCACCTGTCTGATTTTGGCTTACGTTCTGGTAAGCATTTCACCACATAGATGTATCCCAATTGAATTATCATCTTCCATTTATCACACTGAGGAATTTACGTCACTTATTAACATCATTGGACTTTTTTGTAGTGGACTTTACACTTTAATATTGTTTATTATTTTCTAGCGCGGCTTTTGTTTTTATATTTACCAGGGAAAAGACCTCTGGATTCAGTTCCCATTCCCCCTGCAGAATCGGCTGCCGACTGAGGTAGTCTGCCTCTACATTTAATGTCCCCTTTATGTGGACTGCAGAGATGGAAGGAACCCGACTTTCCGCCCAGGACAGGATCTCTGCAGATAGGGATAGGAGTGCTGTAGATCTGGTACCCCCCTGATGATTCAGGAACGCCACTGCCGTGGCATTGTCTGACAAGACCTGCAGCTCCTGGCCCCTGATCCTTCCCTCGAAAGCCTTTAGTGCTTCTCCTATGGCCAACAGCTCTCGAAAGTTGGAGGAGGCCCTTCTCTGTTCTGAATTCCAGGACCCCTGAGCTATTAGTTCCTCTAGGTGGGCTCCCCACCCCCAGGAACTTGCATCTGTAGTTAACTTGAGAGGCTGAAGTTGGCTCCAAAGGAGGCCCCCTTGAAGCCTCTGAGGACGGAGCCACCAGTGAAGGGAGTTCTTTGCTTCGACCGGAATGGCTATCTCTATGTCCAGAGAGTCTCTTCTTCTGTCCTAAGAGGATAGAAGGAAGTGCTGGAGGGGCCTGGAGTGTAGCTGTGCCCAAGGAACTGCTGGGATAGCTGACGTCATTAGACCCAGAACTCTCATGATACCTTTGTAGGAGATGGTGCTTGCCTGTAACAGCGACCTGACCGCTGATATGAGGCCCTCTACCTTGCCCTGAGGTAGAATTCACTTTTGGAAACCAGGAAACCTAGATACAACTTTGTCTGAGCAGGAGTCAGTGAGGACTTTTCCCTGCTGACAATCCATCCCAGGTCTTCTAAGGTCTGCATTACTCTGGGTAGATCCAGAAGTAGTTGATCCCGACTTATACTGTAAATCAAAATGTCGTCCAGGTAGGGAATCAATGCCACTCCCTGGAGGTGCAAAAAAGCCACCACCTCGGCCATGACCTTTGTGAAGACTCTCGGACTGGATGCCAGTCCAAAGGGGAGGGCTGTGAACTGCCAGTGTTGCACTCCCTCTGGAGAGGCGATCGCAAATCTCAGGAAGCTTTGATGGCCCTGATGGGGACATGAAGGTAGGCGTCTTTTAAATCCAAGGTCACCATAAACACTTCTTTGAGGAGATGTCTCCTGAGGGAATAGACACTCTCCATGCGGAACTTCTTGTAACGAAGAAACACATTGAGGTTCCTTAGATTTATAATAAGACGATACCTTCCTGAGGGTTTTGGTATCACGAAAATGTGGGAATAAAACTCCTGACCCTGCTGGTCCACTGGAACAGGTATTATAACCTCCTGACTGGCCAGCTCTCTTATATTCTGAAGGATTCCTATTCACCTTGCAGGGATCCCTGGGAAGGTAGGTCAAGAGAAACTTGGGGGGTGGAGGGGAGAGAAGTTCCAATCTGTAACCCTCTCTTATGATCCGAAGTACATAGGGGCTTTGGGTGATCCTTTCCCACTGAGAGGCAAAGTGGGAAAGTCTGCCCCCAACCGGAAAGTCATTTGGGGGTCTTGTCAACTGACTTCTGGCTGGAAAAGAGAACGCCAGCTTTTTGTTTGTCTTTTCCTGCGCCCCAACGTCTATTAGGGGAGACCTTTTTCTCGGAGAAGCGATTCCTTGCCTGGGGGCCACGAAAAAAACACTTCCTCTCTCTCCTAGGTTTGGTAGGAAATTTTTTTCCCTTCTCGGTAGATCTGGCTAGAGCCTGATCTAGGCCAGCACCAAAAAGGAGCGTCCCTTCAAAAGGGAGACCACATAGATGGGTCTTGGATGAGCTATCCCCATCACAGGTTTTAACCCAGAGGGCTCGCCTGGCTGAGTTTAGTAAGGCACCTGTCTTAGCGGTTGTACGCACTGTCTCAACTGCAGCATCTGCTAAATATGCGACAGCATTCCCTATGACCTCCAGAGAATCCAGGACCTCCTTGGATTTTAAGGTTCGGGATACGTGGTCCATTAATTTACAGACCCACGTGTCGGCATTCCTTGTGATGCAAGCTGAGGCCAATGCGGGGCTCATAGCCGCAGCGTTAGCTTCCCAGGCTCTGCGTAAAATGGTTTCAGCCCTGCGATCCATTTGATCCTTTAAGTTACCGGTATCTTCAAAGGAAAGATACGACTGCTTAGAGACCTGTGCTAAGGAGGCGTCTAGTCTAGGAGTTTTGAAAAACTTTTCCTCATTCTCCTCAGAGAAGGGCCATCTACGCTTCCAGGTTTTATATTTCAGAAGCCTTCTTTCTGGTTCTTTCCATTCCCTTAAGATGACTTCCTTAAGGGCGGAATGTACCGGAAGGACCCTGGCCTGAGGTTTAATCAAGCCTCTATACATCCTATCCTGAGCGGACACCTGTGCAGCAGGCTCCTGAATCTCTTCTGAGGCATAAATAGCTTTCAGAAGATCTTCCATGTCGTCGGCAGAAAATATATGTCTGCTAGACCTGGATTCCACCACCCCTTGGCTGTCCACCACCCCTTCATCAGAAAACTCCTGATTAGGAACTTCTAAATCACACTCTTCCTAACCCTGTCCTCCTTCCATGGAAAGAAGCACGGTTCTGCTGCCTCCCCCCCCCCCCCGAGACACGGATTGGGAAACCCCCCAGAAAGGATGAGAACCATCCGGCCGGACTCAGAGGCTTCCCAGGCATTTGGTCCGGCTCCCAGGGGGAGACCACCAGCCCCAGGCTTTTAGGTCAACAGAAAAATAACAAAACGGTTTCGCTGTGGGGAAACACAATCAAAAACTGAGGAGCATAGGGAGGGGCGGGGGCCTTTAACCTCTTGATTGATTGTGTTTCCTGTCAGGTGGACCGGTCATCTCTCAGGGTGCCGTCCTGGAAGACGACTTGAGAAAAAGCAATTATTCTCTATGGAGATGGTTAACATCTCCACTCCAAAACACCTGAAGCCAGAAGCTCCAAAACGCCTGAAGCTCAAACAAGTTCTGGAACTTTTTTTTTTTAGGCAGATTTGGGCGTTTTTCTGCTTTTTACATTGGTAACCTTTTGACCTGCACAAAATCGCGGCAAAAATGCCGTAAAAAACGTGGCAAAAATCGCACGACTTTCTGCCTGAAAACGCTGCGCTCAGGTGTGAATGGGGCCTAATTGTGCTGTTACTAATTGATGAAAAAAATCTGCTTTACTCTTAGAAACCAATTATAAAAAAAATATATAAAACTATTGTTATTCATAGCAACCAATGCCAAACTAGTAAATAGCCAAAGTTCATATGAGCATCAAGTTCTTTCCTTCAACAAAGCAGGCCACAGCATTCCCGAAACAGTGGATGATACTCTGGAGACACTCCACGGGCAGGTCGCTCCTTAATTTCAGGTTTTCACATCACACGCTATTTCCACTCACCCAAAAATGAAACAGTTCCATAGCGTAATCCCGTTCAAAAAATGTATTAAAACAGACCATCCCCCATATAAAACACACTTACAAACATAGAGAATAGACTGCGTTCAATTGCATCAGTATACCATCGGGATGCCGAGTTGGCGTCTCACCCCACACAGTTCCATTCGACAGCAATGCCTGTACCTTCGGCTGGCATCCTGATGTCACTATTGGTCGTCGTATGGACCCACACTGACGCGTTTCGTCATCACGACTTCTTCTGAGGGTGTGGCTTTACAACTCGACGTACCAGTATTTATAACCAACTGCTTAATAAGCTTAACCCATGGTTGTCAGCAGCAGACCTTCACTGGTCAGACCATCATTGTGACCAGCCGAGTGTCAACTCCTTTAACAATACACTTTAAATATCAGTGCCGTTCAATATCAGTAAAGTTCAGTGCCGCATTTCATGGTTCCAAAATTAAATTACAATAAAATAAGGGATAGATGCATATACTCATGATTACTTAAATGGCAGCATTGACATCAGAACCTTTTGTCATTTACATAAAAGTTCATAATGATATACAAATAGAAAAAACTTTTAAAAAACATTCAAATTCATAGGAGTATTTGGTTCAAACTCCACCCCTCCCAAATATTTAAATGAGTCCTTACTCGAACCACTCGTGGTCATCTGTATTTAAAGCAGAGTTCCTCCCTCCTCTTCAAAAATGAAAAGCCAACAGCTACACATACTGTAGCTGCTGACTTAATATTATGACATATACCTGTCCTGGAGTCCAGCGATGTCAGCAACGCAGCTGATGTTTCCATCAGCTGTTGGGTGCTGCCGCCATCATTGCCGGCAAGGGAACCCGGCAGTGAAGCATTTCGGCTTCACGGCCAGGTCCCTGCTGCGCATGTGCGAAGCGCGCTGTGCTCTGTTACTGGCCTGGCGGCGGGTGAAGGAGGAGGGAGAAGGAGGGAGCCGGACCTCTGACGTACCTTGCCATGGCGAGGTCCGGTGGGAGTGGGGACAGGGTACCTGTCAAAAACAGGTACCCGCTCCCCCCCAAAAGGTGCCAAATGTGGCACCGGAGGGGGGGAGGAGACAGATGAGCGGAAGTTCCACTTTTGGGTGGAACTCTGCTTCAACTGAGGGGCTTAAGCACCCTAGTGGGGACAAGTAAAACTCCACTCACTAATGTCTGAGCTTCAGGCTGACAGCTGTGGTCATGTGACAGTCAACATTAACCACTTCACCACTGGGCACTTAAACCCCCTTCCTAACCAGACCAATTTTCAGCTTTCGGTGCTCTCACATTTTGAATGACAATTATTCAGTCATACAACACTGTAGCCATATGAAATTTTTTTTTTGGTGGTATTTAATCACTGTTGGGTTTTCTTTTTTTTGCGCTATAAAAGAAAAAAGATTGAAAATTTGGTAAAAAAATGAATTTTTCTTTGTATGTTAAAAAAATTTTGCAAATTAGTAATTTTTCTTCGTAAATTTTGGCCAAAATTTATACTGCTACATGTCTTTGGTAAAAATAAGTACAACTTGGTGTATATTATTCGGTCTTTGTGAATGTTAGAGAGTCCAAAAGCTATGGTGCCAATATCTGAAAATTGATCACACCTGAAGTACTGACGGCCTATCTCATTTCTTGAGAACCTAACATGCCAGAAAAGTACAAATACCCCCCAAATGACCCCTATTTGGAAAGAAGACATTCCAAGGTATTTGAAAAGATGCATGGTGAGTTTTTTGAATTTGTCATCTTTTCCCACAATTCTTTGCAAAATCAAGATATTAGAAGGTTATTTCTCACACACACAGCATATGCATACAACAAATTACACCCCAAAACACATTCTGCTATTACTCCCGAGTATGGAGATACCACATGTGTGAGACTTTTACACAGCGTGGCCACATACAGAGGACCAACATGCAGAGAGCACCTCTAGGCGTTCTGGAGCGCCCAGGCCAATTCTTATATTTCTCTCCTACATGTAAAAATAATCATTTATTTTCTAGAAAATTACATAGAACCCCAAAACATTATATATATACATATATTTTTGAGTAAAGACCCTAGAGAATACAATGGCAGTTGTTGCAACTTTTTATCTCGCACGGTATTTGCGCAGCAATTTTCCAAACACGTTTTTTTGGGAAAAAAAACAGTTTTGTGCTTTAAAAAAAAACCAAAACAGTAAAGTTAGCCCAATGTTTTTGCATAATGTGAAAAATGAAGTTACGCCGAGTAAATAGATACCTAACATGTCACCCTTTAAAATTGCACACGCTTGTGGAATGGTGCCAAACTTCGCTACTTAAAAATCTCCATAGGTGACGCTTTAAAATTTTTTACTGGTTACATGTTTTGAGTTACAGAGGAGGTCTAGGGCCAAAATTATTGCTCTCGCTCCAACGTTCGCAGTGATACCTCACATGTGTGGTTTGAACACCATTTTCATATGTGGGCGGGACTTACGTATGTGTTCGCTCCTGCATGCGAGCACGCGGACAGGGGCGCTTTAAACATTTCTTTTTTTTTATTGTTCATTTTACGTTATTTTAGTTTGACACTCCCCCCCCCCCCCCCCCAAATTTTTTTGATCACTTTTATTTCTATTACAAGGAATGTAAACATCCTTGTAATAGGAATATGGCATGACAGGTCCTCTTTACAGTGAGATATGGGGTCAATAAGACCCCACATCTCACCTCTAGGCTGGGAAGCGTGAAATTAAAAAAACGATCCTGGCTTCGATCGTAGCGGTGAGTCGGTAGAAGCACCGGAGAATGGCGGGAAGGGGTGGGCGTCCCCTCTCGCCTCCCATAAGAACGATCAAGCAGTGGAACACCGCTATGATCATTCTTATGGTATAGGAAATCGCCGGTTGAAAAAGCTGATATCTGAATGATGCCTGTAGCTGCACCCATCATTCAGATATACCCGCTCAAAGTCAAGGACGTCATATGACGGCGGGCGGGAACTGGTTAAAAATTGCGGAGTATTGCAGAGTATTGCGGGGTATTATGGAGTAGTGCAGGGTATATTGCAGAGTATTGCTGGGTATATTGCAGAGTATTGCTGGGTATATTGCAGAGTATTGCTGGGCATATTGCAGAGTATTGCTGGGTATATTGCAGAGTATTGCTGGGTATATTGCAGAGTATTGCTGGGCATATTGCAGAGTATTGCTGGGCATATTGCAGAGTATTGCTGGGTATATTGCAGGGTATTGCTGGGTATATTGCAGAGTATTGCGGGGTATATTGCAGAGTATTGCTGGGTATATTGCAGAGTATTGCTGGGCATATTGCAGAGTATTGCTGGGTATATTGCAGAGTATTGCTGGGTATATTGCAGAGTATTGCTGGGTATATTGCAGAGTATTGCTGGGCATATTGCAGAGTATTGCTGGGCATATTGCAGAGTATTGCTGGGTATATTGCAGGGTATATTGCAGAGTATTGCTGGGCATATTGCAGAGTATTGCTGGGTATATTGCAGAGTAGTGCAGGGTATATTGCAGAGTAGTGCAGGGTATATTGCAGGGTATATTGCAGAGTATTGCAGGGTATATTGCAGAGTATTGCAGGGCATATTGCAGAGTATTGCTGGGTATATTGCAGGGATGGCTGAGTATATTGCAGAGTATTGCTGGGTATATTGCAGAGTATTGCTGGGCATATTGCAGAGTATTGCTGGGTATATTGCAGAGTATTGCTGGGTATATTGCAGAGTATTGCTGGGCATATTGCAGAGTATTGCTGGGCATATTGCAGAGTATTGCTGGGTATATTGCAGAGTATTGCTGGGTATATTGCAGAGTATTGCTGGGTATATTGCAGAGTATTGCTGGGTATATTGCAGAGTATTGCTGGGCATATTGCAGAGTATTGCTGGGCATATTGCAGAGTATTGCTGGGTATATTGCAGAGTATTGCAGGGTATATTGCAGAGTATTGCAGGGTATATTGCAGAGTATTGCTGGGTATATTGCAGAGTATTGCTGAGTATATTGCAGAGTATTGCTGGGTATATTGCAGAGTATTGCTGGGTATATTGCAGAGTATTGCTGGGCATATTGCAGAGTATTGCTGGGCATATTGCAGAGTATTGCTGGGTATATTGCAGGGTATATTGCAGAGTATTGCTGGGCATATTGCAGAGTATTGCTGGGTATATTGCAGAGTAGTGCAGGGTATATTGCAGGGTATATTGCAGAGTATTGCAGGGTATATTGCAGAGTATTGCAGGGCATATTGCAGAGTATGGCTGGGTATATTGCAGGGATGGCTGAGCATGGAGGGATGGATGGATGTGACTGCAATTGTCACTGAGCACCGCTGTGGGCACTACACATGCAGCCCACAGCGGTGCTGCCATCCGATCCCTCCCCCTCGCACTGTACCGATCGGTACACAGAGGGGAGGGAGGAACCGGCGTCATGACATGACGCCGGTTTGTTTACATGTGATCGCTCCATCATTTGACAGAGCGATCACATGGTAAACGGCCGCAATTTACCGTGATCCGTGATGCGCTGGGTCCTCTGGTCACGGAAGTTCTCGGGTGCGCGCCCCAGGGGGCGCGCGAGAGCAGGATTCTGGGATGATGTCCCACGGACGTCCACCCAGAACTAGCCGACCGCGCTGCAGCCGTCTTTCGGCTATGGCCCAGTCGGCAAGTGGTTAAAGCAGGTCTCCTTAACTTAAAAGTGAATTGTTTATAATCCGTGGCTGACTGCATTACGCTGATGACACTTGTACACTCCAGACGCTCCTCCTATTTAAGGTCACCGCTTCCCAGGTGTGCAGCATTTGGGGGCTGATACTGCACAGTCTGTACCTGTCTCCACCAATCCAGCATTAGCATCACCTTTCTCCCAGTGACTAATGCCATAGTTGCTATGGGATACAGAAAACGCTCTCTCCCTTCAAACTCTGTGCTTGCTCTCTTCTCCCAGGGCCCCTCTACATTCTCTTCCGTAACTCCAGGCTGAGTCCCTAGGCACTCTATGCCACAGGTCGGGTACCAAAGAATGGGGAACTGTCCACTAGTGGAGGTGCCAAGCACTTAAAGTGGTGTTCCGGCCGAAATTATACTTTTTAAATAAAAATACCCAAGCTTAATGTATTCTAGTAAAGTTGGTCTGTAAACTAAGGTCTGTTTTGTTAGTTTATAGCAGTAGTTTGTTATTTTATAAACTTACAGCAGGCCGTGGTCATCTTAAGTGTGGGCATCTGAAGCCAGACTGTATTTCTTCCTGGATCTCAGCCTTGCAGATCTCGCACATGCTCAGTGCAGCACAAGCAGTGTAATAGGTTTCAGGTCAGGTTTCCATAGCAACGGCAGTTTCAGAGGAAGTTGCTGCCCCTTCCCAGAAGGCATTGCAAACAGGAAATGATGCGATGGGCCGCGGCCAGGGAGGAGGAAGTGAGAAATTAATACAGCAGATATACAGTAGATGCTGAGATAAGACAAAGACACAATGAGCTAGTATGCAGCGCTGTGATTGGCCAGAGCCGCGATGACATCACTCCCACACATGCACGCGGGAGCCACTGTTCACAGCACGGGGCTTGGAAGGAACAGCACCTGTGCCTGTTCCTTCAGAGCACATGCACCAGTGATGTCACTGGCTGTATGTAATGTAAATATCTCCTAAACAGTACACTTTTAGGAGATATTTTCACTACCTATAGATAACCCTTATTATAGGCTTATCAATAGGTAAATGTAAGCAGAGGAAGTTTACTTCCTCTTTAACCCCCTCCACTACCAGAGGAACAGTCACCCCTGCTAGTCACCCATCTTCCAGATGATTGGCTGCCTTGCAAATGACACAGACACTGTAGTCTTTAGCAACGACACATTAGCTTTCTCTGAATAGTACTCTGTGTGTTGGACCCAGGTGTTGTATCTTCCTCTAACTCAGTCCTCTTGTGTTGCAAACCCTGTTCTTTTGATACACTGTGCATGCGCCCCTTTAAGAGAGTTCAGACCACGCAAAGCAATAAAACCCCTCCTCCCCTCCTGAAGGCTCCTGGGATGTGCGACATCATTTGCCTAGGCATGAAAAGCAAGAAGTGACTTAAGAAATGTAAAAACGAGGTTTAAAACAAGCAAATATAACATGCTTCCCTAACTTTCAGTTGCGGCCGGTGGATTTTTTTTTTTTTGGGGGGGGGGGTTTGACGGCAAACAGTATATAACCACCTCCTCCCTCCCCTGGGTCGGTCAGTAGCACTTAACCCATCACCGTTGGCTTCCCCTGCTCGGCGGCCTCCCATTCTCCTGCGGCTTCTCGTTCTCCGGGTCCTTACGTCGACTTCCATTTCCTCCCTTCTCCTCGGCGGCCAATCGGGAGTCTTCTCTTTTCAGCCAATCAGAAAACGGGTCTCACACCCGCTTCTGATTGGCCGGATTGAGGATCAGTGTTTCAACAGCGAATATTCATTCACTGTTGTAACCCACCTGGGAGGGATTGCAGCGCATCCTCTGCATCCCGAGCCCACCCGATTTTGATGCTTATTAGAGCCTCTGGCTCTAATCAGGTGCTTCAAAAAAAAAAGTCGCTGTAATTCATGCGCCCGCTGCATGAATCTAGCCATTACCATATGGGGGGGTGGAGTGGAGAGAGGGGGCAGAGCCTGGGCTCCCCTAATGAATGGGCCACCACTGATCTATTTACTAATGCTAGCAGCATAAGGATTAAATATGATCAGTGTTGATTGAGAGAGTTAAGTTCCGCTTTAACCCCTTTGTAGGAACCTGCCTACAGCCTCTCTCCTTTTCTCCTCTCTCCCTGCATTCACAGGACAGAGAGGCAGCAGTGGGAGCCATTGGCTCCTACTGCTGTCAGTCAAATCCTGTGATTCGATTGTCAAATCCATCTGATTGGGGAACAATGTATGCCGCACACAGCCCAGCTTGGGAGCGAGCCCACATGTGCGCACGGAGAAGAGGAGGAGCCCAGAGAGCTGGTGGGGAACTCCACAAGAGGAGGTTCAGGGCCGCTCTGTGCAATACCATTGTACAGATCAGGTATGTATAACATGTTGATTTCGTAAAGTATCCTGTTCTCTTTGTATTGCTTCTTTTGTGTGAAATCACTGGTGTTCCTGCTAGTCCCTCTGCTCTCCTATAAAAAAAAACTGACCGCACTACTCATGAGAGCACAGCGTGGTCAGTTCTCTAGCTGTGCTGGGAACTCAGCCTGCTTTCCTCCAATGATCAGACTTGTCCTGACACCCCCTTCACCCCCGCACAGCAATTCCCTGGGAAGATTAGTGCACTGCTGTCCCCCCCCCCCCCCCTCCCCCCCAGCTAAGAACAGAGGAAGTTTGATCACTTATAAAAAAGTGGAGAAAAGGAATTTATAATGTTTGTTATATATTTATACAAATGTTTTGCCTTTCTATTTTAAACTGCATGGGTTGTTTTACAAGCTGATCGTTTACAATCACTTTAAGACTACAACAGCAGCAGTGAGCTTATTTTAACCCCTTGAATACCAGGACATTTACAAACGTACCTTAGTAGGCAAGGTTATGCTAACCACACATAATACAATCTGATTGTACTTTAGATCCTTTCGATCTACCAGCAAGGAGGTTTGTATAGAGATTGTATAGGTTCGTCTTCATATTACATCTTTTTGGTAAATTTAGATGAGATTTTACATGGATTGTAGTTTGTATGGCCGCTGGATGGTTACATAGTTACATAGTAGGTGAGGTTGAAAAAAGACACAGGTCCATCAAGTCCAATCTATGTGTGTGCGCTTTTATGTCAATATTACATTGTATATCCCTGTATGTTGTGGTCGTTCAGATGCTTATCTAATAGTTTTTTGAAACCATCAATGCTCCCCGCTGAGACCACCGCATGTGGAAGGGAATTCCAAATCCTTACTGCTCTTACAGTAAAGAACCCTCTATGCAGTTTAAGGTTAAAACGCTTTTCTTCTAATTTTAGTGAATGGCCGCAACTCTTTTTGAATTCCCTTTCACGAAAAAGTTTTAGCCCTTTTCTGGGGTCGCCTGTATGGTATTTGTACATTGAAATCATATCCCCTCTCAAGTGTCTCTTCTCCAGCGAAAATAATTTCAGTGCTCGCAAACCTTTCTTCATAACTAAGATCCTCCAGTCCGTTTATTGGCTTTGTTGCCCTTCTTTGTACTCACTCCATTTCCAGTACATCCTTCCTGAGGACTGGTGCCCAGAACTGGATAGCATACTCCAGGTGCGGCCGGACCAGAGTCTTGTAGAATAGGAGAATTATCGCTTTATCTCTGGAGTTAATCCCCTTTTTAATGCATGCCAATATTCTGTTTGCTTTGTTAGCAGCAGCTTGGCATTGCATGCCATTGCTGAGCCTATCATCTACTAGGACCCCCAGGTCCTTTTCCCTCCTAGATTCCCCCAGAGGTTCTCCCCCCAGTGTATAGATGGCATTCATATTTTTGCCACCCAAATGCATTATTTTACATTTTTCTACATTGAACCTCATTTGCCATGTAGTCGCCCACCCCATTAATTTGTTCAGGTCTTTTTGCAAGGTTTCCACATCCTGCGGAGAAGTTATTGCCCTGCTTAGCTTAGTATCGTCTGCAAATACAGAGATTGTGTACAAAAAAGGTGTAGAAATCCTAGGAGTACTCCATCCACCCACTAATAAACTTTGAGTATCCATATATGTGTACCCTTTTTAGGGATTTGGACTTCCTTTCTCCTGGTTTCTATCCTAATGAACACTATTTTTGTGGAGCTGCATACTTAGTACATTAAGATACCTTGCATCACTATCTCTCTGTAATGTTTCTTTGGAATATGGTTTTGTATGCATGATTGTCTCTTAATTAACCTATAGGTTGCTACTGAGTATCCTACTCCCTTACACATCTAAGTACTCACTATTACTTTATACTTTATATTTTTTTGGGATGTTTTCTAAAATAATTACCTTTCGTTTCACAAATTCACACTTTAAACTTTATTACTCCACTATAGAGATCACTACTACTTGACCAGTAATCTGTGTCTCACTACCCATTAGCGCCACACTTTTTATTATTAAATACAGAGATTGAACTGTTTATCCCATCCTCCAGATCGTTTATGAACAAATTAAATAGGATTGGTCCCAGAACAGAACCCTAGGGGACCCCACTACCCACCCCTGACCATTCTGAGTACTCCCCATTTATCACCACCCACTGAACACGCCCTTGTAGCCAGTTTTCAATCCATGTACTCACCCTATGGTCCATGCCAATGGACCTTATTTTGTACAGTAAACGTTTATGGGGAACTGTGTCAAATGCTTTTGCAAAATCCAGATACACCACGTCTACGGGCCTTCCTTTATCTAGATGGCTACTTACCTCCTCATAGAAGGTTAGTAGATTGGTTTGGCAAGAATGATTCTTCATGAATCCATGCTGATTACCAATAACGATACTGTTTTCATTACTAAAATCTTGTATATAGTCCCTTGTCCCCTCCAAGAGCTTGCAGAGCTTGTATGTCTAAAGGTCCGTACACACGATACGAAAATCGGAAAGTAAAATTTCATGCGATGAGCGATCTTCCAATTTTCGGATCGTTCGTACGGTACTTTCGACAGCTGTTTCCGCTATTTTTGTCCGGCAAAAGCTGCATGTGCAGACTATAAAAATTTTTTATCGTATGTGAACTCAACGTCCGATTTTCATTTAATTAGTACGGTTTTCATTCGAAAAGAAAAAAAAAAAAATCGTAAGAGCAAGACTACGCAAGCTCAGAAACGAAAGACCACATACAAAAAACTATTCAACACATTACGTCTCTTCTGAAGTTGAATTCTGTCATATGAGAATTTTCGTACGGCGAGTAACCCCTTCACTTTCGACATGAGACTAGCATGCAACAAAAAACGGACGAACGGTCGTCCGAAAAATCTGATCGTGTGTAGCATGGCTTCTGTAAAAAAGTCCTGCTTTAACTGCCACTTCTAAATTAAAGCACAAAGATAATAAATAGATAAAAAAAAATGGTAGTAATGCAAGAATATTTTCTGAAACTAGAAGAAATGTTACTAATTGGTCTTTGCAGCGTTGTGCTAGACGCGTAATGCATTCTCTAGAGATGTGTGGAATAGGAAGAACTCAGTGAGGCTGTGATTGCAGAGTACATGCTGTGTACAGTCCCTCCCTCTTCACTCTACAGTCCCAGTATGATCAGAGCTGGCTGATAGCTGAACACACAGCACATTGCTGGGAAGACTGGCCTTCGATCGGTTTATGATTAACCTTCCTTGACAACTAGAGGAAAAACACTGGAACACCAACTATTTAAAAGGTAGGAATGTCTAGACCACCAGGCTGTAGGCTGGGCCAGAATAGCACAAGACTAGGATGACAATCAGATACATGAAGGATATTTGTAATAATATGCAGATTCATCCCCATTCTAGTACTATACAGGAAAGAATGACAGCTGTGTGTTCGGAATGTAATGCAGGAAGTGTTGATAATGGGAAGGGTATAGCTGAGCATAGCAGCCTTCCACGTGACGTAGGAAGAACAGGTGCATTGTTGCTGTGCTGCACATGGATGTTCCTTGCCTGCTTTCTTCTGCGTAGATTGGAGACTAAAGCCTTGTACACACTATCAGATTATTGGACGAATTTTCATCAGTTTTTTTTGTTGGATGCAGTCTCAAATCCAAAGTGAAGAGGGTACTCACCATCAGAAAATTTTGTGACGACAGAATTCAAACGATAGAAGTAATGTGTTGAATTGTTTTGCATGTGTTCTTTCATTTCTGAGCATGCATAGCCTTGCTCTTCAGATTTTTTTTTTTTGTCAGAAAACCGTACTAATGAAAAGAAAAATCGGACGTTGTGGTCACATCAGACAAAAATTTTCAAGCCTGCACATCCAGTTTTTGTCTACCGAAAATTCGTAATTGGCTGTCAAAAGCAGCATATTAACGATAAGAAAATCGGCAGATCGTTCATCGGTCAGATTTTCTGACCGTGCCTTAAGACCCCATACACACCATTAGATTTTCTGCAGATTTTTGTCTTCAGATTTACCAAAACCATGTAGTGCAAGGGCCTGCCTGATTGCATACAAATTGAAACGCTTAAAGCGGAGTTCCACCCAAAAATGGAACTTCCGCTTATCCAATTCCTCCCACCCTTCTGTGTCACATTTGGCACCTTTCAGGGGGGAGGGGGGAGCAGATACCTTTCTAATACAGATATTTGCTCCCACTTCTGGCGATAGATCGCCGCAGAATCTGTGGCGAGCTACACCATCTCCGGTCCCTCCTCCTTCCCCCCCGCTGTCTTCTGGGAGACACACAGGTCCCAGAAGACAGCAAGGACCAGTCAGGACGCGCAGCGCGACTCGCGCATGTGCAGTAGGGAACCAGGCTGTGAAACAACAAGGCTTCACTTCCTGATTCCCTTACCGAAGATGCCGGCACCTCCACCTCCACCTGGGAGCCAAGGGATGGGTGGGCTTCGGATGAGGACATCGCAGGCGCCCTGGACAGGTAAGTGTCCTTATTTTAAAAGTCAGCAGCTGCAGTATTTATAGCTGCTGGCTTTTATTTTTTTTTCTTTCAGCGGAACTCCGCTTTAAGGTTTGACCTCATATTATATGGTTTTGTTCAGCCATGGATCGGGGAATGTCTCACTGCCTGTGACGGGGGGGGGGGGGGGCCTCACCCGTTCGCCCTTAACAAGCCACCCCTGGACTCAGCTCTCGTGACGGTGAAGCCTTCCCATTTTTTGGACATAAAAGTGGCAGATTGATGGTAAAAGGTTGTTAACAGACACACATCTGTTTACATCCACCAATCTTTAGAGACCTCATCTGTATAATATATATACACATATACACACACACACACACACACACACATAAATAAATGTAAACAAACATTGTAAAATGTATTAAAACATGGATGTGTCAGTAGGGCAGTGGATGGTGTCAGACAGTCAGTAGAGCAGTGGATGGTGCCAATGGGGCAGTGGACTTTGTCAGTAGGGCAGTGGATGGTGTCAGACAGTCAGTAGAGCAGTGGATGGTGCCAATGGGGCAGTGGACTTTGTCAGTAGGGCAGAGGATGGTGTCAGTAGGGCAGATATTGGTATAAGTAGTTTTTTTTATTTGTATTATTATTATTATAATTTTTTTTTTATATTTTTTACAATTTTACAATTTTATTTTCTACAATATTTATAGGAACACTTTTGGGGGGCTTTGGTGAAATATCACAAGTCTAAACAGACCCCTGATGTCTCGCTTTTGAGATAGAGAAAGGAACTGAGGACAGAGATTCCTCAGTCACATTCTTTGTAGCCTCAGTTGCACTGGACAGTGATATAACGGGAAGTGATCTTTGCTGAGTGGCTTCCTGTTCGTTCACAAACAAGCATAATAAAACACACAGTGATTGGTAAATGACATATTTACCGGCCCCTCCCCCACTCTCCATTCTCAAACATCCCCCTGTGTGCCACCAGCAGCAGCTGGCAGTGCTGTGGGGGAGGGTAGGGGCAAGGGCAGCAGGGGGAACCTGAACTGCACGGGGTGATTAGGGTGTGCCCAGGCACACCCAGCACACCCTGTGCGCATGCCTATTAGAGACCTCATGGCTGGAAAAGAAACTGACCGGATGCAGATGATACAGAAGTGACATCCTTACCTGTTAAGTCTGATTCTGCAGAGGATCTTTTCATGGAACCCCTGCTGATCAGAATGAGGGACAGTCACATTAAAGCTGGGATAGGTTCTCTTGGGAGAAAGACGGTTGTGTCGATATGGAGATTAACAATGGAATGTATATGTTGTAAGCAATAAAATAAATAAAAGCAGAGGTATTTGTTGACTCAACGAGGAGCACCAGACTTGTTTAGCAAGGGTGTAAAATGATCCATGGCACAGTAAAGGGGCAGGGTCAGTTTTAGGACACGGTGTATACTGTATGTGCTGCTTACCAGCATTTTGCATGTTGTCATCTGTCAGTGACATTTAGTGCACAGCAGCTCATCCATGTGTTTGTGTATTTTAAAAACACGTAAAACACCAAAAGTTTGCTACGGTTCACGTGTTATTGTGCAGTACTTTGTCATAACTCCCATATACTTTAACATAACTTTTTGAGATGGGAACGAGGGACACACGCCCCTTAAAGCAGAATTAAACAAAAAACAAAAATTAGTTAAACCACTTCAAGACTGCAATACGTATATATACGTTGCGGATTTGAAGTGGTTTACCAGGATTAGGGCTGAAGATATCAGCCATAATCCCGATATCGCTTTTTACAGTCGCTGGCTGGCTCTCTCATGAAAGCATTAAGAGCGGCTCATGAGTCGCTGGAGCGCTTTCAGAAGCGGTGGGAGGGGACGTACCCCCCTTCCACCTTTCGCTGGATTTTCTCGGGGCTTACTGTTCCTGCCGGTTCGCCCGAGAAACGATCTGACAGTGCGGCCGGCTAGTCCCAGAGGCATTTAAAGATCCTCTCTATGGCCTTGCAGGACAAGAGTGACTTCATGGCGTCACTTCCGGTCCAAGCTGGAAGTAAACTTTTTTTTTTCCTTTTGCTTTTAACGGTAAAGGAGAGATTTGGGGTCTTTTTTACCTCTATAACGAGGACCCATCATCCTTATTTCTATTACAAGGTATGTTAACATTCCTTGTAATTGAAATAAGTGACTAAAAAAAAAAAATAAGGGACAGTGTTAAAATAAAAAGTTAAATAAGAAAAAAAAATGCCCCATCCCTCCGTGCTCGCACGCAGAACCCATAAGTCGCACATGCATATGTAAACGGTATTCGCACCACCCATGTGAGGTATCACCGCGAACGTTACAGCGAGAGCAATATTTCTAGCACTAGCAATTAGAAACTGTTATGCCCCTTACACACGGTCGGATTTTCTGATGAAAAATTTCCGATCGGAGCGTGTTGTCGGAAATTCCGACCATGTATGGGCTCCATCGGACATTTTCCATCGGATTTTCCGACACACAAAGTTGGAGAGCAGGAGATAAAATTTTGCGACAACAAAATCCGTTGTTGGAAATTCCGATCGTGTGTACACAAATCCAACGGACAAAGTGCCACGCATGCTCGGAATAAATAAAGAGATGAAAGCTATTGGCCACTGCCCCGTTTATAGTCCCGACGTACGTGTTTTACGTCACCGCGTTCAGAACGATCGGATTTTCCGACAACTTTGTGTGAACGTGTGTATGCAAGACAAGTTTGAGCCAACATCCGTCGGAAAAAATCCATGGATTTTGTTGTCGGAATGTCCGAACAAAGTCCCACCGTGTGTACGCCCTATAACTCTAAACAGGTAGCCTGTAAAGGCGTATATAAAGTGTCGCCTATGGAGATTTTACCGTAGTTTGTCACCATTCCACAAACGTGCACAATTTTAAAGCATGACATGTTAGGTATCTACTAAAGGTTTCGTACACACTATAAGAAAATCGGACGAACAGAATTTTCATATGATTTTCGTATAGTGTGTACATAACTTTTGACACCCGTTTCCCAATTTCCAAGGGGTCAAACTCCAAAATGTTTCTCTTACAAGAACAGAACGAGCGATTTTTGTTTAACCACTTACCCACTGGGCTACTTCCTAACCAGACCAATTTTCAGCTTTCGGTGCGCTCACATTTTGAATGACAATTACTCAGTCATACAACACTGTACCTATTTGAACTTTTTGTTCTTTTTTTCCACACAAATAGAGGTTTCTTTTGGTGGTATTTAATCACCACTGTTTTTTTTTAATTTTTTATGCTATAAAAGAAAAAAGACCAGATTTGGTAAAAAAAATGCATTTTCGTTTCTGTTATAAAATTAGTAATTTTTCTTTATAAATTTTGGCCAAAATTTATACTGCTACATATCTTTGGAAAAAATAACCCAAATCGTATATTATTTGGTCTTTGTGAAAGTTATAAAGTCCACAAGCTATAGTGCCAATCTCTGAAAATTGATCACACCTGAAGTACTGACGGCCCATCTCATTTCTTGAGACCCTAACAAGCCAGGAAAGTACAAATACCCCCCAAATAACCCTTTTTGGGAAAGTAGACATTCCAAGGTATTTTAGTAAGAGGAAAAGGAACTGCGCTATAACCTCAGATATTGTGTGTGAAAATAAATGGTGTTAAACCAATTATATCAATCATATACAAGCATAAAATTAGAGAAATCAAAAATGTGATCTGCCTAATATCAAAAAATGCATATAAAACAATGATACCAAACCACATATATTGTGAAAATAGAGTAATTAAACAACAAAGTCTATAAACCAGATGAATGGAAAAATCCTCTAGGGGAATGGGAAGAGTCCCTGGATAGCTCTTCATAGGAATCAGTGTGGAAAGGCAGAAATTGAGAAAACACCCATCAAAGTGATCCTCCACCACCTAAAATGCACGCTTACCAGAAGTAAGCTTAACAAGCTCATCGATAAACCAGAGGCCTGATGGACAGTTGATGTGCAGGCGGCAGGCAGCTAGGTAAGTAGGATCTTGATATTCAACCAGCGTTGGGGCATCCCTCTAGCGGCCTAGCCGCGAGTGTGTACGGGGGGAAACTAATCTCCTGTGAACCCCAAGAGGAATCAGTTTTGACTTTAATTCTGGAGTCTTTAGTATCACTTTGCTGAAATTGGTATTGATTACACCCAGTGCCAGGCCATTTACTCTGATGTTCATGAAACGCAAAGCTTGTGCCAAAATATTGGTTAATCCAAATAATGTTGTCTTAGTTATTGCATATGGACCAAAATGTGCGACAAAGTACCCCGAATTAGTGGGTCCTACTCTAGTAATAGAATAGAAGATCCTTTGGAAACTAGTGTAGCTCAACTCCCACACTAATAGGGCGTACACACGGTCGAACTTTGTTCGGACATTCCGACAACAAAATCCTAGGTTTTTTTCCGACGGATGTTGGCTCAAACTTGTCTTGCATACACACGGTCACACAAAGTTGTCAGAAAATCCGATCATTCTGAACGCGGTGACGTAAAACAAGTACGCCGGGACTATAAACGGGGCAGTGGCCAATAGCTTTCATCTCTTTATTTATTCTGAGCATGCATGGCACTTTGTGCGTCGGATTTGTGTACACACGATCGGAATTTCCGACAACGGATTTTGTTGTCGGAAAATTTTATCTCCTGCTCTCCAACTTTGTGTGTCGGAAAATCCGATGAAAATTGTCCGATGGAGCCCACACACGGTCGGAATTTCCGACAACACGCTCCGATCGGACATTTTCCATCGGAAAATCCGACCGTGTGTACGGGGCATAACAGTTATTAGGTTTATTAATAGGTTTGGTTGAATCACTTATTTGTGTTGGCAAGCAACCCATTTAGCACATATATTTATTTTAATCAGTTGATTGCGCTAATTGATCACAGTTGTTTACATTATGCAAAGGATACACCTGAAGACAGGGAGATGCAGGGAGCACCTTGGGGAGCTATGAAGGAAGATTTTTTTAAGAAAGAGGACAATATATTACATGTGTGCCTTGGCTTCCAGAAGTAAAATAAAAAAAAGAGGTTTAGTATCAATTTTAGAGAAGTCTCACTTCCTTTAGTTTGTCACTCTGGCTCCCCATGGTACAATGTGCAAACAGCACTTTGTACCATCCTTCTATGCGACATACTGTGGAAGCCGCGATCTCCTAGTTGACTGCGTGCCTCCCACTGAATTCTGATCACAGAATATCAAGGAGACAAATATGTAATGCGCCATGATTTTCTCCAGCTCAATGTGCTTGCCCAAGACAAGCGTCATCGCTAAGAAAGAAGGGGAATGGGGGCATGTCAGATAAACTGTAGACATCAGAGCACAACTCACATACAGTAGCTCTTCTGCCGCACACCCGGGGAAAGACTTAGGCCAAACCCAACCACTATCTGCTAGTTGTTCTGGGGAAGAGAGACTAGTGTAGTAGCTGGCCTGTCTCCAGAATTCTGTCATAGCAACAGAAGCTGACAGCTACTACTCTAGTCTCTCTTCCCCAGAACAGGTGATTGGTGAGAGGGATTGCTCTCAGTCTTTCCTCTTAGTAAAATTAAGACTTCACTATGGCTGGCCATACATGGTCGAATTTCAAAAGAATTTTCTTTTGAAAATCATAAATTCTGTGCGTTTTGTGATCCGATGGTGCCACCATTGATTTCGAAATTCCACCAACCAAGCCTTCATTTTCACCGCATGTTGCTACAGAAAATAATTTTCGTGGCTGGGAATTTTCTTTTCGGGAATTTTCTTTTCTTGCACATGCGCATTTCTTTTTTGATTACATTTCTTGCAGGATTCTTCCATCATGGATTAGAAAATCGTTCTTTTTAAAAAATTTACAACATGCCTGATTACTCCAATCGAAAATCGGCTGTTGCTGCAGCCCACTAATAGTAGGTAATTCGAACGAAAAATTATTTCGCAATTCGACCCATGTATGGCATGCCTATGACTATTAGGTTGTATGCTGTCATGAGCATTGTATTTTAACCGTACTGACTTTTATATTGTAAAGTGGTGCACAAAATTTGGTGCTTTATAAATCCTGTATAACAACAACAACAACAACAAGGCAGATAGCAGAGAAAGAAAAAATTTCAAAAAAGAAATGTTTTTTGCAAACCACTGCACAGATATAAACGGAGCCTTGTGCTATGTGCACTGTTGTCTCGGGAAGGGGTAAGGGGATTCAAAAAAATTGTTACCTTCTGGTGATAACTCTTATTTAAAGCTTTAAATCCCATTTAGATGCAACATAAGTGGTTGATCCAGACACCCCTGCCAAGAAGCATACAATGGCCAATGAATGAACAGCAACACACGGATGAGTCATCACTTATGTTCACTTTGCTTAATGCTAATGACAGCATTTTTTTTCTAGTCTAATGCCTAGTACAAACGATGAGAAAATCGGACAAAAAAATACCGCTTTTGGAAAGATCATTCAATAATCTGCCTGTTAGTACACAGCTTTCGATGGCCGATCACAACAGTTCATGCAAAAATATCCAAAGAATTAAGCACAAAAAATTCTCGTACGATAACAGAACGAACGATTTTCGTGTAGTTAGTATGGTATTTGTACAAAAAAAAAAAAAATCATGTGACCAAGACCACAAGTGCTTGGAAATGAAAGAATGCATTACATTAACAATACATCACTTCCAAAGTTGTATTCTGTCGTGCGAGAATTTATCATAACTTTAGTAACCTACCGGTATTTGAAAACAGACCATCATTTGTCCGATATTCTTATCGTGTGTAGGAGGCTTGAAGGGGTTGTAAAGGCAGAAGGTTTTTTTTATCTTAATGCATAGAATGCATTAAGATAAAAAGCCTTCTGTGTGCAGCAGCCCCCCTAATACTTACCTGAGGTCACTCTGTCCAGCGATGTCCACAAGTGTCTCAACCATCTGAGATTCTCCCTCCTGATTGGCTGAGACACAGCAGAGCTTCCCCTCATTTCAGATCTTCCCCTCAGATCTAAAGCGACTGCCCTTCTAAGTGTACTTGCAGTGCAAAGTGGATTTGCCTTTAGTAAATCAACCCCAATATGTCACTTTCTATAATTATTATATGTGCATTTCCATCCCTGATTGTATGCCTTAAGCTGGGTGCACACGATCCGAATATTAGACGATTCAGCAGGATTTGGCCGATATTCAGTCAGTGTGTACAGCTGCCTGTTCAACAAAAGCCGATTTCAGTCCTCTGGGTTGAACGAAAAGGCCTTATGCCTGGTACACACAATGAGATTATCGGACGAATGATCATCTGCTTTTTTTTGCATGCTAGTCTCATATCGAAAATGAAGAGGTTACTAAAGTTATGAAATTTTTCGTACAACAGAATAAAAATGTGGTAGTGATGTATTGTATTTTTGAACGACAACTGTATTGATTAAATGAAAATCATACAATCTGGTATTGTATGAGAAACATTCCTGTGCTTGTCCCATTGGATAATTTTACATGAATTGTCGTGATTGGCTCTCAAAAGCTGTGTACCAACGATCATATTATAGTACGATCACTTCAAAAATTTTATCTTTCCTACAATTTTCTGATCGTGTGTGCTGGCCTTTAGCAGAAGTAGTGTGTTCTGACCTTTAGTGAGAAGTAAGAGACTCACAGAAGCTGTACAGTGCTGAAGTTCACAGGCTGCCAATGAGGCAGAAAGGAGAGACTATCAGGGAGATAAGATAAGACATTCTTGTAAGTTTAACTCTTTTGTGTCCCCCTGACAGCACAGTTTGTACTGTCACCTCTCCTGCTTTTCTTTTCTCCCTCCCTAAGCTGTGTTCCCTCCACACAATCTTGTCATTCCTGTTGCTTTTTTCCCACCTTCAGCAACAGTAAATCCTAAAGTGGTATTAAACCCTTTTTTTATTTCAATTAAAATAACAAACATGCCAATACTTACCTGCTCTGTGTAATGCTTTTGCACAGAGCCACTCCAGTCCTTCTTCTGAGGCTCTTCGCCGGTGCTCCAGGCGCTCCTCTGCGGCGAGTGCCCCCACGGAAAGCAGTTTTCCCTGGGGGCACCCGTGCATGCTCGCTCCCGAGTCCCGCTGTTGCGTTCAATGACACAGACAATGAGTATCGGCCCCACCCCTCGCTTTCATGTCATAGCTTTTGATTGGCAGGAGTGGGAGCCAGCGGCTCTTGCTGCTATCAATCTGTCCAGTGAGGAAAGCGACAGCAGCTGGAGCCGCTGCGCTTGTGCACATCGCCGGATCGGATTGGGCTCAGGTAAGAAAAAGGGGGGACTCAGGGGGACCTGCATCACAAAAGGTTTTTCACTTTAACACATAGAATGCATTAAAGGAGAAAAACCTTAAAGTGGATCTAAACCCTCTCCTATGCCCAGTGAAGTGAACAGCCTCCGATGATACACAGAGAGGAAACAAATCCCCCTACATAAGTTTTATGTATATCTGCTGTCTTTCCATTTCCATCTGTTTGAAATCTTGTTTCCTCATTCAAAAGTGGGTGTGGAGTCTGGCTCATACTGTGTGAGAGCTGATAGGAGGAAAGGCACACAACCCCCTACACATAGGCAGAGGAATGAAGGAACATGCAGAGCTGTACACTGAATAGACCAGCTCTCTGCTAATCTCCCTCCCCAGCTTCTGTTATCTCGTGTCTTGTCAGAAGTGACTCTGCTGATACCAGAGGAACAAAGCAGCAGAAAGGCACAGGACTTAGGAGCTTGGAGAGAGATAAGTAAACCCTACAGATATATGTGCCTAGATCACATTTCATGAATGGGGTTTACATCCACTTTAAGGCTTTAGAACCACTTTAAAGCTGTTAGCTGATCGGCCTCTAGTGGCTCTGATTTTAGGCACAGTGCCGAGAATAGAGAGCAACTGAACATGTGCAAAGCAGGGTGAGACAGAGCCTTACTGGATTTTAAACTGCATAGGCACTTATTTTTAATGTTTTATATACTGTAGCCATACCTGCAAAAGGGGTCAACCTGAAGTGATCCATCAGGACTTTATTCCTGACTAAAGTTCCACTTAATCAAGGGGTATGAGATGACGAAAACTAGAAAAAAAGGATTGTAATTAAGATAAAAAAACATTTTTACACTTTCAAGCTTTGGTTACAATAAAACTACAGAATATCATAGCTTGTTACAGCAAATGACGGACATATAATATGTCCGTTATTTGATGTAACAAGCTATACTTCAAAGTGTTGCTTTGAGAAATGTATGTAATACAATGTAACATTAATGGGGATAGCATGAGCTGCTGTCTCCAAAAAGACTATAGTAAATTTATAAACTTGAATTTCTGTCTCAAACTGCCTGCCAGGCCCAGTCCCAGTGAGAGCAATGGTGGGAGCCTTCTAGGCATCCTTGGGACCTGCGCTAGATACCTGCAGCAGTTTGTCCCCCATCCCTTTATGACAGTCTCACATGATGCTCTGTTAAACATGACATAACCACAAAAGAACCATTGTTCTGTAAAACACAAGGTACAAGTTGCCTATTATGAATGCAGTTGCATCTCTAAAGCTATGTACACACAATAGGATTTTCCGACAACAAAACTGTGGATTTTTTTCCGAAGGGTGTTGGCTCAAACTTGTCTTGCATACACACGGTTACACAAATGTTGTCAGAAATTCCGAACGTCAAGAACGCGATGACGTACAACGACTCAAGAAAAATGAAGTTCAATAGCCAGTGCGGCTCTTCTGCTTGATTCCGAGCATGCGTGGACTTTTGTGCGTCGGAATTGTGTACACACGCTCGGAATTTGAGAACCTGCTCTCAAACATTTGACAGGGAAAATTCCGACAACAAAATGTTCTATGGAACATACACGCGGTCGGACTTTCCGACAACAAGCTCACATCCAACATTTGTTGTCAGAAAATCCGATCATGTGTACGTCCCACTAGAGTGAGCATGTGAACTGACCAACACCTGACAGGACCTGCAGAATACTCAAGCTTTGTTTTAAATGTAACCTAGATACCAATACCTATTCTCAGATTTGTCAATAGTATTGTGCTCAAACTGGTCTTTGCTGACTACAAACTATTCTCCAGAGTAAAGTTATAGCTATCTATCCTGAGCTGACTGTGACTATATGGGTAAGGGCAAGGGGGCGCTGTTTCAATACCCACCCCAATGAGCTTTAGGTAGAGGGAGTAATGGTGTGGGTGTGCCAGCTGAAGGGGGCATTGTGGGAGTTAGAGCCCTTGCACACTGGGGCCGTTTGCAGTCGCTATTGCGCTAATAATAGCGCCTGCAAACCGCCCCGAAAGTGCCGCTGCTTGTATTCCAGTGTGCAAGCCCCGAGGGCTTGCACACTGGAGCGATGCGCTGGCAGGACGGTAAAAAAAGTCCTGCCAGCAGCATCTTCGGAGCGGTGAAGGAGCGGTGTGTATACCGCTCCTTTACCGCTCCTGCCCATTGAAATCAATGGGACAGCGCGGCTATACCGCTGGCAATGCGCCTCTGCAGAGGCGCTTTGCGGTGGTATTTAACCCCTTCTCGGCCGCTAGCGGGGGTAAAACCGCCCCGCTAGCGGACGCATACCGACGGTAAAACGCCGCTAATGATAGCGGCGTTTTACCGCCGACGCCGCCCCCCGCCCCAGTGTGCAAGGGCTCTTAAAGTATAGTAAACTATAGGTAAAACTTTTTTTCATTTTGGATAGGGTAAGAGAGGGTTATAACCCCTGTCAGATTTTTTTTATGCCATCTATGTCCCATTGGGGAGATTTCTCTTCACTTCCTGTCCCATAGCCAAACAGGAAATCTCTGCAAGAATTCCTTGGGGACCCCTGGGTCATCAGAACTAGTATCCCCATTGTACAAAAAAACAGCTAGGAAATTAGAGGTAACCTTGGACTTTCATGGTACGGTATAGACTTACAATGCTCAAACTATTTTTAAAAAAATACAAATTTATTGAAAAGAATTCAATAAAACAAAAAACAAAAGGGGAGACATACAACATACATAGGGTAAACCATAACAGGAGACCACCCTAGACAAATACCGTATTTATCGGCGTATAACACGCACCCCAAGTTTAGGAGGGAATTTTAAGGATTTTAAGAATTTAAGAATTTTATGATTTTAAGAATTTTAAGGAAAAAAACGTAAGGAAAAAAAACTTTAAATGCCCATCAATGCAGCCTTATCATCGTCCAACTGCAGCCTTTCAGTGTCATTTGCAGCCTTGTAGTGTCACTGCAGTTTTTAAATATTGCGCCGCTGAGAGACAGAGCCAATCCGGTGGGTCTCGGCTGCTTTCGCCTCCTCTCGTAGTCCTGTGGGCGGAGCCGAGCGCCGCCATTTATACATAGCCGAGTGTCAGCGGGGGATCGGCAGGGATTGGCGTATAACACACACCCGCGATTTTCCCCTGATTTTAAGGAGACAAAAACTGCGTGTTATACGCCGATAAATACGATAGATTCCTCTGAAACCGGAGAGAAATAGGTATATCAGCCACCATGGGTGATTGACATTAGTCTCTTCTCAATAAATTTGTATATTTTTAACAAATTGTTTGAGCATTGTAATGCTCTGTACACACAATAGGATTTTCCGACGGAAAATGTGTGATAGGACCTTGTTGTCGGAAATTCCGACCGTGTGTAGGCTCCATCACACATTTTCCATTGGATTTTCCGACACACAAAGTTTGAGAGCAGGCTATAAAATTTTCCGACAACAAAATCCGTTGTCGGAAATTCCGATCGTGTGTTCACAAATCCGATGCACAAAGTGCCACGCATGCTCAGAATAAATTAAGAGACAAAATCTATTGGCTACTGCCCCGTTTATAGTCCCGATGTACATGTTTTACGACACCGCGTTTAGAACGATCGGATTTTCCGACAACTTTGTGTGACCGTGTGTATGCAAGACAAGTTTGAGCCAACATCCGTCGGAAAAAATCCATGGATTTTGTTGTCGGAATGTCCGATCAATGTCCGACCGTGTGTACAGGGCATTAGTCTATACCGTACCACGAAAGTCAAAGATTGCCTCAGATTTCCTAGCTGTTTGTAGAATTGATAGCCACGAAGGTACATTACAGTTTTTTCTACCTCAGTAGCGACAACTATTGTAGTATCCCCATTGGAAGATTTCCCCTCTATTATATTTCTGGGGACAACCCAAAATGTGTGATTTTCTTTCACTTTTAATGATATTGGCAAACAGGACAAATCTCCTTAACGGGGGCACAGACAGCAATATAAACTGATAGGTGTTCTAATCCCCCTCCTTTCTATCCAAAACTAAAAAAAAAAAAAAAAGTTTTGCCTTTAGTTATACTTTAAAGCGGAGTTCCAGTCATAAAAAAAAAAGACAATGTTCAGCAGAATTAAATACAAATAACCTTTGGGAAAAAATTTTTTTTTTTACTCACCTTTTTTAGGTCTGTTGCTAGGGGGTCCCTCGTAATCTGCCTCTTCCTCTCCAAGGCGCCTGACGTCATTTCTCTCGGTGCCCATGCTCGCTAGTGCTGCAGGGAGATGTCTGTCATTTCCCAGGAGTCACTGGGCAGCGCCGAGGGCTTTGCTGCCATCACAACGGGGGCAGGCACATCCGACGCCCGTTGTGATGGCAACGTCAGAAGTGTACGGCGCTGCGCCGTACATATGGCGCATGCGCGAGAAAGGGCGGTGCATGCTGGTCGCTCAGCTGCACCAGAGCCCGGAAGATAGTGCTTGTGTGCTTCACGTGCCCACAAGCATTATGGAAACTTCTAGTAAACAGGAATATAAGATATATTCCTATATGAAATCTGCAATCAAGCACCAATTAATGTCACAAATGTGAGTGCACTAAATAAACCTTATAAAAAAAAAAAAAAATGTTTAAACGGTGGGAAATCCACTTTAAGTTCGGAGCAATGGATATGGGACTAAAACTCACTGGACCTGTCTATTAGTTTGCATGTGGGCCAAAGTGTGTCAAGCAATGGTATTGTGAATCCCTGTCAAAACCCTATGATGCAGTATCTGGCCAATAATCAGGCTTAAACACTGTCAAGTGAGGAGGAGGATTACTCTTCTGACCTTGCTTAAAGAGGTAGTAAACCCTGATGGGTTTTGCTCCCTCTTTTTTCCCCTGCAAACTAAAAGCATAATGGGCTAGTATGCATCACATACTAGCCCATTATGTGCCACTTACCTGCAATCAAAGTCCACGCTGTCCCCGCTGGTGGCAGCATCCATCTTCGTCCCTCTTCCTTCCGGGCCACGAACTCTGGCTCTTTGACTGGCCGGAGTCACGTGACGTCACTCCTGCGCAGGAGCTTTTTCTTCACAGCGCATGCGCAGATGACATCGGCGCACGTTTAGGAGATATTTACAGTACCTATAGGTAAGCCTTATTATTGGCTTACCTATAGGTACAACTTCCGCGTTGGGGGTACACAACCACTTCAAGCTCTGGCACTAACCAAACTGGAGCATATACAGAGTTTTGCTCTATTGTAAGAATGGTGTTGTATGAGAAGTTCAGAATGGGCAAAAAGAATGGTGTGGTATGGAGGTTAGAATGGGCAAAGTGACAGTTTCTTGGCATTCATGAGGTATGTAGGTTGCAGTTATTTCTGCAAAATGTTAGTTGCCTGGATATCATGTAGATACCTTGTTTTGGATGCTTTCCAAGCAATTGACCCCGAACAATTGGTTATTTTGAAGCAATAATTAAAATCTTACAGCATATAATCTCACATTGTACAATTTTTGTTTGTTGACAGTGGAAATCCTGCTTACTACTTTTCAGCCCTTCTGCTCTGACTTTGTGTGGTACAGTAGATACATTGATGAAGTCCTTGTTATTGTGTGGGTTGTGGAAATATTGTCATTCATATCATACAGTTAAAGGGTAACTTAACTTCCGTGGGAAATCTCTCTCTCTCTTTCTCTCATCTTCCCAGAAGTCTGCACTAAGATACAAGTCAGATTTCAGGAATCCGTGCAACAAAATGTTAGGAATCCACAACATTTGGTAAAATTCCTGTAATGTACATAGATCACGCAGAGTGGATTTACTCTTTAAGGCCATCCCTGTGGTTGAATTTACCTGTGCCAGGCACAACTACTTCACTGGTGATTCTTTTGAAAAAGAGTCTACCATCATGGAAACTTGCCTAAAGAGGTAGGAGTTTGGCAAAGGGCGAGAAGAGATCAGAGCTCCTCAAAGATTATGGCCATGTAGGAGAAGTTAGTTCTGCACCAATGTTCATGATTATTTTCTCTAAGGAATATAGCCAGGTGGCTAGGTTTGTCAGAAGATGCTTTGGATAAACAATTATATCCCATTTTCAAGCAGGGTTGCAGATTTTCCAACTTTGCATTGTATGTTATCTTCCATCTGCATTACAGAAGAGTCTGGTAAGACTGGACAGACTTTGGTAGCGTGAAAGACTCCTTTTAAAATGTGGAATTCAAACTTACAGGTATTGTGCTGTTCACATAAAGACCAGTTATGTCAGCTCTTTAATTACCGGTGAAACATTCATTACTAGGCAGTTCTTTATCTGCAATACTAAGAACATAGTATATATGATCTCTTGTTTTACCTGTTCCAGACAATATGTGGTGTGTTAGTAGGCTGTTAAGAATAGAATGGGGGAGCTTTTGTGGTTGCCAGAATTTTTTAACTCCTCATCCATCAATTGTGTCTAGGCTCTTTCAGAAGGATCAAAAGGGAGACATGTCCTCATATGTCCTCTTTTCAATCTCATGGCATAGAGAGTATTCTTCTCATAGGAGTGGAGACTTACGCTTGAGGTGCGAAAGTTTTATGGATTTTTTAGTTACCCACGGTCTTAATTTTAGAATGGAGGATCTATAAAGTAAACTGTTCGCTTTATACGTATTTTTTATTATATTAAACAAAAATACTTGCAGTACAGAGACAGAGAAAGCACTGGCAGCCCCAAGCCCAGACTACCACCAGCTTATCAATCCATTAACCTAAGTTTGTGTGCTTAGCAGACTTCTTGACACCCCTTACTACAGGTTAGCAAGAACCAGACATTTTGCTGTGAGTAAGCCAGCTGGCATACCCTTCCAATAAAGACCAGTGGTAAAAGATTAAAAACACATCACTGGCTACAAAAAAAAAAAATGAATATGGCACCAAGTTAGAACCGATCCATGGCTCCAGAAATTAAAAACCCCTGTAGGCGGAGCTTAAGACGCCCTAGCGGGGACACTGGAGCACCATTTGCTAATGCCTAAACTATAGGCAGAAGCTGTGGTTATGTGAAATCAGCATTAGGGCAGTACTCCGTACGTAGAAGCGAGCAGTACACTAGCACAGTTAACACTTTGTAATCCGTGTCCATGCATCTTACATTGTTGACACTAAGCACTTCCGACACAACTTTTGTTAGAAAACACCTCTCCCTAGGTATGCAGCATTTCTGAGCTGGCACTGCGGTGCGTGCATCAGTCCCCACCAACTCTGCAGTCCCATCACCTCACTCAGTGACATTGTTCCGCATGTTATTTTTGGATACAGGAAACACATCTCTCCATAACTCAATGCTTGTTTTCCTCCTGGAGCCCCCTCTACATCTCTCTTCATGATGCCAGGCTAGGTTCCTAGGTAATGTGTGCTGTGAGTTCAGTCCTAGTATGTGGGGAACTATTTGCTAGTGAAGTGGCCAAGCATAACACCCCTTCAGCAGTATATGTCACCTCTGCCATGTCACTTGTCTCCTGGCTGGTTGGCTACTCTGACACAAATACATGTAGTCAACGGCAATATAGCCTCCTCTTGACTGCATTTTGATCATTAGACTCCTGTGCTGTATTTTCTCTAACCTTTCCAGTCCCCTTGTTGTAAGCCCCATTTGTGATACGCCTTACATGCACCCCTTTAGAGACTTCAGATCAGGCAATTTAGATGCACAGTAAAGATCTTTAACTGAGGTAGTGGAGATAACAAAAGAACAGTTCACAAAGACTTCTTCCACACACTTTGCTGTACAAAGCTCTCTATTGCCCCAAAGTAATGCCCCATGAGGTAGTCATACCAGGTGGCTAAGTCAATAAAGAATACTTCTCAAGGTGAGATTGGGATATTAGGCAGTAAATCCACAAGAGGTGGCAATAATCTATAATCGGGTCAAGCTTAAGGGTTCCCCCAAAGGGTGGTTCAGACTAACAACGTAATGGCTACATCTTGGCAATCTTTCTCCAGGAGACCTCACAAGTGGAATAATGAGCCCATATTTATATGCTATGACATGCAAGGCACAGTAACCTTCCTGAGAAGACCTGGAAAACCTGTCCAGCAGTCGTCCCCTTCTTCTCAGAAACCACCAGCTCCACAGGGCAACCTAAGGACAAAGTGAAAAAATTATAAATTGGGGTTGAATTACTAAAACTGGAGCGTGCAAAATCTGCTGCAGCTGTGTATTGAAACCAGATTTCTGGGTTTCATTGTCAAAGCTTAAAGTGGATGTAAACCCTCACATATACCCAGTGAAGTGAACAGCCTCAGATGATACACAGGAATGAAACAAATCTCCCTACATAAGTTTTACATGTCTATCTGCTGTCAACTTGCTATATTTAGAATTCTTACATCAGGTTAGAATTTTCACTTCCTCATTCAGCATAGCAGTGTAGCCTTAGCATAGCAGTGATGGCCTTACACTGGGAGACAACTGATTAGAGGAAAGGCATCCCTCCCTCCACATAGGCAGAAGGAATATACTTTCAGAGCTGTACTGTGACAAGACAAGCTCTCTGCTAATCTATTTATAGCAACCTACCTCAACACAAATTTTCAGCTGCTTTTATCACCTGTTTAGGAGAACTTGTCAGAAGTTTTCGTGCTGATAACAGAAGAATGGAGCAGCATAAAGACACAGGACTTAGTGCTTTGGAGAGAGATAAGAAAACACCATAGATATATGTGCCCAGGTCAAATGTCATGAATCGGGTTTACATCCACTTTAATTGATACCATGCACAGCTGCACCAATTTTGCAATCCCCAGTTTTAGATAATCAACCCCATTTAAACAATTAACTTTGACACATAAAAATAGTTGACCTTATTATTCTCAGATCATGATGAACACGGTAGAAGAAAACCTTTAACACTCAGGATCCTCTTATCACCATTTTTAAAGCGGCCACTTTGATGGACATTATCAGTCTTAAAAACCTTGCTTGCAGAATTCAGCAATGACACAACATTGTGGCATTTACAGACTGATGACCTACAGCCCCCTAAATGTTAAAGCATACCAAAAGCGAAAACCTTTTTTTAGTTTAGGAGTAGAAAATTATTAAAATCATTCACATTGGGGAGTTTTCCTTCCACATCCTGCCCTGGGAGACACAACATTCATTTGTTGGGAGCTTCAGGTACAGGAAACATATGTTTTAGGGGAAAGGACACCCCCTTCAAGGCTTCAGAATTTTTTTTTTATATTCTCAGGAAGAAATATAGGGAGCCTAAACAGACTTTATTGAAGCTAGCCTGTCCTAACAGCTAAATAAACACTAGCTTCTACCCAGCCGCAATTCAGGCCCCCTATATCACAAAATCAATGCTTGCTAAAACAAGTTGGCTGTATCTGATGCTTTCAACAAAAGGAAGGTTTTAAGTGAATTTCAAGTGGGATGGAAGTCTGTACTAGGTGCTACTGACCACACACAGGAGTTGTCCATCCTTTGAGTGGTTTAAATATTTGATCAGAGTGGAAGCAGCCTAGGCCCAGGACCGAGTCCTTACTTGCACCACAAGCTTAACCTCGGCAGAGATTTGTCACAAAAATAATTTTCTACTCTCATCAGTCCAGTGCCATTATACAACCATCAGACAGGGACACAATAGGAAATCAGAGTAAATCTCCAAAGTGAATGTACATTATTTTCCCTTTAACAGTGTCTCGTGTGCATGAGGCCTAAATCTCCAAAGTGAAGGTAAATTATTTTCCCTTTAACAGTTGTCACTGGAACTGTTGTCCACATTACAAGATTTCCCCTTTATTTGTGCTTTGTTGACCACTGTAACATCTTGGTTGCCACATCACTCTGTTCTGGTGACATTGGACTTATGCCTAGTATAGAGAGGTGAGCCTGTGCCACTGTTTATTTTGGCAGTTGTGGCCAGGTTTTGCAAAAAAAAAAAAAAAAAAGGCACACTAATTAACCAGGTGTGTGTTGGGCTCATATTGGAGACAGGATTAGAGGTTAGTGGCCCCATCCTCTTAAGAGGGTCAGTTTGTGCATGGGAGCTTTTAGGAGCACGTTTCTCCTTACTGTCCATGCTGGGACAGTGAAAGGCTGAGCCTGTAAGCATGTAGCAGCACGGAGCTGCAGGAGAAGCAGTCAGAGCTGAGGAAGGTTCAGTGTTTAGTGCACAAGCACTGGGGATTGTGTGTTTGACGGTCTGGAGGACCAAGGCAGAATGCTTATGCAGAGATACTGCAGATAAGGGCCAATAGGTGAAGTACTGCTTGTTTTGACATAATAATGGTGAGAACCCTTGCAAGGGAAACTATTCTGCTATGAATCTTTACTTTCTTCATAAAAAATGGGCAGAAAAAGCCCTAAAACGAACTTTGTGGAGGGGACTCACTGTTGGGAGCTACCAACAATCTAAAATACCCCAAAACATCACAGTTGGTGGAAAATGCTACAGGCAAGCTGATGGTGAAGTTCCAGTGCCTTACATGCCAAAAACAGTGAGTGCCAGACACCATTTGTATTGCTATTTCTGTGTGAGCAAAGAGATGTGCGTTGTCTTGCAGCCTTAAGGAGACGGTACGCCAAAGATTTTTGTTTCTGGAGAACTGTATATCCGTGACTGCAAAGATGAGTGTTGTTGCACATAGCAACAAGTTCAAGGTCAGTTGTCAAGAGTCGTGGCTGGTTGGCTCAAGAATAACTGCTACAGCCAGTTGGAGAATGCTCGAAAAGTTCTGCTGTATGGCCTCCTATGGCAACAAGAGAGGAAGGGTCATCTGGATGGTGGAGCTGCAGTCAAGAGGTGGCTCACCATTCCCACAAGGGGGGCTGGGATGCCTGAGAGTATGTAAAGCCCAGGAGGGCATCTGTTTCACCCTGTGGTCGCATAGGCATATGCGCCCGTAAACGTGCCGCACAGAAATGGATCCTGAAGCAACGCATGCAAAATGCAAAACCTACCAAGTGGAGTGGAAAGACTGTTGCTGATAAAAATGTGCAAAAGACTGAGTATGTGTCTAATGCTGGTGAAGAGGTGGCAAGTCCGGTGGGGAGATCCGCTTTCAAGAAAGACTTGCTGCTGTGTAGTACCCTGCATAGTGGGGAAACAGGGGTTAATGCTAAATCCGCAGCAAGATTGAGGACTGATGAGAATTTATCTTCATGCCGTTTTGTGTGTAGCATGGAAGTATGAGGTAAAACTGAGTATAATGATTTGCTCACGAATAAGGTTGAAAATATTCAAGGGAATAGTGTGTCTAAGGCTGGATTCACACCAATGCAGTTTTAGTGCTTTTTGCATTTTGCAGATTTGCACTACAGTCCATTTACCATGGTTTCCTATGGAACACGTTCTGTTGTGCAAATCTGCAAAATGCAAAAAGCACTAAAACTGCATAGGTGTGAATCCAGCCTAAAACTGGAGAGTCCAAAATCTGGTGCAGCTGTGCATAGAAATCAATCAGCTTCCAGTTTTTTTTTTTTTTTTGTCAAAGCTTAACCTTCCTGGTGGTAATACCGAGTGTGGCTCGGGGTTAATTTTCAGTACCAAAAGCGGTAACCCCGAGCCACACTCAGGATTACACTGTAGTGATACTTACCTTGTCCCTGTCATCGCTGATGTCCTCCCGCTGTGTCCTCCGGCCGATGCCAGTGTTCCGTCAGGTTAGGCGACCCGTCATATCTTGTAACAGAAGTGACGTTCCGTCGCCGCCATCTTGCTACACCTCGCACTCGTCCACAGTACAGATACAGTGAGAAAGCGGCAAGCGGATATCTTATTACACCCACCGGAGGTTTGCATTTCACATTTGTTTGTAACAATAAACTGAGCTTATATATTATATACTAAATTCAATATTTAGAAATACACGACACTTTTTTGATGTGGAATTAATGCTGATCTCCTCAGAGGTTTGCTGATCTGACAGAACACAGCTGCTTTTATGATTCAACATCAACAGTCTGATGGATTTGAAAATACTGTATTTCACTATATAAGCTCCGTTTACTGCTCCATGCAGAACAATGTACCGCTTTGACATTCAAAAATACTGACATAATCAGACCGCCAGGGAGGTTAAAGTGGTTGTTAAGCCACTATCGTACTATCATACAATCCTGCTAAATAAGGACATGCCCCACTGCATGTGTTTTATAAAAAAGATGGCGATTTCTACCTGATTTCAGAGCATCTCTTGGCACTCACGTGACTCCTCTCCTCTCTCCTCTCCTGGGCTGACAGCTCCAGGGGGCAGGGCCAAGAACTCCCACTGACATCAGCTGAGAGGAGGAGAGAGCTGAGGAGTCACTTGAGCGCCGGGAAACGCTCTGAAATCAGGTAGAAATCGCCATCTTTTTTAGAAAACACATACTGTGGGGCACATGTCCTTATTTAACAGAGGGGATTGTATGATCATACGATAGTTTTATAGCAGCAGGAGTGGCACTGTCACGAGCTGATAGGCAGGGAGAGCTGCAGATGACAGAGGCACGCAAACTGACCACGGTGTCAGGGCTCAGCAGCCATGATATACTGTTGTGAGTTTACAAAGTGGAGGGCAGAACCAGGCAGGATCAGCCAGGTATTTTATATGATACAGGGGGCCAAATGACACAGCACAAGCACTGTGCTGCATAACATGCGTTAAGGGAACAGGATTTTTTTTTTTTGGGTAATAAACACTTTAAGAACAAGTTGAAGTTAGAAGCTGATTGGCTACCATGCACAGCTGCACCAGATTCTGAGTGCTTCCGTTTTAGTAAATCTCTGTCACTTGAAGATTATGAACACATTTTGTTTTGATGTGCTTTGTGTTTAGCAGATTTTAACTGAAAGTTTATTTGGCTTTAGAGTATACAGTACCTGTGTATAATTCAAAGCAGCTAAACTGGCTTCATAAATTAGAGACTGGTGCTGCTCCCCATGTTAGTACCCTGACGACAGCAGCAAAGATCCTGGACTCTGGGCTCCTAAGAAGCGTAGGTGAGCAAGGACCTTGCCCCTGTTACCAGGATTCAGAGCCTTAGGAGAATGATGGATACGAATTCATCGATCTGCCTGGCCCTAAAAAGGTCAAGGTCCAAAGCTTAAAGTGACACTATACAATACACTTCTAGATAATAATCTATATCCTTTAGATATAATCCTGACACATCCACTACTTAAAGCAGAAATAAAAAAAACTTCAATAAATACTAATTTTATTTTTTTTTAAGAGGCCTCAGGAGGTGTTGGCCATAGTGTGATAGTATGCACAGCATATTAGAATATTATGGCAGACTTACCTTCCCAGTTTTCCTTCTGGGTTTGGATTCTTGGACTGATTGATTGGCTGGGCCGTGATGATGTCACTCCCGTGCATGTGTGCAGGAGTCACACCATCACCGCTCAGAGTAATAGTGTAAGTATATGCTGAGCTGCGTGGCTCAGTGTACATTAATGATCACAGGCAGAGAGAAGCATTTATGACAGAAGGTCATAGTCCCTAGTCCAGTGATGGCGAACCTTGGCACCCCAGATGTTTTGGAACGACATTTCCCATGATGCTCCACTACACTTCAGAGTGGATGAGCATCATGGGAAATGCAGTTCCAAAACATCTGGGGTGCCAAGGTTAGCCATCACTGCCCAAGCCATCTTGGGAACAGATCAAGAAAGTGTGGCTACACTTCCGAAATACAGTGGGACCATGGAGAAGAACCCTCTAACATAAAGTCGGGTCACAGCATTAAAAAAAAAAAAAGGGAATTTAGACATTTGGAGGGGGCTGAGAACAATTGTTTTTTTTGTGCTGAGACTACATACTTGAACAGAATTTTCTTCATTTTAAACCAAAGTTTAGTGTCACTTTAAACCTGCTGGTGCTTAGAGCCAGCTCAATTGCAGATCAGGGGCTCTCTGTCTGTTACAAATATCTGCAACACACAGAGGAGACATCAGGGATCTAACAGATCGCTGAGGTTTCCTTAAAAAGAGCTCATCACTACTGAGTTACCAGTAATGGGTACCAATGTGTTACAGAACAGGAACTATTCAGCCTAAATTAACCTGTTCATGAGTACCCCATACTCATTTACATGGGGGGGGGTGGAATCTGGGTGCCCCTTTCTTAAAAGGGGCTTCTGGAGTTCTGATAAGCCCCTCACCTGCAGACCCCCACAACTACCGACCAGGGTGGTGGGGAATAGGCCCTTGCCCTCACCTCATCAACATGTTGGCCTGGTATGGTTCGGGGGGGGGGGGGTTGGTGAGCCAGAGTGAGCCCCCCCTTTCCTGAGCTGCCGGGCTGCATGCTCAGATAAGGGTCTGGTATGGATTTTGGGGGGGACCCCTCCCTATTTTTTTTAAACTTTTTTGGAGTAGGGTTCCCCTTAAAAGCCATACCAGAAATGAAGGGTGGGGGGACCCACCACTGTTTGTATACTTTTAGTTTTCATTGCCGGTATTCTTTTGTTTACATTCAGCTGTCAGTGGGGAAACCCGGTGACAGCTGGTGAGTCGTCGGTTGTTAGGGACGAGGTGGCCGGCTTCCTTGCCTTCTGCTTAACAGCCAGCTATTCTTCACACAGAATTCAGATTTAGATAGATTTTCGACCCATTCAAATTCGAATCGTTTTGAAAATTTGTAATTTGTTAGAAAACGAATAAACAAAACAAAACAATGAATTTTAACAAAATGCGTTATTCGGATACATCCAAATCTCCAAATAACCCAAAATTTGTCCGAATTTAGATTCAAACTGAAACAATTTGCACATGTCTCAGTCCACTCATAGAGCGTAGGGGAGTTGGAAACGAGTAGTTAACTCTTGCAGTGTGGATGCAGCCCCAAAGCAAGGGAGGACTTTTATTTTAATGAACATTAATCTAAAAAAGGAATCTGCAACTCTATGCTATGCTCAATAAAATCTTTATTACATGCTCCACAGGAAAACTTACCCTGATACAAAAATGTTAACGCGTTTCAGCCTTGGTAGGCTTTAGTCATAAGGACTTTTACTTTTCCTGAAGTTGGGGTTAAGTTAGTGTTGAGGTGTATGTGTGTGCCACCCTCTCCAGTGAACCAACAGAAACAACTGGCAAAGCAGACATGTTTATGGCTACAGACACAGAAGCAGTCAGGAATGTTATTTCTAGTATATTAGAGCATTTTTTTAAAATCAGGGACATGTCCAAAGATAAAAAATGCAAAGAACAAATAGCACCAAAGGATCAAATCCTGTCCCTGGAATCAAGGATTCCGAGTACATGTCATGCCGCAGGAAAATTGTTCTCAGTCAGTAGTTACTATAATTATGGAGAATTTGATCATCTTAAAAGCAGCATTATTTTCCACTGCTGTGCAGAGAATGGCATTTCATTGAATTGCTAGGAAAGCGTATTCCATTATTCCTCCTAACAGACCCGTAGGCTGTTTGCTGGATGTCAGTGTATTGTTTGTTGTTTCTGGCCATTGTGTAACAATGTCCTGTTGTGTAGAGCAGATGACTCAAAATCATAAGGCCTTATCATGGGTGGAGACTGAGCGGCAGGCTGCACCAGCTATTTCATGAGCTCTACCCGTAATAAAAATAGTAGTCCCAAAGCACAGTCATATTCATCTACTGCAGCTTATGAAGCCACCGTATCTATTACACTGATAATCACGTCTGCAGGCATTCCATTCAGCCTTACATAAAGATAATTGCATTCCAATGCTAGGATTTTTTTTATTATTATTATTATTAATTAGGGTTATTAGAGATCCGTGTACGTGTTTGTCAGATACGTGTTTGTCCTCATTATTCTGTCATTATAAAATGGGAAAGTCAGTGACTCAGAAAGTATTTCATTAGCATGACAGCCAAGCAACTAGTCATTTCAGAGGAAAATGGCAGCCTCCACATATACTGTATTTTATGGTAAGTGTACTTCAAAAGGAACAGTTTATATACTTTATTACTTTATTTATTATGTTCAAAACACAAAAAAATGTTTTAAAATACTACCCTTTTTTTAGTTAAGTAAATAGGAACTATTTCGTATACAAATTTCATGCTGTATGTCCAGCCAGCGAGTGAAGCTTCCTGCTGCTTTTTACATATTTTCCAGGCTATCCTTATCTCCTTTGCTGATAATAAATTGAAGTGGAACTTTAGGCCCCTTTCACACATTAAGCCCGCTCGGATCCGCCTGTCTGTTTTTCAGGCGGATCTGAGCGGGCCACCCATTGACTCCTATGGGCAGGCGAATGTCAGCGGAGATGTGTCCGCTGACACCCGCCTGCCATCCGATCCAACCAGATCCGCTTAAAACAGACGTATGGCGATATGAGATCTGATAAAAACGGACATGCTGTTTTTGTCCGATCTCCCCACAGAAATTAGCTCAGTGAGCAGAGACGGACCTGTCATCTGTTGGTTTAGTGGAGATCAACGGAGCGATCTCCCGCTGAGCTGGCGGAGTCTGCTGAGCGGATCCACCCCGTGTGAAAGGGGCCTTAGTCACAAAATCATTAACCACTTGCCGACCGGCTCACGCCGATATACTGTACGTCGGCAGAATGGCTCTCCTTGGAGAAACCCAGTATGGGTATGTTGTACCCTTTAAGAGCCGCCAGAGGCGCGAACGCGGCTGGCCATGCGCGATTGCGGCCGGCCATGTGCGATCGTGGCCGGCCATGTGCAATCGTGGGCATGAACGCCAGCACGGGGATTAGTGTGTAGTCACATCCCCATACAGTTAGAACACATCTAGGAACATACATTTAACCCCTTGATTGCCCCCTAGTGTTAACCCCTTCCCTACCAGTGACATTTACAAAGTAATCAGTGCATTTTTATAGCACTGATAGCTGTATAAATTTCAATGTTCCCAAACATGTGTCACAAGTGTCCGATCTGTCCCCCGCAATGTCGCAGTACCGCTAAAAATCGCAGATCACCGCCATTACTAGTAAAAAAAATAAATAAAAAAATGCCATAAAAATGTCATAAATCTTTCCCATAGTTTGTAGACGCTATAACTTTTGCGCAAACCAATCAATATACGCTTATTGCATTGTTTTTACTAAAAATATGTAGAAGAATATATATTGGCCTAAACTGATAAAGAAATTTGTTTTTTTTTTTTTTTAAATTGGAGGATATTATAACAAAAAGTAAACAAATGGTTTTTTTTTTTAAATTATCGCTCTTTTTTTGTTTTGCGCAAAAAATAAAAAACCCAGGAGGTGATCAAATACCACCAAAAGAAAGCTCAGATTTAGTTTGGGTACAGCATTGCATGACTGCGCAATTGTCAGTTAAAACGACGCAGTGCCAAATTGTAAAATGTGCTCTGACCAGGAAGGGGGGTAAAATCTTCCGGAGCTGAAGTGGTTAATGTGGAATGTACACCTATCGGCCACTTTATTAACTCCACCTTGCTAGTACCGGGTTGGACCCCATTTTGCCTTCAGAACTTTCTTAATTCTTCCTGGCATAGATTCAACAAGGTTTTGGAAACATTCCTTAGAGATTTTGGTCCATATTGACATGATAACATCACGCAGTTGCTGCAGATTTGACGGCTGCACATCCATGATGCAAATCACCACATCCCAAAGGTGCTCTATTGGATTGAGATCTGGTGACTGTGGAGGCCATTGGAGTACAGTGAACTCATTGTCATGCTCAAGAAACCATTTTGAGATGATTTGAGCTTTGTGACATGGTGCATTATCCTGCTGGAAGTATCCTTCAGAAGATGGGTACACTATAGTCCTAAAGGCATGGACATGGTCAGCAACAATACTCAGGTAGGCCGTGGCGTTTAAATGATGCTTAATTGGTACCAAGGGTCCAAAGTGTGCCAAGAAAATATCCCCATGAATGAAGATATTTGCCAGCACACCATGGAACGACATAGATGGCGTCCAAACGTGTAATTCATTGCATAATCACAACACAAGGAGAGTGCAATGTTTTGGAGTCACGCAGGACCCCTTCATCAGGCATGTGATAAATGTAGGGCAACAGTGGAAAGTATTTAAAAAAACCATCAACCAATCAGAAAAAAGAGGAGAAAAAAAACAAAGCTCCTCCCACCCCCAGACTGGTGTGACGTCACAAATCCCGCCAAAACACTTCAAATGTTTAAAATACATGAAAAGAAGGGGAGAGGACAGGGAGGTGGGACTTTGAGTGATGCATATAATGACAATGAGGTACAAATGGTGAAATTTGGAGGGTTTTAATAATTGTCATGAAATACAGTCAAGTATAAAACATGTAAAATATACAATACATAGCATTAATAGCATAATAGTGTAAAACATGGAGTGTTACAAGTTCATTAACACATTGTATAATAGGCAATGAACCTCCAAAATTCACCAAGACAGGTAAGGATAAAAATTGGTAATACATAATTGCACGGCCTATGACCACAAGATCCAAAACAGGGGGGGTATAAAGGGTAGACATAGTATCAAAGGTACTGATTGGTAATGAAACGTATGGCAGCTCTACGCGTTTCGTGACTAGGTCACTCGTCAGGAGCAAGCACAAGATGAATCTGGGGGTAAAAAGATTGGTTCAATTGATGGTCTGTGGATAAACATGTAGAATAGCGGGGTGGAACCCCCTATCTAAAATACCAATAGACTCACTGGGTTCGTATGGTGGTGGTGTGGAGCCGTGCAACAAAGCCATCCGAAATGATACTCCCACCCGGGAGCCGCGGCGGACATCTCATCCGAAGCGCCCCCACAGGCGACAACCATGGCAGGCAAAGGGACACAAGGCAACCGGGGTGGGAATAGGCAGGGGAGTGCAGGAAATTAGTATCGGGGGACAAGTGTGAGGAAGTGGGTAAGAGACCCAGAGGGGGAAGTGAAGGTATAAGTGAAGTAGACAGCCAAAGGGGGCTGGAAGCAAAGTGGAGTGCAGCTGAGAAGGGTGAGCCAAAGGGGAACAGTGGGTAACAGTGGGGGGTGAGGGTAAAGACCAGGGACGGTAATGGAGGTGATTGTACCTGAATGAGTGGAATAGGTTCCGGAAAGACAGAGCCTGGACTGGTGTGCGAACTAGTGTGCAGGGAGCCTTGAGTGACAGAACCTACCCGGAAGGCGCCCAAGTAGGCGCCTCGGCGAGGACGCCGCCGACGTCATGCCAGCGTAACAGGATGACGGGGGGAAGCGGGAGGAGGCAGGGCAGGCAATGACCGCTCCACCCCTCATCACCGCCACTCCCCTGAACTGCTCGCGAGCGTGGCTACCACCCGCTGGGCGCCAAGCGTCCAGCACGGGATGCGCGACGTTGACGTGTGGTGGCGGCACCACCACCCCCCCCCAGGCATGAAAGAGGCCGAGGGTGGGAGGAGGCCCGCCAGGCACGTCACAGCTCCCGGAAGAGGAGAACGCCCGGATGGCAAGCAACACGGCCCAGTCCAGAACCAAGGCAGACCAGGGCATGGCAATGATGACATACAAAAGGTGGAGGGTACAACACCAAGCATGAAACATAATAAAATTAAATTAAATAAAAATGTAAAAAGTAGGGTAGTTAATAACTCTAATATACGCTATGGGCCAGTAGAAATGAATCAAGGGAAATTGTTCATAGGATCAAGTTTGCAAAAGGGGGAAAAAGGGTAGTTACATGCTTCCATCCCTATATCTAATATTTCAGCAAAAGCAAAGGTTTAGGGACTTTATGGACATCTGGCCTGGTAAGGCAGATGTTCCATCCCTTGGGACTTTAATTGAAATTGTGGCCTGGTAAGGCCACATATTTCCATCCCTATTGTATATCAAAAGAAGGGGAGAGGACAGGGAGGTGGGACTTTGAGTGAAGCATATGATGACAATGAGGTACAAATGGTGAAATTATTTGAAGGGTTTTAATGATTGTCATGAAGTACAGTCAAGTATAAAACATGTAAAATATACAATACATAGCATTAATAGCATAATAGTGTAAAACATGGAGTGTTACAAGTTCATTAACACATCGTATAATAGGCAATAAACCTCCAAAATTCACCAAGACAGGCAAGGATAAAAATTGGTAATACATAATAATCCTTGCACGGCCTATGACCACAAGATCCAAAACAGGGCAGAAATTAAAAAAAAAAAAACCACATAACAAAAAGGAAGGTTTAGAAAAAGGACATTCTGAAAATGTCATTATGATACCTTTGTAACAGTGTTGTGGCTTGGGTCCCCAATCATTGTGGGGACAAACCAAATGTCAGGGAACATCAGGATGTAGCGCACGATCCTGCAATGGTGTAGTGCAGTGATCATAAGCCGCGCTTGCATCATGCAGTGGCAGTAACCAGGGCAACCAGACACCCTGAAGTCCTGTAGTATAGCCAGCTTATGAGGGTGATGGGCTTACAACAGCCACCGCCGACCGCGCACGCGCGTTGTGCCGGTGGTAGCTGAGCAACGAGGGACGCTGCTGTGCTGGGGACGCTGATGTCATGGAAACGAATGACGTCGGCGAACCCCGCCCCTGAGCCAGGATATGTAAAATCAAGGGAGGTGGGTAAGAGGTGAAGTGGGAAATGTGAATGTAAGAGAAGCAAGCAGCTGCACACTAGGAAAACAAGAAGTGAAAACGAGATAGAGGCGAGAGAGAGCGAGTAAGAGGGGAAAGGTAACAGTGAGAAGTGAGAAGAGAAGGAAATGGGACCGAAGAGTCATGAAAAATGAAGCTAGAATAACAGACAAAATTGATAAAGAAATAGTGGGGAAATGATAATTAGTAATAATACTAATAAAGAGCAAATAAGAAATAGAGAAATAGAAATAAAGAAATAATGAAATAAAAATAAAAATATATAAATAAAAATAGAAATGAAAAAGATAATAGAAATAAAATAAAATAAATATAGAAATAAACAAAAACATAGATATATTAAAAAGAATAAGGGGGAGGGGGGGGGGTTGAGAAGGGGAAGGAGAATGGGAAAATGGAGACAGAATGGGGGGGTAGAGAGGAAGGCTATAATGACAATGCGGAGAACCTGTTGGGCTACATTCAAAATGAATCTTAACCACTTCACATCCTCGCTATGGCCGAATGATGGCCACAGCATGGACCTGAATTCACGGGAGGTCGTCATATGAGGGCCTCCCCTGTGTACGTGCCCTGCGTGCGCCCTGCAGGGCGCTCTGTGATCACCGAGTCACTGAGACTCGGGTGATCACCGATCTAAGTAAGGGGCCGGTCCCGGCCCCTTACCATGTGATCAGCTGTCAGCCAATGAGAGCTGATCACATGATGTAAACAAAAGATCGGTAATCCGATCACTGGCTCGGATGTGAGGGACATCGTTCCCAAAGTGGAAGAGGCACATCTGCCTCATCAGTGCCACCTAATAGTGCCAACTAACAGTGCCCACAGTGCCACCTAACAGTGCCCACCTGTAGTGCCAATCAGTGCCACCTAGCAGTGCTGCCCATCACTGCCCATCACTCCCGCCTCATCAGCCTACATCAATGGAGAAAAATGACCTGTTTTAAATTTTTTATAACAAAATATAAAAAAATAAAATTAAAAAAAAAAAAAAAATTCAGTTTTTTACATTTTTTAACAAAAAGTAAAAACTGCAGAGGTGATCAAATACCACCAAAAGAAAGCTCTATTTGTGGTGAAAAAAATTATAATTTCATGTGGGTACAGTGTTGTATGACCGTGCAATTGTCATTCAAAGTGCGTCAGCGCTGAAAGCTGAAAATTGGTCTGGATAGGAGGGGGGTTTAAGTGCCCTGTAAGTGGTTAAAGTACGTGTATTGCAGGGAAAAAATTCTGGTGGGATAGTCACCGCAATTACATATTAATCCCTAAATAAATGCCATGGGTTCATCATCAGATCATCGCCCAGATATTCAGAAAGAAGGAAAAAAGAAAGAAAAGGAACTCAGTGATCAAAGGAGAATAGTTTGATCATCATTCAAAAACAAGAACACAGGTCCGTTATCTCTCGTTCAAAAAGCATGTGAATAATAGGTTGGCATTAAGTCCTCCAGGATGCACCGTGCCCAGGGTGTGAATCCAATAGGCTTCACATTGTAGTAGTTGACGGTCATGGTTACCACCTCTAATGGGCTGTTGGACATGTTCTATGACCATACCTCTTAGTTTGTGTATCTGATGTTTGTGTTTGAAGAAATGCACAGCCACTGGTTTGTTATGATCGATCTGTATATCCTCCTCTGTTTGAGACAGGGCGAGTCTAATGTCGCTTCTGTGTTTGAAACCTCCTTTTAAAAGGGCCAGTTGTTTTGCCAACATAAGTGAGTGTGCATCGGCATGTGAGGGTGTAAAGAAAATATCCCCCACACCATTACACCACCAGCCTAAACCATTAATACAAGGCATGATGAAACCATACTTTTACTATATGTTGTTAATGCCAAATTCTGACCCTACCATCTGAATGTTGCAGCTGAAATTGAGACTCAGACCAGGCAACGTTTTTCCAATCTTCTATTGTCCAATTTTGTGGAGCCTGTGCGAATTGTAGCCTCAGTTTGATGGCACCCGATGTGGTCTTCTGCTGCTGTCATACTAAATCTCCTTGGACCTCTGATATCTACAAGGCATTTTTGTCCACACAACTGCCACTCACTGGATATTTTCTCTTTTTCAGACCGATCTCTGTAAACCCTAGAGATGGTTGTGCGTGAAAAACCCAGTAGATCAGCAGTTGTTGAAATACTCAGACCAGCCTGTCTGGCACAAACAACCATGCCATGTTCAAGGTCACTTAATTTCCCTTTCTTCTCCATTCTTATGCTCGGTTTGAACTTCAGCAAGTCATCTTCACCACGTCTAGATGCCTAAATGCATTGAGCTGCTGCCACGTGATTGGCCGATTTGTGTTACCAAGCAGATGAACAGGTGTTCCTAATAAAGTGGCTGGTGAATGTGTTCCTTGCTAAAGAACATTTTTTTTTTATCAAGTTGGTATGGGTAAGGTTCCACTTTAAAGTAGACCCTAAAGCCGGCCATACGTCGGATCGAAATTTGGCTGGTTCAGTAGGGACTGGCCAAATTTTGATCCATGTATGGGCACTTTGGTTGTAGAGAATTTAATTTTACGGATCAACTTCTTACAACCACCCTGTTGGTTTTTCTCTGTTCAATCAGTGCTGCAGGCTATAGAATGCAACACTGATCAGTGTATTCTGACAGTGGGGATAAAGTCAAAAGGAGGGACTTATCTCTCCTCCCTCTCCTTTTCTGAATACAAATGCCACACAGAAGGATATATGCAATTTAATTTAGAGAGGGAGAGTGTCTGAAAGAAAGCAGCATCTGCTTTAGAAAACCCATAATGGGGTCCTTTAGATTCTCTGTTGACACCAGTTGTGGATACATTACTAACCTATTGCTGTGTACTATATTGTTAAGACTGTGGGTTGACTCACCCACTAACAATTATTCCACTTTCATGTATTTGTTTATAGTACACTATGCAGAATATACTGTATAATATCAACATTTGGCTGGCTATTAGCCAATAGCCATGACAGTTGGACAAAGCTAGTGTTGTACATCTTACATTTAGTAAAAGTAAAACTTCAGTCAAGTGGTTGACTCACCTGTGAGCTTTTTATAATTTTTAGAAGTGGATGTCTGTTGGCAAACCTCAATATCGTGGGGGTATCAAAAAAAGGGCCAGTTTACTGTCCTTCAAACTTTAGGGAGGGGGGGGGGGGGTCGGACTGTGGCCAGTGGGTGTAGAAAATGTCCTCATGTCAGTGTGAGTAAACATTGTCCCCTCTTTGGTATTAGGGGGAGGAATAGTGCCCCATCCCTGGTGTCAGTGGGAGGAATAGTGCCCCTTCATTGGTGTCAGTGGGAGGAATAGTTCCCCATCATTGGTGTCAGTGGGATGAATAGTGCCCCATCATTGGTGTCAGTGGGATGAATAGTGCCCCATTATTGGTGTCAGGGGGGGAATAGTACTCCATCATTGATGTCAGTGGGAGGAATAGTACTCCATCATTAGTGTCAATGGTAAAATTATTGCCCTCATCATTGGTGTCAGTGGGGGAAATAGTGCACCATTATCAGTAGCAGTGGCAGAAACTATGCCCTATTGTTGATAGTGGGGGAAATAATTCCCCAAGGGCCAGAAAAAAGCAAGCAAATGGCCACATCCAGCCCCCGGGCCGCAGTTTGGAGACCATTGCTCTATACCCTCTATATATATATTTTTTCTTAATATGTTACCAAATGTTTTCTTACTTCCCCTGTTTACCACCAGCAGATTTAGGTCCTCAGAGCCGCTTCCCCCAAATTTCCAGGTAGTGCAGGGACAGCTCAGGCTCAAGCTGCTGTCATTCAGAAGCTGGAGGAAGGAGCAGGGAAGTGGTGTACTGCTGGGGCTTTGAGCTTCTGTGGACATAAGGAGACTCATCCACAGAGCTGGGCGGGTGCATGCACATAAAGGTGACCATTTCCCTGTGAGGGGATAGGAGCTGCCAGAAGACAGGAACCTAAGAGAAGGGTTCAAAGGAGGATTTTGAAACAACCACAGGGTTAAAAGATAAAAAAAGACCTGTAATCAAGATACATGCTGATATCTACAGCACTATGGGGTTGATTTACAAAAGACATCCAGAGCTTAGTAAATGAGGGGAAGCTCTGCTGACTTCCATCATCCAGTCATGTGCAAGGAAAATTGCTGTTTTTTTCCTTGCATGTGATTGGGTACTCTTTGCAAAGTGAAATTTTACCTCATTTACTAAGCTCTGGAGCAACTGCACTTGCAGAGGTCAACTGCACTTTGCAAAGTGCACATTCTAGTTGCCTTTAGTAAATCAACCCCATGTGTTTTTCCTAATATAGAGTTTAGTATCAATATAGGCCTGCCCACTGCTGTGGTGATTACAGGGCAGGTCTCATTTGTTTTGTTGGATTCTTGTTATTGTACTTTTTGGAGATTGCAGCAGGAGGAATGAAACTGCATGAGTTATTGTCAACATGCAGCTCCTCATTTGTAAATGCATGCAACTAAAACCCCTCTTTATGGAAAACAGGGCAAAGTGCTGGGGAATTTCATGTTATGTGCTCCTATTGGTTGTGCACTGCACAGTAAGCTTCAAGTCAGTCAAGGACCTTCTATTTGTATTATTTTTTGTGGTCTTTCCCTTTAAATATGTGATCTAGATTATGTTGCTATTTATTTCCATAATATACTAAATCCCTCTCATCTTGCTCTATTTCTTCCATTGTGTGCACTCCAGGTCGGACAGATATAGTGAAAGATATGCTGCTGCAAGCGATAAGCATTCTGAAATAACTGCTGGCAGATCTTACCATAAGAATAAGTCTTCTGATCGGCACCATCATGATTTAGATCACAGATTATACCAGAATGCTGAGAAACTGAATCGTCAATCCAATGATGCATTGCCTTTATCTAATGTGAAAAATAATAGCAGATCTGAAGATTTTGGTAAACGTCTAGAAAATCTTCTGACATCAATAAACAACCCATCTCAAAGGTAAGTTGAGTGTGACTTTGACCATATTCTCCATCACTTTAAGGCTTCATACACATGACCGTACATAGGCCATACAGCATGCTGAGCCTGCCCAGTCACTCTCCCAGGACCCACAGCTGCCGCAAACAGTCACCCATTCAGATGAATTAGACCAGGGGTCTCAAACTGGTGGCCCTCCAGCTGTTGCAAAACTACAAGTCCAATTAGGCATTACAAGGCTCACAGTTACAAACATGACTCACACAGCCAGAGGCATGATAGGACTTGTAGTTCTGCACAGCTGGAGGGCCGTCAGTTTGAGACCCCTGAATTAGAGGATGTGACTGTATGCAGTCGTGCACCAGGAATGGTTTAAGCTTCATGCTCATGGCCATACAGCATGCAGAGCCTGTGTAATCACTCACAGGACCTGCAGCTGCCACCTACAGCTGTCCATTGAGATGAATTAGAAGATGTGGCTATGCGCAGTTATGTGCTGGGGGTTGGGTAAAACATGCGCGCATGCTCCAACCCTAGATAGTGGGAGTTCAGAGCAGCCCCAAACCCAGGCATATAACTGCATATAGCTGCATTTTCCAATTCAACTCAATGAAAGATCACTGATCTGAAATGCAGCTGATCATGGAAGAGTGGCTATGTGGGCTCTGCTTGCTGTAAAGCCCCAGTTCAGCCATGCCCCAAAAACAAGTTAGGCCCAAACCACGCGCACGGACGTTTGCTCCAAAACACACTATCTGCGTTTGCACTATACAACTGTGCAGCATAGCTGTTTTAATGAAAACATAACTGCATATAGCCACATCTTCTAATTTGTCTCAATGTGTGCCTGTACGGGGCAGCAGCAGGTCCTGGGTGAATGATTAAGCAAGCTCTGCATGCTCTACGGCCCTTGTATGTTCCTGTGTATAATGTTTACAAATGTCTATACCATTAAAAGTTACCTTCTAATTGTATAAGGGGTCTGCACCTGGGGAGCAACAGGTGGACGGCCACAAGTTTATTGAAGCCAGATTGGATGCATGGATTTGAAGGGATCACAGGTGTCTAATGGCCCGAACACATGATCCGAAAATCAGACGAAAAATACCGCTTTCGGCGCGATCATACGATAATCGGATCATTAGTACAGAACTTTCGAGAGCCGATCACAATTCATCCGATATTATGCGATTGGACAAGCACGATAATTTTCCTCATACGATACCAGATCGTACGATTTTCGTTTAGTCAGTACAGTTGTCGTCCGAAAATACATGACATCACTTTCAATTTTTTTTTCTGTTGTACGAGAATTTTTGTGACATTAGTAACCTATTCAATTCCTACTTGCGACTAATAAGGTGAAAAAGGTTGTACGATCTGTCGTACGATATTCGGATCGTGTGTACGGGCCATTAGGCTCGATTCACACCTAAAGCCCCATACACACGCTTAGATTTTCGGACGACCGAACGTCCGATTTTTGTGGCATGCTAGTCTCATGTCAAAAGTGAAGAGGTTACTAACAATACGAAAATTTTCGTATGATAGAATACAACTTCAGAAGTGATGTACAGTAATGTGTTGAATAGATTTATACATGTTCTTTCATTTCTGAGCATACGTAGTCTTGCTCTTACAATCTTTTTTGTACGAAAAGCATACTAATGCAACGAAAATCGGACGTTGAGTTCACATCCGACAAAAATTTTATACTCTGCACATCCAGCTTTTGTTTGGCGAAGAAGTGAAATCGGCTGTTGAAAGCACCGTACTAACGATCCGAAAATCGGCAGACAGCTCGTCGTACAAATTTTCCCTTCTGATTTTTGTATAATGTGTACGGGCTTTAAACCGGACGTGGATCGCACAGGAATGATGTGCATCCCTGTTCTCCATTTCAGGGACAAATCAGGGCTGAATCTCTGCCTGAATTCGGCCCTGAATGGGAGCCAAAGATGCACACGTTTCTGTGCAGTGTGCTCTGCAGCCGCCCTGGAGATATGTGAACCGGCTCCATAGAGCGCCGGTCACATTCTCCTGCTATGCGAACTAGATGCGAGTAAACCCGCATCCAATTCGCATTAGGTGTGAACCCAACCTTAAAGGGACTATTACCAGCGTAACCCTGGGAATTGTACCTATTGGAGGTGGAGAGCGGCATACCAGTTTATTGATTATTCAAAGGCTTGTTTTACTCTATTTGAGATGAAAGTTCTGTGAGCACGGGAACAGTGGAAGTTCACTACTATTCGTTTATAGAGAAAAACCAAATAAAGCCCAGCGCTCAGGATATATTAAAAGTAAACTGCAACAGTCATAAATCAATACAATAAAGTAGTTTAATAAACCAATAATAAGTGTGGACAGTAATAACTACTGAATAATAAAACCACAATGTAGAAAACTGTTGCAGAAAACACCACAGTAACACAATATTAAAAAACCACAATGACACAATATTAAAAAGTTAAATGGTATTGCACCAAGTTTCAACATGTAGAAGGCACTTGCAATAACGGACAGTCAGCCTTAGACCAACAGGAGACCAGCACGGGAGATCCATCTAGAAAAATCCCCAACAGAAAACAATAGGTGAAATGGTGGAGGCGGAACACAGTACTTACAACAGAAGGCAATGGGTGGAATGATGGGAGCAGAAAGAAGTGGAGAGGAGAACACTCACAACTACCCCGTGGGTTGGGCAGTCTGGCACCGTGCAGGGAAGCTCGCCGGCTCCAGCAAGCTGTAGGATGACTGTGGCATAAACTGAGCCAAAGCTCCGCCGTGAGGAGAGCAGCCTGGCTGGAGCTCCGAGGTGATGGATGATGACGTCAGCACAGGGGAGCCGCCGGGATGTCAGCGGATGGAAACAAACCGCTGAGTCTCCAGATGGTGTCTCCACAGGGGTGAAAAATCCTCAATGGGAAATGGTGACACTGCCCAAAGACCAATGCTGGACCTGAGAGGCTAATCAGGGGGGGAATAATAGTGCTGGCAGGCTGATGGAGCTCACATCTGCCTAAACGGACTGGGGCTCCTCAGAAAAACATAAAGTCAATAAAAATCAATGAGAATCGATGAAAAAGATGGAGCAAACAAGGAGACTGATCAGAAGTCACCAGACAAGGAGGGAATGGTGGGGATGGTATTGCTGAAGAAACCGCTGCTAGCTAATGAGGAAGCTTCACAGGGATAATGGATAGATGGATGGATGGATCAATGCTCACTGTGACAAGGCTCTGGCTGGGGCCACTGTCCTGGGGTTGCCTTGATGACGCGTTTCGCGCACGAGCGCTTTGTCATAGTCAAGGCAACTCACAAAGTTTAAATAGATAAATGTGAATTGGGGGAGGGAACACGAAGGGAGGGGAAAAAAAAAAAAAAAGTTAACCCATTATGGGGGAGAAGAGGGGGGGGGGCAAGATCTCCAATGTTAACCCCCTGTTGTTCAAACCACCCACCACCCAGCTGCACGGGTGGTCCTTTGTTCCTCCCTCCACTCTTTTGTATAGGTTATGTTATATGTATATAAAATGTCTTAGTACATGGCATGGTAAATATACAAGTCATATACCACATGTCCTGTTTAGAGCTCTCCAGGTAGTCTACCATTGGCGCTGGGTTATTGCTGTGTTTTTTTCTACTATTCGGTTATGAAACAGATACCATTTGAGCAGAAGAGGGGGGTTGTTATAGATAAGATCACGTTTGAAGCATGGACTTTATTTCAACTTATTCATGATCTCACTGTAGTCACTATGAGCACTTGCACTTTATATTGGACTTTTATGAAGAATTGATACTTGCACTCATGTTATTTATGTAATGCATTGATTTTCAGGTATTTGATTTAGGCTGCACAATCCCATTTTAAATAATTTTTTGATTATATTGTGGGAACTCAATTCAGGGTTGCAGCAACCCACATACCCATATTGGTATTCATTTTTGTTTGAACCGATACACCGTTTCATAACACAATCCCATACACACAGCGCAGGGGTTCACAACACCGATTTTATTTCTTATAATTAAGCTGTCATATAAGAGAAATGGGGGATGCTAGTGTCCTCGCCTAAATGTATGCTGACTCCAAAGCCCCGTACACACGATCAGACTTTCCAACGGAAATGTTCGGTGACAGGCTATTGTCGGTAAATCAGACCGTGTGTATGCTCCATCGGACAATTGTTGTCGGACTTTCCGCCAACAAATGTTGGCTAGCAGGTTTTCAAATGTCTGTAGTCAGATTTTCCTAGCATGTGTACACAAGTCTGTCGGACAAAAGTCCAAAGTACAAACACGCATGCTCGGAAGCAAGGTCGGTCTTGTAAACTTGTGTTTGTAATGGAGAATTAACATTCATGACATGGAAAATTATGAAATCTCGAAATGCAGCGCACAATTCTCTTTATTAGGATAATAATGAAGCTTCTTTGCTGGTGATACTGACGGAGTTACTGCAAACAAATTTTTAAAGACTTTTTTTTTCTAGTGATATCAAGAATATTATTATGCTTGTTTTTTTTTTTTTATTTGGGCAAGTTACCACAACACCATTATCCCGTAGCTTTTAAGATCAAAAATACAACTATGTTGGTGTGCCTTGTTAATTTTACATTGTATTTTTTTAAATGTAACTGCCTACTCCCAAAATGTCATTTGAGGTAAAACACATAGCCAAGTATTATTCTACACATTTTTTTTATTGTGCATTAAAAAAAGAAAACATTAGACATGCTATCTGCCAATAGAACTTAACCAAAAAGTTCTAATGCATTCTATGCATCCAAAAATATAGAAAATATACCAAATCGAATCATTATCCAACCAAAAAAATAATGTCAAAGCAATAACTCCAAGGCCGAAAATAAATAACACGTTATCTTCTACGATTCTGCAACATGGCTGGTTGACGAATGGCCGCTCAGAAACTAACTGAAAAGCACAAAATGAAAATCGCAAACTGAAAAGGGCTAAATGAAAAAGCGCAAAAAGAAAAGCGCAAATCAACACTCACCAAACTTCTAACACGAAATTAGCAGAAGGAGCCCAAAGGGTGGCGTTAAAGAGCTGAAAAACCACGTAGTACGTCACTATGTTCATGATTGCTGGCCAACAATTGTGTGCCATGTGTATGCAAGACACGTTTAGGCCAACGCCCTTTGGACAAAAGTGCACGGTTTTGTTGACCAACAATCTGATCGTGTGTACAAGGCTTTAATGTATGCTGACTCTTAGCTTCCATACTCCTAAAATTTAACCTGGGACAAACCAACAAATCAGAAAAGTCAAAGAAAGGTCTGAAGTCCTTATTTGCATATTCTGGGTCATCTACTCAGAGTATTGAAGCAAGAAGATCCACATGACAGTCTAGCATTTCTATAAGAGGTCCACAGCAGCAGCCTCCACATTTCAGAACCAGATTTCGTACAAAGACAGTTATAAATGACCTGCAATCTTCCAGCTGTATAATGTTTGACATAAATAGAACAGTAGTTGAATATTACAAAATGATCTGGCTCATCCACCCTCTGACATGCATGCATACACATATAATTATATCCTCTAAGCATGCCTCTTTATTTGAATAGGCATCTCTTTTGGGGAACAATAGTTTATTAGCAAAAAAAAAAAAAAATCTGTCTTATTGAGTTTTTGTATGGTGGTCCAAAATATTTAGCAGATATTTAAGGTGCCTCAAGACAGCTAGATTGGCATCTGATCCTTGTGAAATCACAGGTTTCAGACTGTATTCAAGTAATGTGTAGGGATAAGTGCGGTGTTTTTGAAGAAATTAGTAAGTTTGTCAGTGTCTTCTGATTTTCACCCACATTTTGTGGTAAATTAAAACTTTTGCACATAGTAATGTGCATAAATATGTAATGATGCGACCTAACACAACCCGATTGTAGCCGTGGCAAGCCTCCATCCTTGATATGTATTAAACAACAGAAAGAAGAAAGAAATGGGTCCTTGTGTGAGGCAGGTCACTGAATGGATGCCTTATTCAAATCATTTATAAAATTATTTATTAATAACAAATCACATTATAGAGAGTGTCAATCTGTAAATACAGGACACAATATACTAGGATACACTTGTATGAATATATAGTTATACAGAGTAAGGTAAAGCATAAAAAGCATTACAATTACATAAAAACACTCATCCATTCATAAAAATTCAATGAACATAATCAAAATTCAACGAACATTGCTCATGGTGAGCCAAACTTGTCTAGGCATCAGTTCGATGTAACTCGACGCACAATTCATGGCTCATGCCAATCATCAGGAGTAAAATGCTCTGAAATTAAATCAATAATATCTATAAATATAGGATATCTTTTAAATGGAGAACAATCTCTCAAAATAAAAGGTATGTAACTTACAATATGGCCCAATGGTGGCGCCCAACCTTAGGTCCAAGGGAAGACAGGGGACAAGGATGATCATCTTCCCCGGGGCTGAGGTTAGGAGTCCCATCCAGACCAGAGACAGCAACCAGGTGAAGACCAGGCGACCATGTCACGACCATGTGAATCTAGTGTATGCTTAATGCCGCGTACACACGGTCGGACTTTTCGTCTACAAAAGTCCAACGGACGCTGACGGACTAAAGCTGGCTGGTAATCCGATTGTGTGTGGGCTTCTTCGGACTTTCAACGTACTTTTTTAGCCTCAAATCCGACGTACTTTAGATTTGAAACATGCTTCAAATCTTTACGTCGTAACTACGACGGACCCCGAAGTCCGCTCGTCTGTATGCTAGTCCTACGGACAAAAAAACGACGCATGCTCATAAGCAAAAACTAAACGGAAGCACTCGGTCTAGTAAAACTAGTGTTCGTATTGTAGGTAGCACATTCATCACGCTGCAAAATCTGTGATCGTTGAATGCAGCGCATTTTATTTCTTCTTTACGAATGCTCTAAAGAACGAAGGTGTTTTGCTGTTCATAATCAGAGTTCTCCCAAACTGATTTCTGAATTCTTTTTCTCTTTGATCTCATGAATGATATAGTATGCTTTTTATAAACAATGTTTCCATACTAATAATACTTTTTCCCTTATTTTTTTTTTTTTTTTTAGGTTTGTAAAGTTACCACAAAGAACCCATTATTCTTTTTTATTTTTTTTCTAGTGATTATTTTTTAATTTTTAGACAAAGTTAACCCAAAGCACCGTTTTTGTTTATGTATATTTTTTTTTTTCAAGACTTACCACTTGAACATTCTTAACATTAGTAATGTATTTTTGGTGTGTTTTTTTAAAACTCAATGAGATTGTTGTCCCTTGTTAATTTAACATTGTGTGTAAAATCAATGATTTAAAAGAAAACACATAAAGTCTTTTGCTAAACTCAAAAAAGATCCATTTATTCATGGTCAAAATAAAATAAAGAGGAAGTCAACGCTGGAAAAAGTCGGTGTACAAGAAAATTGGGATCTTGAGGAGTCCATATAAGAGGGAGCACAATCTGGTCCAAGAATCCCAGAGATCAACAGCACCAGCAGATGATCTAGATGTCCCCAGACTGTGGTCCTACAACAGCCTGCGTCTTCTGTCAGACCAGACTGAACCCAGGTCATCACTTTCTTCTCTTCCCTGCAGCCTTTCCTCCACGCTGCCCTGCAGCCTTCCCTGCAGCCTTCCCTGTAGCCTTCCCTGTAGCCTTCTTTTGAGGCTGTGGCTCTGGTGTTTCAGTTGTGGCAGGAGGAGGAGGAGGAGGAGGAGGAGGAGGAGGAGGAGGAGGGGGGGGGCTGCCTCATGTAGTTGGGTGTTTTTGGTTAGCGTGCCCTGCAGCCCCTTATGGATTGTTTCCCCAAATAGGCGCTCACAAATGAGGCGCTGCTCCCAATCCATCTGAAGAAGCCTGCTGGCTAAGTAGCAGCCATAGGCTTCTTCCGCTTCGGGGGGGCTTGTTAAAAAACGGGTGGCCTGTTGCATGAGGCGCAGGGACGCGTCCTGTGTGACCATCCCCTTCCTGGCCCTTTTTTTGGGAAGGTGGAGGGGAGGCACTTGGGATTGGGTGAGGCTCCTACTGGGCCCAGCCACCTCACTTGGCCCAGCCACCTCACTTGGCCCAGCCACCTCACTGGGAGCAGCCACCTCCTGCCTGACACTGGGCCCAGCCTCCTCCAGGATGATGGTGAATCCGGCCTCCTCCAGGCTGTCCATGGGCCCGGTCTCCTCCTGCCTGCCACTTTCCCCACATTCCTCCTGGATGGACTCATCCTGTGTATAAAAAAAGGACAATAGTTTTAGTTTCTTTTTTTGGGTTCATCAATGACACACAGTTTGCTTCTCATGACTAGCAAATTCAATGTGAATACATCTCTTTAATAAAAGAGTCTAATCAGACACCCTAATTATTTCAAGCAGGTGCCAAACATATTTAGTCACTACTATCATTTGATATGTATACACAATTTGGAGTGCTAAATTATTTGAGACAATTATAACATCCAGTTAACATCATTAATATTAGTACAGTAAATATTTGTTAACATAATTTACCTGACTCCAGATGGTCATATCCGGTTCATCCAGGATGGAAGACCCAGCTTGCTCCTCATCAGCCTCTGCTGGGGTGGAGGGAAGGGTGGAGGGAAGGGTGGAGGGAAGGGTTGAAAGTGATGCCCTGGCTTCATTCTGGTCATCAAGAAAACGGAGTTGATTGTAGTACCACAGCCTGGGTACATAAACATCATCTGCTGATGCTCCTGATCTCCTTGATTCCTGGATCTTCCTATGCTCCCTTTTATACATGTTCCTCAAGACCCCAATTTTCTTGAGCACTGTCTCCATTGTTGCTCCCGGGATGGTCTCCTGGACAAAGGACAGAAGTCTCTCCAGCGTTGACTTCCTCACATGCTTGGCATAATACTGAGGGTGTTTCACCTCCCACAAATTCCTCATCTCTCGATACTTTGAAATAAAAGAAGTAAGGAACTCTGGATCCTTCAATAGGGGATTCATTATATCTGGAAAAGAGAAAGTCACAAGACCAAAAAAACTTATTATATGTTCACAAGACCAAAAAAACTTATTATATGTTTCTGCTAACCCCTCATCATCTTCTCCCTATGTAGGCCTCATCAATCTATCAAGCCATATAGGCCGCTTGCTACAAAGTCATGACCATAAACCCCCCCCAAAAAAAATATATATCTCAAATTACCTTCGTTTTGGAACGTCCTGGTCCACTATCACCTA